>OX424437.1:47217710-47545210 GCA_949152465.1 Cantharis flavilabris | reverse complement strand
CTAACCTAACCTAACCTAACCTAACCTAACCTAACCTAACCTAACCTAACCTAACCTAACCTAACCTAACCTAACCTAACCTAACCTAACCTAACCTAACCTAACCTAACCTAACCTAACCTAACCTAACCTAACCTAACCTAACCTAACCTAACCTAACCTAACCTAACCTAACCTAACCTAACCTAACCTAACCTAACCTAACCTAACCTAACCTAACCTAACCTAACCTAACCTAACCTAACCTAACCTAACCTAACCTAACCTAACCTAACCTAACCTAACCTAACCTAACCTAACCTAACCTAACCTAACCTAACCTAACCTAACCTAACCTAACCTAACCTAACCTAACCTAACCTAACCTAACCTAACCTAACCTAACCTAACCTAACCTAACCTAACCTAACCTAACCTAACCTAACCTAACCTAACCTAACCTAACCTAACCTAACCTAACCTAACCTAACCTAACCTAACCTAACCTAACCTAACCTAACCTAACCTAACCTAACCTAACCTAACCTAACCTAACCTAACCTAACCTAACCTAACCTAACCTAACCTAACCTAACCTAACCTAACCTAACCTAACCTAACCTAACCTAACCTAACCTAACCTAACCTAACCTAACCTAACCTAACCTAACCTAACCTAACCTAACCTAACCTAACCTAACCTAACCTAACCTAACCTAACCTAACCTAACCTAACCTAACCTAACCTAACCTAACCTAACCTAACCTAACCTAACCTAACCTAACCTAACCTAACCTAACCTAACCTAACCTAACCTAACCTAACCTAACCTAACCTAACCTAACCTAACCTAACCTAACCTAACCTAACCTAACCTAACCTAACCTAACCTAACCTAACCTAACCTAACCTAACCTAACCTAACCTAACCTAACCTAACCTAACCTAACCTAACCTAACCTAACCTAACCTAACCTAACCTAACCTAACCTAACCTAACCTAACCTAACCTAACCTAACCTAACCTAACCTAACCTAACCTAACCTAACCTAACCTAACCTAACCTAACCTAACCTAACCTAACCTAACCTAACCTAACCTAACCTAACCTAACCTAACCTAACCTAACCTAACCTAACCTAACCTAACCTAACCTAACCTAACCTAACCTAACCTAACCTAACCTAACCTAACCTAACCTAACCTAACCTAACCTAACCTAACCTAACCTAACCTAACCTAACCTAACCTAACCTAACCTAACCTAACCTAACCTAACCTAACCTAACCTAACCTAACCTAACCTAACCTAACCTAACCTAACCTAACCTAACCTAACCTAACCTAACCTAACCTAACCTAACCTAACCTAACCTAACCTAACCTAACCTAACCTAACCTAACCTAACCTAACCTAACCTAACCTAACCTAACCTAACCTAACCTAACCTAACCTAACCTAACCTAACCTAACCTAACCTAACCTAACCTAACCTAACCTAACCTAACCTAACCTAACCTAACCTAACCTAACCTAACCTAACCTAACCTAACCTAACCTAACCTAACCTAACCTAACCTAACCTAACCTAACCTAACCTAACCTAACCTAACCTAACCTAACCTAACCTAACCTAACCTAACCTAACCTAACCTAACCTAACCTAACCTAACCTAACCTAACCTAACCTAACCTAACCTAACCTAACCTAACCTAACCTAACCTAACCTAACCTAACCTAACCTAACCTAACCTAACCTAACCTAACCTAACCTAACCTAACCTAACCTAACCTAACCTAACCTAACCTAACCTAACCTAACCTAACCTAACCTAACCTAACCTAACCTAACCTAACCTAACCTAACCTAACCTAACCTAACCTAACCTAACCTAACCTAACCTAACCTAACCTAACCTAACCTAACCTAACCTAACCTAACCTAACCTAACCTAACCTAACCTAACCTAACCTAACCTAACCTAACCTAACCTAACCTAACCTAACCTAACCTAACCTAACCTAACCTAACCTAACCTAACCTAACCTAACCTAACCTAACCTAACCTAACCTAACCTAACCTAACCTAACCTAACCTAACCTAACCTAACCTAACCTAACCTAACCTAACCTAACCTAACCTAACCTAACCTAACCTAACCTAACCTAACCTAACCTAACCTAACCTAACCTAACCTAACCTAACCTAACCTAACCTAACCTAACCTAACCTAACCTAACCTAACCTAACCTAACCTAACCTAACCTAACCTAACCTAACCTAACCTAACCTAACCTAACCTAACCTAACCTAACCTAACCTAACCTAACCTAACCTAACCTAACCTAACCTAACCTAACCTAACCTAACCTAACCTAACCTAACCTAACCTAACCTAACCTAACCTAACCTAACCTAACCTAACCTAACCTAACCTAACCTAACCTAACCTAACCTAACCTAACCTAACCTAACCTAACCTAACCTAACCTAACCTAACCTAACCTAACCTAACCTAACCTAACCTAACCTAACCTAACCTAACCTAACCTAACCTAACCTAACCTAACCTAACCTAACCTAACCTAACCTAACCTAACCTAACCTAACCTAACCTAACCTAACCTAACCTAACCTAACCTAACCTAACCTAACCTAACCTAACCTAACCTAACCTAACCTAACCTAACCTAACCTAACCTAACCTAACCTAACCTAACCTAACCTAACCTAACCTAACCTAACCTAACCTAACCTAACCTAACCTAACCTAACCTAACCTAACCTAACCTAACCTAACCTAACCTAACCTAACCTAACCTAACCTAACCTAACCTAACCTAACCTAACCTAACCTAACCTAACCTAACCTAACCTAACCTAACCTAACCTAACCTAACCTAACCTAACCTAACCTAACCTAACCTAACCTAACCTAACCTAACCTAACCTAACCTAACCTAACCTAACCTAACCTAACCTAACCTAACCTAACCTAACCTAACCTAACCTAACCTAACCTAACCTAACCTAACCTAACCTAACCTAACCTAACCTAACCTAACCTAACCTAACCTAACCTAACCTAACCTAACCTAACCTAACCTAACCTAACCTAACCTAACCTAACCTAACCTAACCTAACCTAACCTAACCTAACCTAACCTAACCTAACCTAACCTAACCTAACCTAACCTAACCTAACCTAACCTAACCTAACCTAACCTAACCTAACCTAACCTAACCTAACCTAACCTAACCTAACCTAACCTAACCTAACCTAACCTAACCTAACCTAACCTAACCTAACCTAACCTAACCTAACCTAACCTAACCTAACCTAACCTAACCTAACCTAACCTAACCTAACCTAACCTAACCTAACCTAACCTAACCTAACCTAACCTAACCTAACCTAACCTAACCTAACCTAACCTAACCTAACCTAACCTAACCTAACCTAACCTAACCTAACCTAACCTAACCTAACCTAACCTAACCTAACCTAACCTAACCTAACCTAACCTAACCTAACCTAACCTAACCTAACCTAACCTAACCTAACCTAACCTAACCTAACCTAACCTAACCTAACCTAACCTAACCTAACCTAACCTAACCTAACCTAACCTAACCTAACCTAACCTAACCTAACCTAACCTAACCTAACCTAACCTAACCTAACCTAACCTAACCTAACCTAACCTAACCTAACCTAACCTAACCTAACCTAACCTAACCTAACCTAACCTAACCTAACCTAACCTAACCTAACCTAACCTAACCTAACCTAACCTAACCTAACCTAACCTAACCTAACCTAACCTAACCTAACCTAACCTAACCTAACCTAACCTAACCTAACCTAACCTAACCTAACCTAACCTAACCTAACCTAACCTAACCTAACCTAACCTAACCTAACCTAACCTAACCTAACCTAACCTAACCTAACCTAACCTAACCTAACCTAACCTAACCTAACCTAACCTAACCTAACCTAACCTAACCTAACCTAACCTAACCTAACCTAACCTAACCTAACCTAACCTAACCTAACCTAACCTAACCTAACCTAACCTAACCTAACCTAACCTAACCTAACCTAACCTAACCTAACCTAACCTAACCTAACCTAACCTAACCTAACCTAACCTAACCTAACCTAACCTAACCTAACCTAACCTAACCTAACCTAACCTAACCTAACCTAACCTAACCTAACCTAACCTAACCTAACCTAACCTAACCTAACCTAACCTAACCTAACCTAACCTAACCTAACCTAACCTAACCTAACCTAACCTAACCTAACCTAACCTAACCTAACCTAACCTAACCTAACCTAACCTAACCTAACCTAACCTAACCTAACCTAACCTAACCTAACCTAACCTAACCTAACCTAACCTAACCTAACCTAACCTAACCTAACCTAACCTAACCTAACCTAACCTAACCTAACCTAACCTAACCTAACCTAACCTAACCTAACCTAACCTAACCTAACCTAACCTAACCTAACCTAACCTAACCTAACCTAACCTAACCTAACCTAACCTAACCTAACCTAACCTAACCTAACCTAACCTAACCTAACCTAACCTAACCTAACCTAACCTAACCTAACCTAACCTAACCTAACCTAACCTAACCTAACCTAACCTAACCTAACCTAACCTAACCTAACCTAACCTAACCTAACCTAACCTAACCTAACCTAACCTAACCTAACCTAACCTAACCTAACCTAACCTAACCTAACCTAACCTAACCTAACCTAACCTAACCTAACCTAACCTAACCTAACCTAACCTAACCTAACCTAACCTAACCTAACCTAACCTAACCTAACCTAACCTAACCTAACCTAACCTAACCTAACCTAACCTAACCTAACCTAACCTAACCTAACCTAACCTAACCTAACCTAACCTAACCTAACCTAACCTAACCTAACCTAACCTAACCTAACCTAACCTAACCTAACCTAACCTAACCTAACCTAACCTAACCTAACCTAACCTAACCTAACCTAACCTAACCTAACCTAACCTAACCTAACCTAACCTAACCTAACCTAACCTAACCTAACCTAACCTAACCTAACCTAACCTAACCTAACCTAACCTAACCTAACCTAACCTAACCTAACCTAACCTAACCTAACCTAACCTAACCTAACCTAACCTAACCTAACCTAACCTAACCTAACCTAACCTAACCTAACCTAACCTAACCTAACCTAACCTAACCTAACCTAACCTAACCTAACCTAACCTAACCTAACCTAACCTAACCTAACCTAACCTAACCTAACCTAACCTAACCTAACCTAACCTAACCTAACCTAACCTAACCTAACCTAACCTAACCTAACCTAACCTAACCTAACCTAACCTAACCTAACCTAACCTAACCTAACCTAACCTAACCTAACCTAACCTAACCTAACCTAACCTAACCTAACCTAACCTAACCTAACCTAACCTAACCTAACCTAACCTAACCTAACCTAACCTAACCTAACCTAACCTAACCTAACCTAACCTAACCTAACCTAACCTAACCTAACCTAACCTAACCTAACCTAACCTAACCTAACCTAACCTAACCTAACCTAACCTAACCTAACCTAACCTAACCTAACCTAACCTAACCTAACCTAACCTAACCTAACCTAACCTAACCTAACCTAACCTAACCTAACCTAACCTAACCTAACCTAACCTAACCTAACCTAACCTAACCTAACCTAACCTAACCTAACCTAACCTAACCTAACCTAACCTAACCTAACCTAACCTAACCTAACCTAACCTAACCTAACCTAACCTAACCTAACCTAACCTAACCTAACCTAACCTAACCTAACCTAACCTAACCTAACCTAACCTAACCTAACCTAACCTAACCTAACCTAACCTAACCTAACCTAACCTAACCTAACCTAACCTAACCTAACCTAACCTAACCTAACCTAACCTAACCTAACCTAACCTAACCTAACCTAACCTAACCTAACCTAACCTAACCTAACCTAACCTAACCTAACCTAACCTAACCTAACCTAACCTAACCTAACCTAACCTAACCTAACCTAACCTAACCTAACCTAACCTAACCTAACCTAACCTAACCTAACCTAACCTAACCTAACCTAACCTAACCTAACCTAACCTAACCTAACCTAACCTAACCTAACCTAACCTAACCTAACCTAACCTAACCTAACCTAACCTAACCTAACCTAACCTAACCTAACCTAACCTAACCTAACCTAACCTAACCTAACCTAACCTAACCTAACCTAACCTAACCTAACCTAACCTAACCTAACCTAACCTAACCTAACCTAACCTAACCTAACCTAACCTAACCTAACCTAACCTAACCTAACCTAACCTAACCTAACCTAACCTAACCTAACCTAACCTAACCTAACCTAACCTAACCTAACCTAACCTAACCTAACCTAACCTAACCTAACCTAACCTAACCTAACCTAACCTAACCTAACCTAACCTAACCTAACCTAACCTAACCTAACCTAACCTAACCTAACCTAACCTAACCTAACCTAACCTAACCTAACCTAACCTAACCTAACCTAACCTAACCTAACCTAACCTAACCTAACCTAACCTAACCTAACCTAACCTAACCTAACCTAACCTAACCTAACCTAACCTAACCTAACCTAACCTAACCTAACCTAACCTAACCTAACCTAACCTAACCTAACCTAACCTAACCTAACCTAACCTAACCTAACCTAACCTAACCTAACCTAACCTAACCTAACCTAACCTAACCTAACCTAACCTAACCTAACCTAACCTAACCTAACCTAACCTAACCTAACCTAACCTAACCTAACCTAACCTAACCTAACCTAACCTAACCTAACCTAACCTAACCTAACCTAACCTAACCTAACCTAACCTAACCTAACCTAACCTAACCTAACCTAACCTAACCTAACCTAACCTAACCTAACCTAACCTAACCTAACCTAACCTAACCTAACCTAACCTAACCTAACCTAACCTAACCTAACCTAACCTAACCTAACCTAACCTAACCTAACCTAACCTAACCTAACCTAACCTAACCTAACCTAACCTAACCTAACCTAACCTAACCTAACCTAACCTAACCTAACCTAACCTAACCTAACCTAACCTAACCTAACCTAACCTAACCTAACCTAACCTAACCTAACCTAACCTAACCTAACCTAACCTAACCTAACCTAACCTAACCTAACCTAACCTAACCTAACCTAACCTAACCTAACCTAACCTAACCTAACCTAACCTAACCTAACCTAACCTAACCTAACCTAACCTAACCTAACCTAACCTAACCTAACCTAACCTAACCTAACCTAACCTAACCTAACCTAACCTAACCTAACCTAACCTAACCTAACCTAACCTAACCTAACCTAACCTAACCTAACCTAACCTAACCTAACCTAACCTAACCTAACCTAACCTAACCTAACCTAACCTAACCTAACCTAACCTAACCTAACCTAACCTAACCTAACCTAACCTAACCTAACCTAACCTAACCTAACCTAACCTAACCTAACCTAACCTAACCTAACCTAACCTAACCTAACCTAACCTAACCTAACCTAACCTAACCTAACCTAACCTAACCTAACCTAACCTAACCTAACCTAACCTAACCTAACCTAACCTAACCTAACCTAACCTAACCTAACCTAACCTAACCTAACCTAACCTAACCTAACCTAACCTAACCTAACCTAACCTAACCTAACCTAACCTAACCTAACCTAACCTAACCTAACCTAACCTAACCTAACCTAACCTAACCTAACCTAACCTAACCTAACCTAACCTAACCTAACCTAACCTAACCTAACCTAACCTAACCTAACCTAACCTAACCTAACCTAACCTAACCTAACCTAACCTAACCTAACCTAACCTAACCTAACCTAACCTAACCTAACCTAACCTAACCTAACCTAACCTAACCTAACCTAACCTAACCTAACCTAACCTAACCTAACCTAACCTAACCTAACCTAACCTAACCTAACCTAACCTAACCTAACCTAACCTAACCTAACCTAACCTAACCTAACCTAACCTAACCTAACCTAACCTAACCTAACCTAACCTAACCTAACCTAACCTAACCTAACCTAACCTAACCTAACCTAACCTAACCTAACCTAACCTAACCTAACCTAACCTAACCTAACCTAACCTAACCTAACCTAACCTAACCTAACCTAACCTAACCTAACCTAACCTAACCTAACCTAACCTAACCTAACCTAACCTAACCTAACCTAACCTAACCTAACCTAACCTAACCTAACCTAACCTAACCTAACCTAACCTAACCTAACCTAACCTAACCTAACCTAACCTAACCTAACCTAACCTAACCTAACCTAACCTAACCTAACCTAACCTAACCTAACCTAACCTAACCTAACCTAACCTAACCTAACCTAACCTAACCTAACCTAACCTAACCTAACCTAACCTAACCTAACCTAACCTAACCTAACCTAACCTAACCTAACCTAACCTAACCTAACCTAACCTAACCTAACCTAACCTAACCTAACCTAACCTAACCTAACCTAACCTAACCTAACCTAACCTAACCTAACCTAACCTAACCTAACCTAACCTAACCTAACCTAACCTAACCTAACCTAACCTAACCTAACCTAACCTAACCTAACCTAACCTAACCTAACCTAACCTAACCTAACCTAACCTAACCTAACCTAACCTAACCTAACCTAACCTAACCTAACCTAACCTAACCTAACCTAACCTAACCTAACCTAACCTAACCTAACCTAACCTAACCTAACCTAACCTAACCTAACCTAACCTAACCTAACCTAACCTAACCTAACCTAACCTAACCTAACCTAACCTAACCTAACCTAACCTAACCTAACCTAACCTAACCTAACCTAACCTAACCTAACCTAACCTAACCTAACCTAACCTAACCTAACCTAACCTAACCTAACCTAACCTAACCTAACCTAACCTAACCTAACCTAACCTAACCTAACCTAACCTAACCTAACCTAACCTAACCTAACCTAACCTAACCTAACCTAACCTAACCTAACCTAACCTAACCTAACCTAACCTAACCTAACCTAACCTAACCTAACCTAACCTAACCTAACCTAACCTAACCTAACCTAACCTAACCTAACCTAACCTAACCTAACCTAACCTAACCTAACCTAACCTAACCTAACCTAACCTAACCTAACCTAACCTAACCTAACCTAACCTAACCTAACCTAACCTAACCTAACCTAACCTAACCTAACCTAACCTAACCTAACCTAACCTAACCTAACCTAACCTAACCTAACCTAACCTAACCTAACCTAACCTAACCTAACCTAACCTAACCTAACCTAACCTAACCTAACCTAACCTAACCTAACCTAACCTAACCTAACCTAACCTAACCTAACCTAACCTAACCTAACCTAACCTAACCTAACCTAACCTAACCTAACCTAACCTAACCTAACCTAACCTAACCTAACCTAACCTAACCTAACCTAACCTAACCTAACCTAACCTAACCTAACCTAACCTAACCTAACCTAACCTAACCTAACCTAACCTAACCTAACCTAACCTAACCTAACCTAACCTAACCTAACCTAACCTAACCTAACCTAACCTAACCTAACCTAACCTAACCTAACCTAACCTAACCTAACCTAACCTAACCTAACCTAACCTAACCTAACCTAACCTAACCTAACCTAACCTAACCTAACCTAACCTAACCTAACCTAACCTAACCTAACCTAACCTAACCTAACCTAACCTAACCTAACCTAACCTAACCTAACCTAACCTAACCTAACCTAACCTAACCTAACCTAACCTAACCTAACCTAACCTAACCTAACCTAACCTAACCTAACCTAACCTAACCTAACCTAACCTAACCTAACCTAACCTAACCTAACCTAACCTAACCTAACCTAACCTAACCTAACCTAACCTAACCTAACCTAACCTAACCTAACCTAACCTAACCTAACCTAACCTAACCTAACCTAACCTAACCTAACCTAACCTAACCTAACCTAACCTAACCTAACCTAACCTAACCTAACCTAACCTAACCTAACCTAACCTAACCTAACCTAACCTAACCTAACCTAACCTAACCTAACCTAACCTAACCTAACCTAACCTAACCTAACCTAACCTAACCTAACCTAACCTAACCTAACCTAACCTAACCTAACCTAACCTAACCTAACCTAACCTAACCTAACCTAACCTAACCTAACCTAACCTAACCTAACCTAACCTAACCTAACCTAACCTAACCTAACCTAACCTAACCTAACCTAACCTAACCTAACCTAACCTAACCTAACCTAACCTAACCTAACCTAACCTAACCTAACCTAACCTAACCTAACCTAACCTAACCTAACCTAACCTAACCTAACCTAACCTAACCTAACCTAACCTAACCTAACCTAACCTAACCTAACCTAACCTAACCTAACCTAACCTAACCTAACCTAACCTAACCTAACCTAACCTAACCTAACCTAACCTAACCTAACCTAACCTAACCTAACCTAACCTAACCTAACCTAACCTAACCTAACCTAACCTAACCTAACCTAACCTAACCTAACCTAACCTAACCTAACCTAACCTAACCTAACCTAACCTAACCTAACCTAACCTAACCTAACCTAACCTAACCTAACCTAACCTAACCTAACCTAACCTAACCTAACCTAACCTAACCTAACCTAACCTAACCTAACCTAACCTAACCTAACCTAACCTAACCTAACCTAACCTAACCTAACCTAACCTAACCTAACCTAACCTAACCTAACCTAACCTAACCTAACCTAACCTAACCTAACCTAACCTAACCTAACCTAACCTAACCTAACCTAACCTAACCTAACCTAACCTAACCTAACCTAACCTAACCTAACCTAACCTAACCTAACCTAACCTAACCTAACCTAACCTAACCTAACCTAACCTAACCTAACCTAACCTAACCTAACCTAACCTAACCTAACCTAACCTAACCTAACCTAACCTAACCTAACCTAACCTAACCTAACCTAACCTAACCTAACCTAACCTAACCTAACCTAACCTAACCTAACCTAACCTAACCTAACCTAACCTAACCTAACCTAACCTAACCTAACCTAACCTAACCTAACCTAACCTAACCTAACCTAACCTAACCTAACCTAACCTAACCTAACCTAACCTAACCTAACCTAACCTAACCTAACCTAACCTAACCTAACCTAACCTAACCTAACCTAACCTAACCTAACCTAACCTAACCTAACCTAACCTAACCTAACCTAACCTAACCTAACCTAACCTAACCTAACCTAACCTAACCTAACCTAACCTAACCTAACCTAACCTAACCTAACCTAACCTAACCTAACCTAACCTAACCTAACCTAACCTAACCTAACCTAACCTAACCTAACCTAACCTAACCTAACCTAACCTAACCTAACCTAACCTAACCTAACCTAACCTAACCTAACCTAACCTAACCTAACCTAACCTAACCTAACCTAACCTAACCTAACCTAACCTAACCTAACCTAACCTAACCTAACCTAACCTAACCTAACCTAACCTAACCTAACCTAACCTAACCTAACCTAACCTAACCTAACCTAACCTAACCTAACCTAACCTAACCTAACCTAACCTAACCTAACCTAACCTAACCTAACCTAACCTAACCTAACCTAACCTAACCTAACCTAACCTAACCTAACCTAACCTAACCTAACCTAACCTAACCTAACCTAACCTAACCTAACCTAACCTAACCTAACCTAACCTAACCTAACCTAACCTAACCTAACCTAACCTAACCTAACCTAACCTAACCTAACCTAACCTAACCTAACCTAACCTAACCTAACCTAACCTAACCTAACCTAACCTAACCTAACCTAACCTAACCTAACCTAACCTAACCTAACCTAACCTAACCTAACCTAACCTAACCTAACCTAACCTAACCTAACCTAACCTAACCTAACCTAACCTAACCTAACCTAACCTAACCTAACCTAACCTAACCTAACCTAACCTAACCTAACCTAACCTAACCTAACCTAACCTAACCTAACCTAACCTAACCTAACCTAACCTAACCTAACCTAACCTAACCTAACCTAACCTAACCTAACCTAACCTAACCTAACCTAACCTAACCTAACCTAACCTAACCTAACCTAACCTAACCTAACCTAACCTAACCTAACCTAACCTAACCTAACCTAACCTAACCTAACCTAACCTAACCTAACCTAACCTAACCTAACCTAACCTAACCTAACCTAACCTAACCTAACCTAACCTAACCTAACCTAACCTAACCTAACCTAACCTAACCTAACCTAACCTAACCTAACCTAACCTAACCTAACCTAACCTAACCTAACCTAACCTAACCTAACCTAACCTAACCTAACCTAACCTAACCTAACCTAACCTAACCTAACCTAACCTAACCTAACCTAACCTAACCTAACCTAACCTAACCTAACCTAACCTAACCTAACCTAACCTAACCTAACCTAACCTAACCTAACCTAACCTAACCTAACCTAACCTAACCTAACCTAACCTAACCTAACCTAACCTAACCTAACCTAACCTAACCTAACCTAACCTAACCTAACCTAACCTAACCTAACCTAACCTAACCTAACCTAACCTAACCTAACCTAACCTAACCTAACCTAACCTAACCTAACCTAACCTAACCTAACCTAACCTAACCTAACCTAACCTAACCTAACCTAACCTAACCTAACCTAACCTAACCTAACCTAACCTAACCTAACCTAACCTAACCTAACCTAACCTAACCTAACCTAACCTAACCTAACCTAACCTAACCTAACCTAACCTAACCTAACCTAACCTAACCTAACCTAACCTAACCTAACCTAACCTAACCTAACCTAACCTAACCTAACCTAACCTAACCTAACCTAACCTAACCTAACCTAACCTAACCTAACCTAACCTAACCTAACCTAACCTAACCTAACCTAACCTAACCTAACCTAACCTAACCTAACCTAACCTAACCTAACCTAACCTAACCTAACCTAACCTAACCTAACCTAACCTAACCTAACCTAACCTAACCTAACCTAACCTAACCTAACCTAACCTAACCTAACCTAACCTAACCTAACCTAACCTAACCTAACCTAACCTAACCTAACCTAACCTAACCTAACCTAACCTAACCTAACCTAACCTAACCTAACCTAACCTAACCTAACCTAACCTAACCTAACCTAACCTAACCTAACCTAACCTAACCTAACCTAACCTAACCTAACCTAACCTAACCTAACCTAACCTAACCTAACCTAACCTAACCTAACCTAACCTAACCTAACCTAACCTAACCTAACCTAACCTAACCTAACCTAACCTAACCTAACCTAACCTAACCTAACCTAACCTAACCTAACCTAACCTAACCTAACCTAACCTAACCTAACCTAACCTAACCTAACCTAACCTAACCTAACCTAACCTAACCTAACCTAACCTAACCTAACCTAACCTAACCTAACCTAACCTAACCTAACCTAACCTAACCTAACCTAACCTAACCTAACCTAACCTAACCTAACCTAACCTAACCTAACCTAACCTAACCTTTCTTTTTTTTTTTTTTTTTTTTTTTTTTTTTTTTTTTTTTTGTTTCTGCGTTCGGAAGGGGGAAAATCTTCATGAAGACACCTAACAGCCCGTGCTGCTGGTAGTGTGGGGTTTGACCCACTAAAAACCCCCTCCCGTTGGTGCACTACGGTATCGCCTTTCGGCATTTCTTCATAGTTACACCTGCCGGTCTTCTGCCTTTTCAGGACTTTTTTCTTCCTTTTGGCTGTCGTTTCACGGTTGACGACGTGCCTCTTCCTCTTCCTTTTTTTCGTCAACCTCCTTGGTGACCATTATCTCGTTGATTATATTTGCTATTGTGGTCCATCTTTCTTGGGATTTTAGCATTTCTGGCACCAAGGAGTTGGGCCGCAGATGTTGGATGTTTGCAGCCATTCTCGCGTCCTTCCACCGTGTACAGTGGAACAGGGTATGCTCCGCTGTGTCCTCTTCGGGACAGTACCGGCATATTGCAGTATCCCGCTTTCCGAACCTCTTCAGATACTGGTTAAAGCATCCATGTCCCGTCAGACACTGGGTAAGCCTATAATTTAGGTCACCCGATGATCGTTCGACCCAAGGTTTGATTTCGGGTATTAGCTCTCTCGTCCACGCTCCGTTTGAGCTGGATGTCCACTTATCCTGCCACTTTTCCAACAGGATCGTCCTATTGCGCCTCCTTACCTCTTCCAATTTTTCGGAGTGATGGTTGCTGCATCTTTCTTCTGCCAGCAGCTCTATGGGAGGAAGCCCCGAGAGCACCTGCAACGCTTCTTTAGATACTGTCCTGTAGGACGAACACACTCGCAGTGCAACCGTCCTCTGCACCCTCTCAAATCTACTTCTATAGCTGTCCACTTCCATTGCCTCCTTCCAGACAGGTGCTGCGTAGAGGATAATGGAGTGGACCACCGATGCGAGCACTCTTCTCTTTGTATATCTTGGTCCCCCCAGGTTCGGCATCAACTTTGTTAGAGCCGTGGACAGTTGTTGCGCCCTTGCGGCCGTAGCTTTAACATGGGGGCCAAAGCACATCCTCTTATCTAGGTGCACCCCTAGAACCTTAATGGTATCTCCTAATTCCACCTCGTGGCCCATAACGGTGAGGTTGATGGCACATTTCCTCTTCCCGCTAGCCAGCATGGCCGCCGTTTTCTCCGGGACCACCCTCAGTCCTCTACTGTTAATCCATTCGGCAATGACCTGGATTGCCTCGTCTGTGAGACGTTTCAGGTCTTGTGCCGTTCTGGCTGTAACTACCAGCGTCAAGTCGTCCGCAAAGCCAACGAGCGTTACTCCATCAGGCAGGCGCAAGCGGAGAACCCCATCGTACATAAGGTTCCACAAAGTTGGCCCCAATACTGATCCTTGCGGAACACCGCTTGTCACTTCGTGTTCCTCGTTGACTAGGTCCTCTTCTACAAGTATGGACCTATCACTGAGGTAACTCCTCAACAGGTCCACCAGATAACTCGAAATACCTCTTCTCCGTAGCTCCCGCATGATCTCCGACCATCTTGCCGAGTTGAACGCGTTCTTTATGTCCAACGCCACAATGAGGCAGAACTTGCGCGTTCGCCAGGTGCCCGCGTTTGCCTCCGCTACCAATTTTTTTAATCTTATGAGGGCATCTACAGTTGACCGTCCCTTAACGAAACCATACTGTTCCTCCGCAAGACCACCGACAGCTGTGATTTCATTCTGGAGCCTCCCGAGGAGAAGGCGTTCAAACAGCTTGCCCAGGTTGTCTATTAGGCAGATCGGCCGGTATGATGCGGGATCCTCCAGTGGCTTCTCTCCCTTACGCAGCAGGACCAGCCTTGCCTTCTTCCAATTCTTTGGATATGTCCTTGTCTGGAGGCAGTTGTTTAGCACCCCTAAGATGGTATCGGGGTGTTCCTTGCATATGTATCGGATAATTTCGGTGGGGATGCCATCCGGTCCGGGCGCCTTACCAATCGACATGTTTCCAGCCGCATCCTGTAGCTCGTTGCGGCTGAACTTGTTTGGATTGTCGCTTTCCTCTTCTGCCCTTTCGGGACTTTGCTCTTCTTTCGGATGAGCGGGAAATAGTTGTTTAATTATTTCTCTCATCCTATCTGGTGTTAGGCCCGGAATGCTCTTTCTTGTTAGCTTTTTGGTTACGAGTTTGTAACCTTTACCCCAAACATCTTTGTCCACTTCGCGTAAAAGATCTTCCCAGCATTTTTTTTGGCTGTTTCTTATGGCGTTTTGGAGTTCCCTCTTCGCGGTCCTATATGCCTCACCCGCTTCTGTGGTCTGGTGCCGCTGTATTTGTCTTCTGGCTGCGATGCAGCTTCTTCTGAGCTTGGCTATGTCTCCATTCCACCAGTATACACTTTTTCGTTTTGTCGTGGTTTTTCGTGGCATACATGCATCGCAAAGAGTTGTCATTAGTTGAACCAGTGCTTCTGGTGTTTCCGGGCGCATGCGTTCTTTGTTTGAAGACACAGCTGCTTCCAGTTTGGCCAAATTTAAGCACTTTGTTGTCCAGCCTCTTTGTTTATCAGGTTTCTTGCGTATGTTTGTGTCTTTTGTTTCCGTTAGTTGAAATTCTATATATCTATGGTCGCTGAGACTCTCCTCCTCTAGCACTTCCCAGCTCTCCAATCTTCGATGTATTTCCGGTGTGGCGACAGTGATGTCAATTACCGACTCCGAGGCTGCTCTGAGTTCTGTTGCCTCTCTTCGATACGTGGGCGTGTTACCCATGTTGCACACTTCCAGCTGGGCTGACGCCAGGGCTTCTGCTAGCAGTTCTCCTCTATCATCCGTGATGCTGGATCCCCACTCTCCGTTTTTGGCATTGAAGTCTCCCCCAATAACCACCCCGCAGCCCCTGCCTCTTACGCTTTCCATTAATTTCTCGATGTGCATTTCGTATTGCTGCTTTGTTATGTTGGGCGAGAAGTAAACGCTGTAGTAGGCCACGTCCGCTATCTTCGCCCACGCAAATCCATTTCCACTACCACTGTCCGTCACTGTCGCACATCTTGCGACAAAGACAGCTGCTTTGCCGTCTACACTCTCGAACCAGCCCGAGGATTCTGGTCCGTTAAACTCTGATACAAGTGCGATGTCAGTTTTTCTTTGCAGTAGTGTCTGTCTCATCACTCGCTGTGCGTCCGAACTGGTGTGCAGGTTTATTTGTAGCACCTTGGTTTTCTCCGTTGTCTTCTCCACCGCTGTCGGTATTCTTTGGGTGGGCACATTCCCGGCTGCCTGTCCGGTGTGCCCCTCCGCAGTCGAAGCATCTGGTCTTCTCTTTGCATTCCGCAATCTTGTGGCCTGCGGCTCCGCAGTTGAGACAGTGGTCGCCCCTTCTTCCTCTGCACGTCTGTGCGGGGTGTCCGCTTCCCCAGCATCTTGAACAGAAGCCGAGAAAAAACTGTCGGACTCTGCAACCCGAGACCATGCCCACCGCGACTCTTCCCAGCCCGATTAGTTTGTCCGCGCTGTCTTCGTCGCAGCTGAGCACGGCCGTCTGCGTTCCCCCAAAAGCCGGACGGATAGACTTCAGACTCAGGTTTCCCTTCTCGCCCACATATTTCTTGAGGCTTTCGATTAGTTCGCCTTCTTCTATTAGTTCGTCCAAATCGCGTATCTTGATTTCTTTTTTTTCGTACAACATTTGTACCTGTCCCTCGCTCAGCCTCTCGGCTAGTTTAGCGTATAGTGGGGTATTTTCAGCTCCTGGTTCGATGAGGACATCCCCTCCCCTGGTTTTCACCACCCTGTCCACCTTGTCGCCGCTATCCCCCAGGCAGTCTTTGAGGACTGATAAGACCGTTTTATAGGAGAGGGTCTCTGTTGTCTTAATTAGCATTGCCGGAGGTTTTTTTCTTGGTTGTTTAGGTGGCTTTGCTTCTTTTGTTTTTCTATGGGATTCTTGCTCTTCTGCATACAGTTTCTTGGCTTCCCTTTGTCTTTCCTTCTTCTCCTTTTTCTTGTTTTTCTTCAATTTCCATTCGTCTGCCTCTGGTGTTGTTGCAATATCGTCTTGGAGATTTATTATCTTATTGAGAGTCAATAGTGTGGAGCTTTCAGCCAATTCAGTTCCCCTTGTTTGGGGCCTCATCGAGACTTCTGGTCTCGTTTCCTTTGCCAATACTTTAGCAAAAGTTTTCGGCACCACGTAACTTTCCTCCACAGCTATACCCTGAGGAGCACTCTCAGGGCTAGTCTGTGTTTCTGTCGTTATTTTGTGTTTTCGGGGGGTCTGCAGTTTCCCCTTCATCTCTTCCATTTGTCGGCCAATCACTTCAACATTTTCCATCAGGGCCTTAAATTCTCCAATCCCCTGCTGGCTAAAAGAGGTTTCAAATTCTTTACAGTCTATTTCTATGACCTTGGTCTTGAGTGTGACCATGTCCTCGCCCATCTTCGTGAGCAGTTCCTGTACCGTGTCCACAGCGGTAGTCATTTGCGCGGTTTCTTTACTCTGCGCCTCCTTTAACCGCGCTTCCGCTTCCCGAGCTTTTCTTGCTTCGTCCTTAATTTTCAGGGTGTCTGACTGAATATGCTCAGAATTCCTGGCCAGTCTATCTACAGTGTCTTTCTGCACCGTCATCAGCTTGAACATAGCATCAACCTGCGTTTGTAGCTTGTTGACCTTCTGTTCCAGCTTCGAGTCTTGCTGGATCTTTTCAGATTGGTTGATCTGTATCGCTCTTCTTAGTCTGTTAATCAGACCCTCTCTAACTTGCTGGAGACCCTGGCCCGAGAAGCCCCCGGCCCTGGTCTGAAGTTTATCTTGGCAGAAGTGGATCGCCTCTTGCAGAATTGCTTCGGAATCCACCTCCAGCTCGTAACTCCAGCGAGCTCCTGCAGGGGAGCTCGCCGGCGAATTGCCTATTGATTTTGTCTTAAACTTCGGCAAAAGTTTGCCTTTCTTCGCCTTAGCCGATTTCGTAACCATAATCTCGCCAATGTCGTCTTGGTTTCCAGTCGTTTTTTGTTGCGCCCCGGCCTGGTCAGCCACCGAGGACGCAGAGCAGTCGTATGCTGACGGTCGTGTGGCGCCTGCTCCGGCACAGCCATCCACGACCGGTACTGGGGATCCGAGCCCCTGCACCGTAACCTCTTCCTCTACTTTTCGACTTGTCATCTTCTTTCTTTTTGTTGAGTTGGCTGGCATTCGCCGGCAGGCGGACGCTTGTGGCCCCCGTCCCTCCTGCGCCGACCCCGCAGGTAGTCTCCCATCCACCGGGGTTGGTTACCCGATCTCAGAGGGACCCCCGCGAGTTGAGATGCCGACACAAAGAGGTAACAAGGGGAGCTGTTGATGTTTGGACTACGATTTTACGGATCACTACACCCACTATACCGCCCGCGGACCGCTTGCGGTCTTAGGTCCGTCCCGAACACTCTCCTGAACACTTTCGGCGGTTTTTTTGTCGCGCATGCGCAGAAGAAAATTTTTCGAAATAATTTTCTCGATGTATTTTTGCGCCTCGTGAAACTTGCCCGAGGGGGGGGGGAGGGGGGGGGCAAAAATTCTTCCCGCGAAACCTGGGGTGGTGGTGGGGGGTGGGGGGGGGCGTTTTCCGAGGGGGGGGGGTGCCCCTTACCGGCCCGAGTCGTATGACACCTCTCCGGGGGTGATCCGTCCAGTGGTTCTCTCAGAATGCGATATTTAAATTTTGGTGTGCTCACACTGTATCGTTGTTGTACGTTGATCACCCCGTATATTTTCCGATTTGTTTATCTTTATCAATGTAAACATTGATAAAGGTGGATTTTAAAAGTGTTTTACGCAATTTGTGCCACTATTTCCGAACCGATAAGGTCTTGACGCACTTCGCTGGATCGCGTTTTTTTTGTTCTACCACCTCGTACTTGTCCGACCCCTATCTGACCACCCCTTCGCGCACAAATTGTATAACAAAACTTGAGGTGTAATCTAGTTTAATGATGTTTAATTTGGCACTTGTTTTCTATTTTGCCACCTTATTTTTGGTCCGATAGATGTGCGACCGGTACCATTGTCTTCCGCTTTTTGTGCTTGATGTATCAATATAATTTCGGCCCCTATCGCACTAACCCCAAAGTAGCAGGAAGCACTTACCCCTGTTATGCGACGTTTACGATAAACTCCTCCACAAAAACCATTAAGTGGCACCTTGTCGGATTCGTCCTACCATTTCACGTCACCCCGCACCACTCCCGTTCTTATCGTGTCAC
Source organism: Cantharis flavilabris (assembly GCA_949152465.1). Lineage (NCBI taxonomy): Eukaryota > Metazoa > Arthropoda > Insecta > Coleoptera > Cantharidae > Cantharis > Cantharis flavilabris. The sequence goes on along the minus strand of OX424437.1, from coordinate 47,525,258 downwards.
TCCCCGCACACTTACGGCAGTTTAAAGGTTTCGTTCACAAAAACCACTCTATCCGCGTTATCTGTCGACCAATCTTGGTCTAAACGGTACCACTGGAAAGCGCCAGTCGAGCCGGACGTAACCCGCACATTTTCAAAATTTTGTTGTTCCGCCATCCGCGTCTATAGGGGCGAGCTTACGGAGCCCATGTTACTCGCGCCCGTCCCGGACGGCTCCCGCCAACCAACTCAACCTAACCTAACCTAACCTAACCTAACCTAACCTAACCTAACCTAACCTAACCTAACCTAACCTAACCTAACCTAACCTAACCTAACCTAACCTAACCTAACCTAACCTAACCTAACCTAACCTAACCTAACCTAACCTAACCTAACCTAACCTAACCTAACCTAACCTAACCTAACCTAACCTAACCTAACCTAACCTAACCTAACCTAACCTAACCTAACCTAACCTAACCTAACCTAACCTAACCTAACCTAACCTAACCTAACCTAACCTAACCTAACCTAACCTAACCTAACCTAACCTAACCTAACCTAACCTAACCTAACCTAACCTAACCTAACCTAACCTAACCTAACCTAACCTAACCTAACCTAACCTAACCTAACCTAACCTAACCTAACCTAACCTAACCTAACCTAACCTAACCTAACCTAACCTAACCTAACCTAACCTAACCTAACCTAACCTAACCTAACCTAACCTAACCTAACCTAACCTAACCTAACCTAACCTAACCTAACCTAACCTAACCTAACCTAACCTAACCTAACCTAACCTAACCTAACCTAACCTAACCTAACCTAACCTTTTTTTTTTTTGGTTTGTGCGGAGGAAGGGGGAAAATCCTCATGGATTCCTCAAGCCCGTGCCTGAGGATATGTCAGACTTTTACTGACTAAAAACCCCCTCCCTGGATGTTAACTCGCACCGTTCACGAGTGCACGCGGGATCAGTCTTCACTGTGCACCCGGAATCGAACTTCGTTCTTCTATTTTTCCTTCACCCTTTCGGGACTTTTCTCTTCATACGTTGACAGTTTGAATTTTTCTTTCATCGTCCTCCTTCCTCGAGATGATCGCAATGACCACACTTTGCACCTTGTTCCATCTTTCTTCGGAGGACAGCATGGAGTCCACGGCGGTTTGCGGAGTGAAGGGTCCCTCCACTTCAAGGGCCGCCCGCAATTCAACCCATTCTGGGCAGAAAAAAATGGTGTGTTCCGCCGTGTCGGGTGCCTCATTGCAATAGGTGCATGTGGGAGATTCCACCTTCCCAATCCTTGCAAGGTAGGAGTTGAAGCACCCGTGCCCCGTTAGAGCCTGCGTAAGGTGGTAGCAGAGCTCACCGTGCCTCCTCCGAATCCAGTCGGAAATGTTGGGGATCAATGTGCGGGTCCACTTTCCCGTTTCCGACTCCTCCCATCTCTGTTGCCATTCCTGGAGTAGTTTTTCCCTGTTTGCCGCCCTTTGGTCAGCCGAGGTGTAGTTGGCTGACCTTTCTGCCACCAAGAGATCAATAGGTGGAATTCCCGCCAGTACCAGGACCGCGCTCTCTGATACAGTACGGTAGGCGCAGCAAATTCTGAGGGCCATCTTCCTCTGGACCTTCAGAAGGGTGTTCCGGTATCTGGCGACTCTCATCGCCGCCGACCATATGGGTGCTCCGTACAGGATTATGGAGTGAACGACCGACGACAGGACCCTACGTTTGGTGGTGTTCGGGCCCTGGATGTTCGGCATGAGTCTCGCTAAGGCGGCGCAGCTCTTCTCCGCCTTAGTCACCACCCTGTTGATATGTGGTGCGAACGTCAGACTCTTGTCGATCGTCACTCCGAGGATCGTGATGCTCCTGCCCGGGATCAGCTGGTGTTGACCCACCACAATAGTCGGCTGAGGGATCTTTCTTCTTCCGGTGACCATCAGAAGTTCGCACTTGTCGGGAACAAGTGCGAGGCCCCTTCCATCAATCCATCTTTGGATGGCCCGGATTGCCTCGCCCAGCTTCCGCTCCAACTCTTCGATGGTCTTCGCGACGACGATGATGGTGATGTCGTCAGCGAAGCCCACCAGTTCCACGCCTTCTGGCAGCTCAATCTCGAATATGCCATCGTACATGGCGTTCCAGAGGGTCGGCCCCAGTACGGATCCTTGTGGGACCCCGCTGGTCACTTCCATCACGATGTTCAGGAGATCCTCTTCAACTAACAGTGTCCTCGCAGTCAGGTAGCTCTTCAGTATGTTTAACAGGCCTGGTGTTATGCCTTTCCTGGTTAGTGCCTCGATGATATGCTTCCATCCTGCGGAGTTGAATGCGTTCTTGATGTCGAGCGTGACCAGCGCCACCATCCTCCTTGTACGCCACGTACCCGCTCGAGCCTTCCTTGCCGTTTCCACAATGTGTTTAAGGGCATCTATCGTGGACCTGCCTTTCCGAAAGCCATATTGCCTCTCGTTTAGCGCTAGCTCCCCCTGTAGTCTGCGAAGTAGCAGTTTCTCGTACAGCTTTGCCGTTGTGTTCAGCAGGCATATCGGTCTGTACGAGGAGGGGAGCTCGAGAGGCTTTTGGCCCTTCCTTAGTATCACCAGCTTGGCCTTCTTATAGATGTTCGGGAAGTCGCCAAGCTGGGCACATCTGTTTAAAACTTCTAGGATTTGTGTGGGGTGGATCTCAACGATTTTCTTGATGGCCTCTGCGGGAATGCAATCGGGTCCTGGTGCCTTCCCGTTACCCAGACTCTTGGCAGCCTCTCTAAGTTCTTCAATGGAGAATGGTTGGAATTCTCCGGCATGGCGCTCCCACTCTTGCGTGTGGTGAGTGGGGAAGAGGGTGTCCAGTACTGTTCTAATCCTGTCCTCTGTCATGCCGGGAATAGGTTGTCTGCCGAGTCTGGATGTGACTATCTTGTAGCCTACACCCCACACATCCTCTTCCACTTGTTGGATGATTTTTGTCCAGCACAACTTTTGGCTCTTCTCGATCATCCGTGCCAACTTTTTTCTTTCCTGCGAGAGTGTGGCTTGCATCTCTTCTCCCGCTTGCACATCTCTTCTTCCTACTCTATGGAGTCTCCTCCTGATGTTGTTACACACGACTCTCTGTGCAGCAATCTCGCCGTTCCACCAGTAAGCCCCCCTCCGCTTGAAGGATGTTTTCGGCGGCATGGCAGCTTCGCAGATCTTGGCGAGGGCTTCGGCGAGTTGCTCCGGAGACTCCACCTCTTCGGAGAACACTTCTTCCGCCTTGGACGCCAGCTTGGCGTCGTCCAGCTTCCGAACGTTCCAGCCCCGTACTTCTCTAGCACCGGGGATCGGCGACCGAATCTCATAGGCCACATATTTATGGTCACTCGCCGTCTCCTCCTCCAGCACCCTCCAGTTCGGGATCTTCTGCTGGAGGCCTGGGGTAGCAAAGGTAATGTCGAGAATCGACGAGGACCCTCCCCTGTTAAACGTGGGGGTATCGCCAGAGTTGATAACCTCAAGTTCCGTCGCCGCCAATGCCTCCGTCAGCAGCTCACCCCGCAAGTCGGAGACCTCACATCCCCACTCCGGAGACTTCGCGTTGAAATCGCCCCCGACGACAATAGGGCCAGCCATGTCTCGAACCAGATCGAATAGCTCGTCTAGGACAGCTTGGAAATATTGGGGAGTGCAGTTTGGGGTGATGTAACAGCTGATGTACGTGTTATGTAAGTACTTAACCCAAACGAAGCACTCCCCTTTGCCCCACTTCTCGACCCTTCTCGCGTCGGGGACCCAGATCGCCGCCGACCCGGAGTTACTGGCCCACCAGTGCTCCGGCAGGCGATTCGGCTCGCTCAGCAGAGCCACATCGATTTTGCGGGCCAACACGTTGTGTATTAGAAGGGCTTGGGCTGCCCTTGCCGTGTGCAAGTTTGCTTGCAGGACCCGGATTTCTCCGCTCTTTTGCGCTGCATCCCCGTGTACCGTATCTGTGGCCGGGTTTCCCGCACTCGATACAGAGGGAGATGCTCCCACAGTCTTTAGCTCTATGGCCGGTCTTGCAGCAGTTCCAGCACAGGCTGGATCTGTCGACACTTCGTCTGCACTGTCCCGTGTCGTGGTCGCAGGCCCAGCACCGAAAACACCGGTAAGAGCGGCGAGTTCGGCAGCCATTCACCATACCGATACGGATCTTCTTTTCCGACAACAGTTTATTTGCACTTTCCGCGTCCATCACGACGATAGCCGATTGTGTGTTCCCAAACGCGGGGGTTAGGTCCCGCAGGGTTATGTGTCCTGCGGGTCCCGTGATGTTTAGAATGTCTTGTCGGATGGTCTCCTTGGTGGACAGAAGATCGATATCTCTTATTTGGACTGTCTCCGTTTTTCTTAAGGGGTTTACCTCCATTTTCCCATTGAGGATTTCGATGAGCGCAGATTTCTCGATGTTGCTCTCAGTTTCTACTAGGAGATCTCCCCCTTTCGTCTGCCTGACCCTTTTCACGTAGGCAGTCTGTTTTGTCAGCTGCGCTAATTTTGTTAACGCTGCCCTATAATTGTCTTGCCCTTTATCCAGCTTTATTATTACTGCTGGGGGCTTCTGTTCTTCTTCTCTTCTTAACTTCTTTTCTTCTTCTAATCTCTTTTCTGTAGGTTTCTCTGTACGCCTACCTTTTCTTTTCCTTTGGACCGTTGTGAAGGGCTCCTCATCTTCCTCGTTGATTTGAGTTGAGATTATGGTGCCCTTTCGCACTGCCCCCGTTGATGGCAGGGGGCCACTATCCAACCCTCTTACTTGGGGCGCGGATGGGGTCATCGGTGTCTCTTTGCTTATCACTACCGTGGCAAAGCTCTCAGTTTCTTTTTCTTTTTCTTTTTCTTTTTTTCCTTGTTCTTTGGGGGGAATCTTCGGGCTTGTCTGCGTTTGTGCCGTTGTGATGTAGTGTTTGTGAGGGGCTTGTAGTTTCCCTCTCATTTCATCGATGTGATTCCCCATCTCATTGACTCTCTCTATGAGAGTCTCGAATTCTCCCACCCCTTGTTGGCTGAAAGAAGTTTCAAATTTTTTGTTGTCCAGGGCCACTAGTTTGGCCTGGAGATCGGCCATATCCCTGCCCATCTTGACAAGCAGAAAATGGACATTGTCCACCGCGGTGGACATCTTCGCTGTCTCCTTCTTCCGCAAGTCGTTGGAGTGTGCTTCCGCCTCTCTAGCTTTTCTCGCTTCATCTTTAATCTTTAAGGCGTCGGACTGGATGTGATCCGAGTTCTTCGCCAATTTATCTATGGTGGTCTTCTGGGTCGCTACCATCTTGTATAGTTCTTCAACCTGACCTTGCAGTTGGTTGACTTTTTTGTCCAGCTCGGACTCTTGTTGGATCTTTTCCAGCGATCTGATATTGATCACCTTCTTGAGTTTGCTGGTGATTGTCTCTCTTAGTATTTGCAGACTTTGGCTCGAGAAGCCACCCGCCTTCGTCTGCAGTTTCTCCTGGCAGATGCGAATCACGTCGTTTAAGATCACGACGGGATCGCCCTCCAAGTCGTAGCTCCAGCGGGCACCTGTGGTGGGAGAGCCCGCCGGTGAGTTATCCACCGACTTAGCCACCCTCAACTTTGGCATAACTTTTGGTTTGCCTTTTTTCGTTTTTACCGTATTCTTGTCCTTGAACTCGCCGGGGTCGTCTTGGTTTCCAGTCGCTTCTTTTCGCGCCCCGGCCTGGTCAGCCACCGAGGACGCAGAGCAGTCGTAGGCTGACGGTCGTGTGGCGCCTGCTCCGGCACAGCCATCCACGACCGGTACTGGGAATCCGGACCCCTGCACCGTAACCGTTTCCTCTTCTTTTCGACTTTCCATCTTCTTTCTTTAGGTTTTGGTTGAGTTGGCTGGCGTTCGCTGGTGTGCGGCTATCTTGTGGACCCCGTCCCTCCTGCGCCGACCCCGCAGGTAGTCCTCCATCCACCGGGATTGGTTACCCGATCTCTGAGGGACCCCCGCGGGTTGAGATGCCGACACAAAGAGGTAACAAGGGGGTCTCTTGATGTTTGGACTCTTGATATTTAGCACAATACACCCACCATACCGTCCACGGACAGCTCGCGGTGTTTTGGTCCGACCCGAAACACTCTCCCGGGCGTATTTGATGTTTTGGGTCGCGCATGCGCAGAAGAAAAAATTTCGAAAAATTTTTTTTTTGGTGTATTTTTGCGCCTCGTGAAACCTGCCCGAGGAGGGGGGGGGCAAAAATTCTTCCCACGAAACCTGGTGGGGGGGGGGGTAGGTGGGGGGGGGGGGGTTGTTCGAGTCGAATGACACCTCTCCGGGGGTGATCCGTACAGTGGTTCTCTCAATATACGATATTTAAGGTTTGGTGTGCTCACACTGTAGCGCGGTCTTGCGTTGATCACCCCGTATATTTTCCAAATTGTTTATCTTTATCAATGTAAACATTGATAAACATTGATTTTGAAGGAGTTTTTCGCAATTTATGCCACTATTTCCGAACCGATAAGGTCGAGACGCACTTCGATGGATCACGTTTTTTATGTTCTACCCCCTCGTACTTGTCCGACCCCGATCTGACCACCCCTTCGCGCACAAATTGAAATTGAAAGCTTCATATGTAATCTAATTTATTAAATTAAATTTTTGGCACTTGATAGACGATTTGCCACCTTATTATTGGCCCGATAAGTTGGAGACCGGTACCGTTTTCTTCCATTTCCCGCGCTTGATCTTCCAGTATAACTTTCGCCCTTATCGTACTACCACCAAATAAGTAGGAAGCACTTACCCCTATTTTGTGACTTAGGTGACGTAATCCTTTACAAAAACCAACAAGTGGCACCTTGTCGGACTCGTCCCATCACTTGGCGTCACACCACACAACTCCCGTCTTAATCGGAGCACTCCCCGCACACCTACGGCAGTTAAAAGTTTATGCACGCAAAAACCACCATATCTTGGTTATCCGTGGACCAATTTTGGTCCATGCGGTATCATTGAAGAGCGCTAGACGAGCCGGACGTAACCCGCACATTTTTAAAATTTTATTCCGAGCCTGAAGGGGTGGGCTTACGGAGCCCATGTTAAACACGTCCGTCTCGGACGGCTCCCGCCAGCCAACTAACCTAACCTAACCTAACCTAACCTAACCTAACCTAACCTAACCTAACCTAACCTAACCCCTTCTTCCACAGGAATGTGGAGGACACCGTCGTAGCTGATATTCCAGAGGGTGGGGCTCCAGACGGAACCCTGTGGGGCGCCTGCCGTCATCAAGAATCTCCTGGTCCGTCCGGCCTCATACACCGTAATCCACCTATCATTAAAGTAATCAGCCACGACCCTAACAATGTACGGACTAATGCCCCTGAGGACCAGTTCACCGATGATAACACTCCATCTGACTGTGTTGAATGCATTCCTGACATCCAGAGCCACGATGAGGGGAAACCTTCTTTTATGCCTGGACCCTTCCTTCGCAGTTCTCGCTATCTGCACAATCCTCTCGATGGCATTGACTGTAGATCTGCCCTTCCTGAACTCGAATTGTTGGTCAGACAGTCCCTCCCCTTCGTCCAGCTCAGTTTGTAATCTAGCCAGGAGCATGCGCTCGAAAACTTTACTGACGTGGTTCAGGAGGCACAGCGGTCTGTACGAGCTGGGCTGTCCTATGAGTTTTTCACCCTTCCGAATCAGCACCAGCTTTGCTTCTTTCCAGTTTTGTGGGAACTCGCCGCTTGTCAGGATGGCGTTGAAGGCGTCCACAAGTATATCCGGTCTCAACTCGCCCACCTTCCTAATCAAGCGGGCAGGTATGCCATCCGGTCCGGGAGCCCTGTTTGACGTCATGCTCCTAAGAGCCGTCAACAACTCTTCTTCTGTAAACAGAGGGATGTTGGTGATCGGCGGGGACTCGTAGTTGTAAGATTCGTCACATCTGGGGAAGAGGCCTTCTATGATGAAAAAGAATTCTATCAAAATCTTTTTGTGGCAATCTTATAGGCTTTGCCCCAAACGTCGTCGTCAAGCTCCTTCAGTAGTTCGCCCCAGTTTTTTCGTTTGCTTACTTTTATGGCTTTGCTAAGTTTCTTTCGTGCATCTTTAAGTTTTTCTTTCATTTCACATTTGGCTTCTGGGTGGTTGGCGACCGCTCTGTAGTAGAGCCTTCTTGCCTTGATGCAGCATCCACGAAGTGCGGCAATTTCGTCTGTCCACCAGTATTTTGGAGGCTTCTTGCTGCTCGATTTAGCCATGCAGCTAGCACAAGCTGCCTGAAGGAAGTCATTGAGAGCCGCACCTGAGTTATCTCTTACCTTCTTATTTGCAAGAAATCCGGTGAGATTCTCGTCGTTGAGCTTCTTCCAGGCCCACCTGGCGCTAAAAACCTTCAGGGTGACCGGTATATCCACCTGGAATTGGATGTATCGGTGGTCGCTGCACGTTTCGTCCTCCAATACTCTCCAGTTCGCGATACGCGTTGAGATTGCCTGGGTGGCCAGCGTGACGTCCAGAATGGACCGGGACTCCCCCCTCTCGAATGTTGGCTCGTCTCCTGCGTTTAACACCACTAGGTTATGTTCCGCTACGAGCTCCGCAAGAAAGGAGCCCCTCTCATTCTCGATTGCTGCGCCACCCCATTCTGGGGATTTTGCATTGAAGTCTCCCCCAATGATGGCTTCTCTACCTCTGGCTCTGACGTGGTCGAAGAGCTTCTGGAGCTCTTCCTCAACTGTATCTTTGTCCTCGTTGGGGGAGAAGTAGCATGAGTAAGCATCGTAGTCACCAAGGTCCGCCCAGGCAAACTTGTTGCCTGAACCTCTTCCCTTGATGACTACATCTGATGCCATTACCAGCCCCGCCTTTCCGTCCAAGCTCTCAACGTAATTGGCTGTCCATCTGCGGTTTGGTTCGCTGATGATCGCGAACCTAATCTTCCTCCTTGTCATTGTTTGGTGGAGGAGATCCTGGGCAGCCCTAGCATGGTTGAGGTTGACCTGGAGGACCTCGACTGGGTTTTGTTGATCGCTTTGGGCACTCTTTGGACTTGTGTCCAGTCTGGTTGCAGCGAAAGCACTGACCCCGTCTGTCTGGGCCGCCGCACATTGGTATTTCGTGGTCGGTGGCCCCGCACCGAAAGCACCTCATGTTGAGGGCGATCGGGCACACTTTTGTGATGCCGATTGCCACTGCTGCGGCTTCCAGCAGTTTCTTTGAAGACGCCACGTCGGTTCTGATCGCCGCCGTCTGGGTCAGGTATAGTGGGTTTGTCGTTAGGGATTGAAGGGTGATGTGCCCTTCAGCCCCCATGATGTTACGTAGCCCCTCTATCACCTCTTCCTTCGTTGCCGACTCATCAATACCCCTTACTATCAAGGGTTTTGTCCCGGTCGTGTTGTCGAATCTTGCGACTATTATATGAGCGCCTAGCGCTGCTCGGATTTCCCCAAGGAGTTGCATCTGCACTCATTGGTTTTGCTCCGTCGTAATTATTGCATTACCTGCCTGCGTAATCCTAGCGGTTTTTATTATCGCCGCTGAGTCCCTGCTTATGCTGGCTTTCAAGGTTCTGATGATTCCAGAGTATTCCGATACATCACCCGCCTTTTGCAGATGTATGACAATCGCAGGGTCTCTATCCATTAATCCGCTGGCATCCGCGTTGGGCTTTCGATGTCCGCCCTCGCGCCCCTCTCCGACTCTGCCGTTGGCATTTCCGCGCCCGCGGCCTCTTCTATCTCTACGCGTTCCCCAAAAATGAGATAAAAATTGGCAACTTTAAACGCCAATAACTTTTGAACCCGACCTCGTAGAAACTTGTTTTTTTGACATTCTGAACCGCCTTCAAAAGTTCTACTGGGTGGTGTAAAACTGCCTTAAAAAGTTCCACAGGGTGGTGCAAAATTTGTGGTTCTATCTCTACGCGTTCCCCAAAAATGAGATAAAAATTGGCAACTTTAAACGCCAATAACTTTTGAACCCGACCTCGTCGAAACTTGTTTTTTTGAAATTCTGAACCGCCTTCAAAAGTTCTACAGGGTGGTGCAAAATTGCCTTAAAAAGTTCCACAGGGTGGTGCAAAATTTGTGGTTCTATCTCTACGCGTTCCCCAAAAATGAGATAAAAATTGGCACCACCCTGTGGAACTTTTTAAGGCAGTTTTGCACCACCCTGTAGAACTTTTGAAGGCGGTTCAGAATTTCAAAAAAACAAGTTTCTACGAGGTCGCGTTCAAAAGTTATTGGCGTTTAAAGTTGCCAATTTTTATCTCATTTTTGAGGAACGCGTAGAGATAGAACCACAAAGTTTGCACCATCCTGTAGATCTTTTTTTTGCGGTTAAGAATTTCAAAAAAACAAGTTTGTACGAGGTCCCGTTCAAAAGTTATTGGCGTTTAAAGTTGCAGTTTTAAATTTTACTATTTAATTTGCATTTCTATAAGTTACAATTTATTAATTAATTTCTTAAGCCCCTGGATGGTAAAGGCGTAAATTTTATATCTATTTTTTGGTCCGATGTTGCGCCGGAAAGATGTCGGTAGTTTATGTAAAATTCGCACCGCACAAAACGATTCACTAATTTAAAAATTGAAGCGAGTCTCCGCCATTTTTGAAGGTTGCATTAAGTGCTGGTAATTTTTATAATCGTTATATCCGTCTAGATTCAATTGCTCAGACTAACTATTTACTAGACAGAGCATAGCTATGCTAACACACAGGTTTGTTTTGAAGCAAATTTTAAGCAGCACTGTTGGTAAACATTACTTGTTATTAAACAAAGTTCAGTGGTTACGCCTATGAATGTTTATAGGTTAAGATTTACTAACTTATGTTTTACAGATTTTTGATACACTCAACCACACTCAGACTAAATATACCTAGACAGAACATATACAAACACAACTTGAAGCAAATTTTTCTATTTGTTTACATATCTGGTGTTTACCGAGTCCCGAGTTGTAATTGGTCAACAAAACGCGTCACTTGTTGTGGTTAAAATACGAAATATTTTTATAGACATTGCGAATTAATTATTATAGTTGTTGAGTCGTGTGTGGAATTTATAATTTAAAAAATCGACATGCAATGTATCATGTGTGGTTGAGTGTATCAAAAATCTGTAAAACATAAGTTAGTAAATCTTAACCTATAAACATTCATAGGCGTAACCTCAGACTAACTATTTACTAGACAGAGCATAGCTATGCTAACACACAGGTTTGTTTTGAAGCAAATTTTAAGCATCACTGTTGGTAAACATTACTTGTTATTAAACAACGTCCAGTGGTTACGCCTATGAATTTTTATAGGTTAAATTTTACTTACTTATGTTTTAAAGATTTTTGATACACTCCACCACACACAATGCATTGCTTGCCCATTTTTTAAATTATAAATTCCACACACGACTCAATAACTAAAATAATTAATTCACTATGTTTAAAAAAATATTTCGTATTTTAACCACAACAAGTGGTGCGCATTTTTGACCAATTACAACTCGGGACTCGGTAAACACCAGATATGTAAACAAATAGAAAAATTTGCTTCAAGTTACGTTTGTATATGTTCTGTCTAGGTATATTTAGTCTGAGGGCGTAACCACTGAACTTTGTTTAATAACAAGTAATGTTTACCAACAGTGCTGCTTAAAATTTGCTTCAAAACAAACCTGTGTGTTAGCATAGCTATGCTCTGTCTAGTAAATAGTTAGTCTGAGCAACCACACACAATACATTGCATGTCGATTTTTTAAATTATAAATTCCACACACGACTCAACAACTATAATAATTAATTCGCAATGTCTATAAAAATATTTCGTATTTTAACCACAACAAGCTCAGACTAAATATACCTAGACAGAACATATACAAACGTAACTTGAAGCAAATTTTTCTATTTGTTTACATATCTGGTGTTTACCGAGTCCCGAGTTGTAATTGGTCAAAAATGCGCACCACTTGTTGTGGTTAAAATACGAAATATTTTTTTAAACATAGTGAATTAATTATTTTAGTTATTGAGTCGTGTGTGGAATTTATAATTTAAAAAATGGGCAAGCAATGCATTGTGTGTGGTGGAGTGTATCAAAAATCTTTAAAACATAAGTAAGTAAAATTTAACCTATAAAAATTCATAGGCGTAACCACTGGACGTTGTTTAATAACAAGTAATGTTTACCAACAGTGATGCTTAAAATTTGCTTCAAAACAAACCTGTGTGTTAGCATAGCTATGCTCTGTCTAGTAAATAGTTAGTCTGAGACAACAAGTGACGCGTTTTGTTGACCAATTACAACTCGGGACTCGGTAAACACCAGATATGTAAACAAATAGAAAAATTTGCTTCAAGTTGTGTTTGTATATGTTCTGTCTAGGTATATTTAGTCTGAGTTCAATTGCATTCTATAATATTTGTATTATTTATTTATAATTGATTAAAGATTAAATAATATTTAAAGTAACCGTCGGCAGATGGCGCAGTTTTCACGAACTTGAAGTTGTGTTAATCGGTTTCGGTACCATCGCGACTGAATAAGAATGTAAAATAATGTGTTGTCGGTTCGAGTTATAATATTATTACCACGGTTGAAATTGCTGGAATAAGTTACAAAAAAGGTAAGACAGTTTACCTTTAAAGCTCCGATTTTCGTGAAACTTGCCGGAATGGTGCTCTGTAACTTACATGTTACGACAAAAGTAATATTTTCGTGCGAAAATTTATTTTAACTAGTAAATAGGAAATGTTTTTTCGGCGAATGATGTTTCACCGACGAGAATTTGCCCTTAAAAAGGAGATATCTGCTCCAAGATATCCATCGGTTGAAAGTCATATGTTGATGGTTTCTCGCCGATGAGGTTTTGAGATTTTCAAATTGCAATAACTCCAAAACGGCTCTAGATATCGCAAAACTGAGCAAATATTTTAGGAAGCTATATGCAAAAATTCAGATCGATCGCGCGCAATAATGGCGCAAAAAAATAAGTATAAGTTATTTTGAGGTTAGATTTTTTACTTATTTTAACATCGAATTTCTACTTTATTACTTATTTTGGCAACTAAATTTTGTTATTGTCCTATTAACTTAGCCTCCCCCTCTCCCATCCCCCTACAGGTAAACTGTAATCATTCCATTTCAATTCAAGTTAGAATATCTTCTACAAAACAAGACACGTTATTTGAACAAATACATTTAAATGAGATCTCGACGGCAAATGGTAAGTTATATTCTTTTATAAAATTTAATTTAATTTTAGATGTTGTAAATTTGAGATCTATTTTTCGTTCACAGTTACGTTTTATGTGGTACTTTGCAGGGATGAAGTATGCTGTTTATATAAAATTCAAAAATTCGCACTGGCGAAAAACCATTCACATTTTTAAAAATAATTTAAACAGGTTACGTTGTTTTTTAATAAATAACTACAAATCTTATTTAATAAATATATGTACAAAGCATAAGTAATTATCAATTTGCAACATTTATTACAATCTTAAAAATCTAAGCTGGTTTTAAACTAAAGTTCAATCGAGATTTCCAACGAAAGAGAAGTAACATTGAAAATTGTTTTATTTTAAAATTCTTGCTGGCCATTGTATCTGATAAAAATGAGAAAGTTTTCAAACTGTCAGGATCTTAGTATTTCATCAGTACCTATACCTACATTTCCCCAAAGCGACGATTAAATATTCCCCAAGGTGGAATTTCACCATTCCTATCATCCTATGCCATTTGTATTTAATTGAATAAAAAACTATATTTAATTTTATTAGTTTTACTATTTTGTATGTTTCGTATATAATAATTATTATTATGTTTTGTCCCCCCCCCCTCCTATGGTAATTATCTGGATCCACCACTGTAAACCCTAAAATAATACGTTGGGTGTTTCAAAGGGCCAGTTATATAACAGAAGATGAACCTCGGATCAGAGATAAACCAGGGTTAGCTGGTTGAGCCTCTGATTGGATCAACGGTGAGTTGATCCTGGTTTAACTATTACTTGAGCTTTATACAACTGACGTAAAGAATTTGCCAGAGTCTCGTAAAATTCTCCTACTTCTTTTAAGTTGTAACTTAAAAAATAAAAGAAACGGCGATCATTTTAACGCAAAAATTTTTTAAATTAACAAATATTACTTATAGCTTTGTGATTCGTTTACAAATAATATTTCGAAAAATATTAAATCCATCTCTTCAATACAGATTGAAAACTTTTTAAATTGACAATTTTAAATGAATATGAGTTTGTATGTATAACACCAACTTCTTGATGCTTCTTCTAAATTTATACACATCTATTCAATCTTGTATAATGTATATCTATATATAAGTATTTACCGCACTTATTGCCCGCTGTCAACTAATAACTTGAAAGTTTTGCTTGAAAAATGTTGTCCCGAATAAAATACATGTCAAGCTTGACCATTAACAAGGCTACTCGACAAAATGATCAAGTCTATTCAAGCTTGATAAGTTATCGACCCCTACAGAACAGCGAAAAGTGACTATGACTTGATAAGGCTACCAAATAATGTTGATAATTATCAAGAATAGCAGCCAACGAGTGTTTGCGACTGTTTATTCTACTGCTTAAAATTAAAAGAGTTTTGGTTACCGTCTCTCCTTGTGTGCCTGATCTATTAGGTGCGTTTTTTAATTTTGTCAATAATTGCCTAACTAACCACTTGCAAGATCGGCATCGTATTTTCGTATTATCTGTCTATAGAGCTATAAACTATCGCGTATCCCCGCTTTTGCATTTACCTTTCACCTTCGCAACACCACCAACCCATCGACTCGAAGAATACCATCGTCGTCGTCTCAGTGTCTTGTGTCAAGAAACTTGCGTCGATACCGAATGCAACAAATTCTGCGATAAAGTGACGCGCTATTTTTATTTATTTTTTTTTTTTTCATTTATATTCGTCCAAAGACCTTACAATCGACAATAATTTGACGAACGTCTTCGTGTTGTGCATAAATTTTTTCGAAAAATTTACCAGACGGATGTCGGCGCTATGTGCTGTGCATTGAAATAAAGAGAAAGTTAAGGAATTTAAACAAACTTTGTTTAGTTTTTATTTGAAAGTGCAACATTTTACTATTATTATTATTACAATTTTGAGTGACACATGAAAAGACAAAACAATTGAACGAGAAAATGACGACCGTAAGTTAATTTTTTTTTCTTAGCAAATAATAAATTCACTTTTGTTAAATAATCCGACGTGGTCTGGAGAATACTCGTGCATGTGTGTAAGGCAGATTATTTTAAAAATAATTTTAAGGAATAGAAAGGAAAAGGAAAAAGGAAAAGTTGCATTTGTTGTTGAAAATGATGTTAACATTATTTTTTATTCCGTAAGTTGCGATCGAGGCAAAAAGTGTTTGATTTCACTTATCGGTTATAATTTTATAAGTCGGTCAGATTCGATTTGACACCAAAATTTTTGCATATTTTAATAACTAGTAATAATATGAAATTGATTATGGTAAACAATCTGTTTCGTTTCGAATCCTAAACAAATCGCCCTAAAAATGAATACCTACGCATGGTTTTTTTCAAAAAGGCTAACTTTTTTCAAAAATTTTGCGTATACACCAATATTATAATCTCGAGCAATGTGGAGGGTACATTTTCAAAATTGTGCTGCGTTTTCGGGCCAAATTTTGAAATCGAATTAAAAAACCGACGTCTATTATTAACTTCTTAGTTTGACCAGCCGTTATTTCGTAAACTTTAGTTTAATTTTAATTTGTTAACTAACTTATACTACCTACTTGTTTGAAAAATGTTTATTAAGATATTATTTTAATATTTAGTAAAAAGAGACAACGCTGAGATATTGTATTATTAATAATAATTTTTGCATTATTCGATGAATTTTTTAATGTAATAATTTTTAAAGATTTAGAAATAACAAAATTGGCAAACACTTGTAATTTGGTTTGGAAAAAAAACTTGTCCGAATTGTTAGTGGCACGAACCGGTTTTCGCAATTTTGTCGAAAAGTGTTTAATTAAGCAAAATGTAACAGAAGAAAACAATAAAAAAAGTCCCACGTCCTTGCGTTAGAAAAAAAAAAAGTCGAATCGAGCGTAAAACAGTTTTTGAAAATTTTTTATAGTTTCGATATTTTTTTGTTACGTACCATCATCGACTTTCGCTTCTGGTAACGTGTATCTACCTTTACGATTACATGGTTTAAAAAAAGACGCACCCATTTTGAAAAGCATCCTCAATATTTAACAATGAATTACCCAACCGCACAGAGTTTACGTAATTAATTTGCTCAGATTGTTATCGCCTTAATTGTGCCTTACCATAACGATGCGCTTGAAAATAGCATTTTTTTAAATCTTTAAAAAAAATTCACCGCAGCAAAGTGCCAAGTTACTTTATAGTGCCGCTTTCGCGCGCGACGACACTATTTTTCTCACTTTTGCAAGCAAATTTTATACACAGTTGACAATAAATCAGTGCTTGAATATTGAAATTATACATAATAATATATTATTATTATCATCATTGTTAAAATTTAACCTCCTTCGTTTGGATTATGAGGTTGCAGAGTAGCAAAACCTTTTTTCGAAAAGTCTTGAATCAAATTCGTCGCTCACTCGATGGCCCGTAGTATCCGAAAAATTTGATGTGTTTTCAAAAAAATTTAATTGCATCTCCAGGATTACGCCGTTCAGTCGCCACGACCGTTTTTAAACCGATTTAATTGTTTTTATTAAATTTATTAATGTCTTTGTTTAACTTGTCTTGTTTGTTCCTTTTCTATTTATTTTCATTCTCCCTCGCTATTTTTGCTTTCCTCGAATACAACCCTTTCCTATATTTTTATTCTTCATTATTTATCTTTTAGCTGTTCCCCCCGTTATAATTATTACTATTTATTATAAGTACCTATATAACCGTGTTTTTATTACTTTCGTTTTTAAACTTTCTGTATCTTTTCAAATTTTCAAAAAAAAAAGTTACCGCTGGCTGGTACTATTTTCTCGAAGGAATAAATTTATTAAATCCAATACTAGATTACAACGAATTAATGTGTTAGTTCTTCGGCAATACTTAGATAATTATTTCACTTATACTTATAGCTATAGGTAGCTTGTAACAAATCGTTAACGATAATTTGACAAAAATCGTCAAAATTTAGTGCAATTTCATTGCAACCGTTTTATAAGTGGATCGAATTTTAAGTAAATTGCTCAAAAAATATAACCGGTTACCTACTGCATTTTATTCCTCGTAGGACATTAATTTATCCTTGTAATGATTAATGTATACGACCGTCAAAAATATATTTTGTTGTAGAATGATAATTATTAATTCGAATTTTTAAAATTATTCGTCATTACAAGGACGCTTCAAGACATATTAATATTATGCTTTTAGCAAAACCGTCGTCTTTGTTTATGTTTGACTTGTTTTGCGAATCTTTGAAGATTTCATCCGAACGATGGGCGACGCGACGACGACCGTTTTAAATGTTAAGGATACTCCGTGCATCGTAATAAAAAGATGCTCTCACGAGACAAACATTCGCCCATCGGTGGGCCGAATAACCCTCGGGGGCAAATCCGCCTCCCGTTTTTGTTTTGAGCAAAAACAGTAAAATTCAAAATTTCAAAGAAAAATATTTATTATATAGAAGAAGGAAAATGTCTTTTCCTAATGCTACATCTTCTTCTTATTGTATCATTATTATACTTCTTGTCTTGTTTTTATGCTTACAAAACGAGGATCGTTTGTGTCGGATAAATTAACGAAAAAATTATTCAACTTCCGCCTAAATCCATTATTAAGCAAATTCTAATAGTCGAAAATAATTATAATGAAGCAGTCATCTGCTTTTAAAAGCACTTGGACTTTTAAAAGGTCACGGTTAGCTCTCGAATTCTTCAGCTATGATTTAACAGTGTAATACACGTTATTGTTGTTGCTTTAAACACCTTTCCATATGAAGAAAATATTCTTAAGGCTAATCTGGGCAACTCTGTTCGAATCTCGTGGTCCTTGAGATTGTGTAAGGTGTGCTTTTACTTTCCAAGTCCGTCGTCGTGGTTCTCTCATATTTTTTTTCTTTTTTATTACTATACTTGGTGCAAATTCTTTTACGACAGTGCCAATATTACAATACTCGTCGGTTTGGTAAAACGTGAAGACGATTGTCGATCCGTTAAATGTTAATCTACAATTAAATGATTTGCCAATTTCCCTCCTTTCCGCTTAGTTAACACAAATTACTTATTACCTATGTATAAGTAGTCGTATTTGTCGTGCATAAACTTGGCCAAAACAGACAAGACGCGTATAAATACATAGAAAGACTTGTCTCCACTTAGATATTATACTATCTAATAATATCTATCGAAATAGAAAGTTTTTTTTAATAAATGTTTTTCTAAAATCACCTTGGCCGCTTAATCGATTTTTATATTATGTGAAATTTTAAAGTCGTCCGAAAAGGCTCCCGTTTGTATCTTCGATTGAACAATTATTATTATTAAAAAATTGGAACCGCTTTATATTGAGCGATTACCTAATCCAATGGCCAATTAATAAGTGTGACAGAATAAAACGTAACAAACATTCCTAACATATTTGTAAAGGTGTGTCGAATGAAAAATAATTTAAAAAAATGAAACATGTACGAGCGTTTTCAACTTCCGTTTCTTCAGAGAAAACGTTCTTCTTCTGATATGAGGATATATGACGATGTTGCAATGGGACATACATATATCTACGCGCATCAACACCAATTTGTTTCATAAAAAAATTACAAAATTGTTACCTAAGGATCGAAAGTGAAGAATAATTTTGTAATTTTTACTCGAAAACTATTTTACATTTTACTTAGCCAAGTGAATAATCGTTCGATCTTGTTATTTTCTATGGCCAACCGGAAGAATCGAAGCTATGCAAAACTTGTTAATTTGCGAAAATCCCAATCATCGAAAGCGTACGATTTGTTTAAACTTAAGTGCAGTTTACGTTATGCGATTTTGTTTACGATTTTATATACGATTTCTCTTGTATGACTGGTTTTGGTGGTTTTCTGTTCACGACTTTGTTTATGAGTTCATCTTCGGGTCGAACTCTATATAACGTGAACTTCAAAAAATTTGCTTACGGCAACTTGGAAGCAAAATCGCACAACGTAAACTGCACTTTAATTCGCAAATAAGAGTGAGCTAGAATAAATTCGCGGCGTGTAAAATTCGAATTAAAAAGTCTCTTAATCTATACTACTTAATCTATCGATTCTCTTCTAATCCATTAAAATGATTGGATGCGGCCCACAACACGATATTGCGTACATAGATATACGATATACATATTGAATTTAAGATTATGTAAAACTTTGCTGTCCATGTGATGGCTAAACCATATGTTTTGGACCGCCGATGCTGATTCTGCGGTAGCTTCACGTTACTTTTTGGACATGTATTGTGGAAGAAGTGGGAAGAATATCTTTTGATATAGATATCGCTTTCGATAATAATTCACTGTTTAATTTTTTGAAAATTGTAATACCTAATTTAATGGTAATAGAATTTCGGGAGAGGCTTAAAAGGTTCCCTTGCCTCTTCTAACCTCCGACTTTTATCGTCTTCAAAGACGATAAAAGTCGTCGAAAGCTTAAAAATATAATTTCATTATTATTGAATTTAACTTGTTATTTAAAGTTTTATTCTTTATATAAATTATATGAAATTGTAATTGCATGTCGAGGTCTCTAAAAAATCTATAATCTTAAAATCAGTTTGTTTTTTACGCGTTAACAGCGTCGCCGCCAAACTTTTTGATTCGGATGAGCCAGGGACGAGATTAAAATTAAGGGAAAAATTAATTAGGCAATCTTATTATTTAGTTTCGACATAATCGGCACGTACTAAACTTTATAAATCGCTACAAATTAATTGAATTTTATTTTTGTAATTTTAATTAGCTAATTAAGTACTCGTTAGAGCATTGTTTCGGTAATTAGATCTTGATGCTATTGCATCACTACCTACGGAAAGTCGATGAACATAATTGTACGTTTTCAATGTAAAATTTTATTGTGTCTTCAGACAATATGCCGATATTATAATTTCCTGATGAATTGACTGTTGATAATTAATTGTTCTCATTAACGGCGCTAGACTTGGGCCTAGTTCTCTTCAGCTCAGAGTGGAAATATTTTAGCATCAGTTGTAGGTTTTTGATGGTCCTATCGTAGTTAGCGAAATGGTAACAAAAATGAACCTTTCTTGTTGAGTTATCGAACTGCACTCCTTATTATTCAAAAATAATAATATTTAAAAATTGCCACAAAAATATCTTAGTTCAAGACAAAACGTATGTTAAAGTTTTTAGTTTCGCCACTTTCCACTCTTTAATTTGTCTTTAAATTAATATTTAGGGTGACCACTGCCAAATACATAAATATATAGATAGATTGTGTTTTCCAAATAGCTTATTAATAATTTTAAAACTTAAAATTAACTGTAAAACGATTTCGGTATGAAAATAATTCGTTTAAATTAAAATCTGAAAATCCGTCTAAAATAGTCTTCGTCACAAAAATATTCGGACACGCAGTATGGAATGCAATATTTATAATATCTATGTATATGCTTGTGACTTGTGACTATTCTTGAGACTGGTTTTCGGAAATAAAATTGTTGGTCGAAATATTCGCAATTAAAATATTAATATTTGATTAAACAAAGTAAATTTATTTTTACTTTATTGTATAATCGCAGTAATAATAAATTACTATTATTAATAAGCAAATATAATTATTGTATTTGTTCAATTAAAATTTGTGCAGTGAAAGTTGTAAAATTAGTAAAAATATAAGTAATAATTTCATTTACCTATACTTTCGTTTAGCAAAGTTAAACTTAAAATTCCTATTGTGTAATTTGAAAAGAAGTAATAATGATGATGCTTAATTAATAAATTTCTCCGCTCAAGAAACGAAAATGAATTGCATTATTTTAAACAAATATTATAATATGTATAGTACCTACTATAATACGTCAAGAGAAGTCGCGGTAAATTTTTTCTTCAATTAAAAGACTTTCGATTTATTTAGTCGAACATATATTTTCATATTTTAATTTATTCCCTCATTCAATTCAATTTTCATTTCATTTAATAAAAATTTTCCGAATAGGTTATTGTGTTCGAGGTTCACATACCTAATGCATAATTAATTTTAAAAACAATATAAATAATTATAATTTTGTCTTGCGAAAATATAATATTAGGTATAATATCCAACACACATTTAAGTAAATCTTGAAAAATTGTAAAATTAACATAATATATTATGTTGTTTAGTAATTTTTCTAATAATTAATTTTCAATTTTCAGGTGCAGCAATGCTTACAATTGCTGATTATCACTCTAATAGGATGGACGATCAAATTAAGTAAGTGATTTTATTTGAATTAATTACTAATTTATCTTAAGCGGGTCAGGGCCGGGAGTGCACTTTTTATAAGCCAGGACAACGACCACAAATAACGTCCTTATATACCTATATATATATTATATTATTAATAAGTAATTATTTGAATGGCACCCGTTCGACATTTCCGATCTGCAATTCACTTTCGGCAAAATAGTTTTTGCACCGTAATAATTAACTTTCTCGAGTAGGAATGAGCTTGTCCGATGACAGTTTTTAGTCTTAATAATCCATTCTTTCTTCAAAATAAACGACAACCTTCTCCCCAATCATTTTTACTTTTATTATTATTGAACCGTCATTAGCCGGCAAATTAGTAATTACGAATTGAATTACTTTAGACTTCTTTTTATTTAATTCGTTTAAATTAATTACGGTATATTATAATGTAAGTAAACGGCTACATAATAATTAATTATTATGTGTGAAAGATTGATTTGGAAAATAAATTAAACAAATATAATCTGCTTTGCCGACGTTTCGGAGAATCAAAAAATAAAATCTCGAAAAAATGTGACTCTCGGTTGCGCCTCGAGTGCCCTTTTTTTTTCGTAGATTAGAAGCTTTTCGATCCCCTTATATAATTAAAAACTAAAAAAGCATCGACGAAAATATAAAAATACTTATTATTTATGTATGTTTCTCGTAGATCTCAAAATTATCATGTTATTACACTTATTACAATTAATTATTATTATTGTTACATCGGCGAAAATATTTTTTTGTTGACAATAATAGTTAGTATTTAAAAAATGCAAAATGATATAATATAACAGGTGTAACTGTTTATTATGACTAATAATAATTAAATACATTGAGAAGGTGAAAACAAACTGAACAATCGAAAGGTTACATTGTTTTATAGCATTTCCTGCACACAATAATTCGAAATTCCAGCTTTTAAAAGTTTCAAATTTTTACAACCTCGTAACCTAGTAACAAGTAAAAAAAATATTTAATTGACTAGTTCGGTTGCGCAATCACAGATGGCTAGTGCGTCATGTCGCGACGTTATAAAGATTTCTTTTTGTATTTGCAAATAAAAGTCGAGTTTAACTTTAGGCAAATTTTTTATTATAAAAATGTGGTCAAGGAGAATATTTGCATTTTATTTGCAACCGTTTAATGCTCTAGCCATCGTATAGCAACTGAGCCAAGAAAATAGTATTAGATAAGTCTGTGATATTACTTTGGATCGAAAATGTGATATCGCCCGCCGCTGGTCAAGCATTATAATAAATATTGTTGTTTTTATTTGCAAAACAGCGCAACATTAAAGACCAATATTTAATGAAGATTATGTAAAAACAAAACGTATATTAATCAAAGTTACTACCTATTAAATAATAATTCCAAAATTATAGTCCGCTAAATTCCTAATTGTGTTTATCCAACAGGTTCGGGGGAGATTCGCGTCGTCTGTTACTACACGAATTGGTCCGTTTATAGACCAGGAACTGCAAAATTTAATCCGCAAAATATAAATCCCTACTTGTGCACCCACTTAGTTTACGCGTTCGGGGGATTCACGAAAGAAAGCAATTTTAAACCGTTCGACAAATACCAAGACATCGAGAAGGGTAAGAGAAAGTCAGTTTTGTTGAAAATTTTACTAAATCTTCGGTTTAGGTGGATACGCCAAATTTACGGGACTAAAAACTTATAATAAAAATTTGAAAACTATGCTGGCAATTGGAGGTTGGAACGAGGGCTCTTCCAGATTTTCTCCCATGGTAGCGAATGCGGAAAAACGACGAGAGTTTGTCAAAAATTCGATAAAGTTTTTGCGACAGAACCACTTCGACGGTTTGGATTTGGATTGGGAGTATCCCGCTTTCAGAGACGGGGGAAAATCGCGAGATAGAGACAATTACGCTTCTTTGGTTCAGGTTTGTTTTGAGATTTGATCCAATTGCTCGTTTTAATTACTCTTTTTAGGAATTGCGCGAGGAATACGAAAGGGAATCGGAAAAAACTGGTAGACCTCGATTGCTGCTGACCATGGCGGTTCCCGCCGGAATCGAATACATCAACAAAGGTTACGACGTACCAAAGTTAATGAAGTAAGTATTTATAATTCATATAAAAAATGTGGTACAATCGATTTTTTATGTAGATATTTGGATTGGATGAATATTTTAAGTTACGATTACCATTCTGCGTTCGAGCCCGCGGTCAATCATCATTCGCCACTATACGGTTTGGAAGAAGAATCCGAATACAATTACGACTCGGATTTAAACATCGTGAGTTTTCTATTTTCTTTCCAACAATGCGTTTTGGGTGACCTTAAAACGGTTTTGTAAACATAATACATATATAATGTATAAGTACTATATCTTAAGCAATATTATCTCGAATTACCAGAACCGCAGAAATTAAATGGACTTTTGTTTGAAAAAAATTATGCTAATTAGGCTATCGTTTGCATTAATTACACTTACACCGTTACACCACATTTTTCAACATAAAAGTATACTACCTAAATCGTTAACTCAATTAGCCGACAACAATTATTTATACCTACTTAACAGAGATATTTTCGTATTTATTCAATTAACAAATAGGGTTAATGATGTAAAGCAGTAATGGCCGATCATTAAAATTATTCCAATTTTGCCACTCGAGCTAAGACATCGATGGCAAAATATTTCCTTTAATAATTATTATTATTGGATAAACTACTTTTAATTATTGCAAGTACATTTCGAAATCAATTTTCCAGTGCCATATTGAGTAGTAATCCTTATTTTATGCCGTTTATTTCCACAACTATATAGAAACATTTAAAAAAAAATAATCGCCATATAGTTTCCCACAATCATAAAGAAAAGCATAGTACTATTATTATACTACTAAGAAAATGACATGGTCGATAAAATGACGTTTTAGTTTTTGTAAAAAATTGGTAAAAATTAAAAGCATTTTTTAAATTTTTATTTGAAAAATAAACTCTAATTCTCGAAAGAAAATTGCAAAACAAGTTTCTTTAAAGAAAACATAGATTTAAAAGAAAAAGTATGCCATTATTATAGAACACTTTCCTCTACGAATAATGTGAGTTTATGCAAATATAGGAAAAACTAAATTGATTTAATAATAATTATTTAAATATCGCGAAAAAAATTAAAACTAAAATTCAGAATATTCAAATGAGCAGATAAGTTATGCATAATTAAGGAATGAACGATAGGTTTTGAAAATTGGTTTCTGCCTTATTAAGCCGTACTCAGTACTACCGCATACATATTATTAATTCTTAATAATATTGTACAATGTTGCACCTATCGTCTGCACTGCAGTTTTCGTGAATGTGTAGACACAATATTTCTGTCTTTTGCACAAACGTCGTTTTCTTACTTTTTACGGCATAATTTTCAATACTTACTCACATTGAATAATTACTCGTAAGAGCGCGTTAATAACGTGTATGCGGTATCGAGAAAGGGCATTTTGCCCTTACGGCTTAATTATGCAAAAGTTATTGAAATGAAAGCTTTAATAAAAATGCGAGAACTTTTATTATATTCAAATGAGTAAATAATGGAAGAAAAGAATCAAATTGTAAATTATGAAAAAAAGAAGAATTTTAATCTCAACTTCAAAGTTTTGAATAAAGCTTTTAACTCTTTTTCGTTTCTGATGTTTATTTATAATTTTTCTGTTGTGACAAATCTAAATCCGAGAAAGTTATAGCTTTCGAGTTTGAAAAATACCCTGATTTTCTAACAGTCTGCTTATCGCGTCAATTTTTATAACACCAGCAGCGGTCGCGTATGTATAAAATTTACGCGATTAGATTATTTCGGCCCTAAAATAATAATTATAATTTGAAAACTCATATTTCTGAATGGGGTGAGTTTTAAGGGTAAAACAGAAATGATTTACTAAAAAATTTAGTACTTTGGGAATATTATGTTCGATTTTGGTAAACGTCCATTGAAAAAAACGTTAAAAGAATTAAAATCTTGAATGGCGATAGCTTTTAGGGGGTAAATTGAATTTAAGAATGTGCTTAATTTGATTTTTCCAAAACATGTTAAAACTTAAATTAAGAGTTTTGGCCACTTCTGAGAATTCTGGCTTAATGTTCGGTGGTGGCATGCGGTAAATTTTGCATTTTTCACCCTACCCAAGTCCTATGGCATATTGAAAAGTTATAAAAAAATTTTAATTGTGCAAATTTTACACATATACGCAAGCGACAATAGGTTGAGGTTTTCAACGTTTCAGAACCACACCATCAGCCATTATTTAGAAGCGGGAGCGATAAGCGATAAACTGGTTTTAGGTATTCCGACCTATGGACGATCCTACACACTCTTCAATCCGGACGCCACGGATATCGGGTCACCGGCAGACGGGCCCGGTGAAATGGGCGACGCTACCAGAGAAAATGGGTACTTGGCATATTACGAAGTAAATCTCATATCATAAAGCTCCGCGAGATCACTAAACCGTCGATTTTTAGATCTGCGAAAAAATTAAAGATAGCGACGATTGGTTCGTGGAGCAGCCAAATCCAAATGCGATGGGGCCATACGCCTATAAGGACAATCAATGGGTCGGTTACGACGACGAAAATATCGTGAGAAAAAAGTCCGAATTCGTTGCCAAAAATAAATTAGGTGGAATTATGTTTTGGTCCATCGACAACGACGATTTTAGAGGGACTTGCACAGGAAAACCGTATCCGTTGATCGAAGCAGCAAAAGAAGCTCTGATGGCCGCGTCGGGGTAAGTAAAAAATATACCTGCCCTTGAAAGTTTCTAGTTTTAAATTTCAGATACATCGTCGATAACGTAATTCCTGCTCCGGATAAAGCCGTGAAAACAGATTCCAAGCGAAAACGTAAACGACCCACGAGTGCACCAAAGAAAGACGAAGAAGAAGAAAGCACCGAAAGGTTAAATAACAAGAGAAGAATAAAAATTAACAAAAAAAAAGAATCCGACGAGCAAGTGACCGAAAGTCCTGCCAAAACAAGACGCGAAAAGATTAGAAATGAAAGTCGAAGGCGGAGTACGATAACAACCTCGACGACGTCGTCCTCCATAAACCGGTACACAACGCCAGAACCACCGACCACTCCAGACGCAGGAACCGACTTTAAATGTGAAGACGAAGGTTTCTTCCCACATCCGCGCGATTGTAAAAAATATTACTGGTGTTTAAGCAGCGGCCCTTCCGAACTGGGAATAATAGCTCATCAATTTACATGTCCTTCAGGTAAAAAATTTAAATTCTCGGGTTCTTTCTTAATTTCTTATTTATTATTATCTGTAGGTTTGTATTTCAACAAAGCTGCGGATTCGTGCGATTACACTCAAAATGTTTTGTGCAATAAAAAGAAGGCAACTTCTAAGACGACGACGACGACTACGGAAATACCGTCTACAACTGAAGCCATCATCGCCAGTTCAGTTTCTTTGAGTACCCGACGACCGCAGCCTAGAATCACTTCTACCACAAGTCGCACAACGTTCGTTCAGTCTTCGACAGTTGAATACGAAGTAAGTACCTATAGGAAGTTATTGATCAGTTAATGGTTTTCTAATAAAAACGATTTCATTTTAGGACGAATACGAATATGAGGACGAAGTAAACAAGGATAAAGATGATATAGAAAATTCGGAAGAAGATCCCAGAGTTATTAAAGAATTGCTCGATTTAATCAGAAAAGCCGGTAATGATCAATATATTCTTGCTTAAGAAATTTTGCATTCCTCTCTTTTTAGGTGGTATTGAAGAATTGGAGAAACAATTAAACCATTATGAAACTAATTCGACGTCCGTAACTGCTGCCGGATCTACAACGCCGTCAAGTTTTAGTAAATCTCTTTACCAAAGAGTACTAAGTCGAACTGTCGGTAAAAATAAAGAAACTTCTTCACGAACCAAGTAAGTGTAAAATAACCGAAATTGAAGAGTTTTAATAGAATAAATAAAATAATTTTTTAAATAATATTGAATACACCAAAAAAGACTAAACAGTCGAAACTAGTCTGTTAATAAAAGAAATAGACTCGAGGAAAGTGTTATTTTATTTATTCTATTAAATCAACCTCGAAAGGGTTTTTACACCTATAATGAAAAGTTTTAGTTTTAATTACATTTTTTAGTAATAGCGGTGGACCACAATTTAAGGGCTCGCAAGATTCTTCTTCAAAAAATAGAAGAACAAAGCCTCAATATACCGCCATATCGAGACAGAGGTATATTGCAATGTTGCATTTTACATATTTTAAATGTTTTACATTCTAGGCAGACGCCAGAAAGATCTCAACAAGAAGCGGCCGTAATCGAAAAAGGAAAAAATGATGAATACGAAGAAGAAGATGAAGAAGAAGAAGGAGAAGAAGAAGAACAGCGAAAAACAACAAGTAAAAGCCATTTTGTACCAGAATACAAAACAATAATTAGAAGTCGAACTACAACTACGACCGAATTGTCCTCAGATGGAAACGACGTGACTCGACCGCTTCGAATTGAAGATGAAAATATGGAAGTCGAAAAGCAAGTTGTTACATCAAAAACTCCCGAATATGTTACGCTAAGTCGAAGACGTCCCACAACGACTTCCACAACCGTCGGCGATTTCACAACTTCCAAGTAAAATTGCTTTTTTTAATGTTTTCGCGTAATTTTCATTTTTAAACTTAAAGGTACTTGGAAATTCGCGGTCGATCGTCCACCGCCGAAGAAACGCCGACGTCCGAAAACGTCACGAAGGAATCAAAAATTGAAGATATAAATGTCACCGTCAGTTTCAGAAGTATTCCGGGAGAGGAAGAAGCAAATAAAACAGAAACAAATAATATCACCAAGAAAGAAGAAAAAGATAACGTTTTAATCAAATCGGATATTCAAACAGTTTATATTGCCTCCTCCACAACAGAGTCCACGAAGGTGAGTGACAATTTTTCTTCTAAAACTCCATCGAGATCGAGGTTTTATACTAAAATTACACGCCCAACTGCGAACACGGAAAGCACAGTCGAACACGATCAAACGACAAACAGATCAAAAAGTAAGTTCAGTCTGCCACAAGAAAAAAGTTCTCAAGTACTAGAAAGCCAAAATGTAACGACACACGGCAACGAACAAGTGCCCACCGAAAGGACCAGAAGTAGATTTACCCTTCACGAAGTGGAGAACCAAAAAGCAAAACAAGATAACGAACAAGCATCCACGGAAAGCACGAGAAGGCGAGGAACGATGAGGTTCGGTCAGCAAGCAAATTCTGCACAAAATGGTGGTTTACACTACGACGACGGTTCATACCATCCAGATTTATACCAAGAACGCAAATTTAGACCCGACATTGCGATCGAAATTTCAGATCTTTCCTCTTTAACGTCCGCCGATTTGTCAATTAAGGACGGCTCGAAGGGACGGTCGCACAGCAGACGCATACTTCCGAAACAACAAACCAACGAAAATGTAGAAAATTCTCAACAAGTTGATATTAAAGAAATTATAAAACCTGTTCAAATAAAAGAAATCAAAACAACAACTGCAAGTTCCCCCAAAGCAAGAACGATAAATTTGCCAAAAATTCAAAAACCTAATTCGTTATTCAATCGGAGATTAAGGCCGAATTTGACCGTTAACGAAACTAAAGTGACAAACGGATCGAGACGTGTAAATTCCGAAAGCGTAAGCAAAAATAGTGTAACTCCTAGCGTAACTGACAAAACGACGGTTAAGAGAAGACTGCTAAAGCGTGTGAAACCGACATCACGATCGACTGCTTCGACGCCAACGACTACCGCTTTCACATCTGTTCCGACTACTGCTTCCACACATATTCCGACTACTGCTTCCATATCTATTCAGACTACTGCTTCCACATCTACTCTTCAAACTATCGTTACTACTTCTCCTCCAAGTACTACTGCTTCGTCTTCGCCCTCGACTACCGAATTTACTACTCTCTCGACGACCGCCTCCGAGTCCCTTTCCACAACCGACTTCACGACTTCTCCGGCTACTGCCCGTACTCGTCTGGAAAATAATAATTCTGTAATCGTAAACAACGCAAACGTAAGTGTCGAGTACGAAGACGACGTATACAAAACTTCGGAAGAAGAAGAAGAAAACATAAAATTGTCCGAAAGTAATATAAGAGAAGCGAGCGAAGTGAATCTTAATTCGTTTAGCGACAAACCGCGTCGAAGAATTGTGAAGAAAATAATTGACGGCAAATCGGCGCAATTAAAATTTAATTCATTAGAAAATTTGGAACCGTCGTCGTCGACAACCGAATCGCAGTCGACTTTCAGAAGAAGAACAATTGTTAAAAAGTTACAGACGGTAACGGAACCCATTCCGAGCAGTTCGACATCGGGCACAAAAAGTACGATTTTAAAAAAATTAGTAACTGAAGAAATACCAAATAATTCCGCACAAGCTGGAAGACGAATGGTCTTGAAAAGATTGCCGACCGTGACGACGGAGGCGGTTCCAACTCGTGCAACCAAGACTGGTCGTACACGTAAAATAATTCGTCGCCTAAAGGTACCGGCGTCTTCGGATCAAACGACGTCCGCAGAAGCAGCTTTGGAAGACGAGGTCGACTTTAAAAATGAAACGCTTCCGGTAGAAACGACTATACGAGACGAAGAGGATGATCTTACCACCGAGTTATACGTCGGTCCGACAACGGAATCCAATATTTTGACCACAATTTTTGAGGACTTAGAAAGCACGTCGCCCCAAACCACGACAGCCAAAAGTACCACCTCCATTTATTATAAAGCTAAATTCAGTAGGCCTCCATTTTTGAAACAAAGAAGTAGATCGACCACGGAAGCGAGCACTCGACAAATTTCGACGAGAAGTAATTCAAAGAATAACGCGCTCTCGCGTTTCAATACAAGGAGGAAGAGTATATTGGTTCCGAAAGATGCAAATAAGGTAATACCTACAACCGAAAGCATTACACAAAATGTAACGGAATCGAAAGTCAATGTCACCACCACCACCACGACCATTCCGACAAACGCATCTGTAACGGATTTAACGATTGGCATATCGGAGAGTACGACGTTATTTGATGTAATTCCAACAACGCAAATTGATTTAGAATTCACTACCGATGCTTTCACGGAAATAGAACCGTTGGACGAAATTAAATTCGTGACTGATTCAATTCTCGAGAAGGAACTAGCGAACTTGATAAAGCTTTACGAAGAGCAAAGATTAGCGAGCAGCACCACAGAAAACACAACAGTAACGGACAATAATAATTATTCCACCCAAATTACAAACTCGACATCACTAACGGATAATATCGCGGAAATTATAAACTCGACACTAACGGATATCGCCGCCGAAATTCAAAATTCAACCGCAACCGACAATTCCACGCCAGCTCAAAACGCAACGAAGACCAAATTAAAACCTAATCCTCTTTTGAAAACGCCTCTACAACGACCAAAATTTGTACCCAAAATTAAAACTCTTAAATTTGAAGAGTCTTCCGTCGGTGGCCAAAATTCGTCCAACGATTTCTTCGTTGACGTTATTCGCGAAACCAGTAACGGAACAGAAACAAATGAAGGACACGGCGAACGGACAGCCGTTAACGGTACAGAAATAAATCAAGAGCCAAGATCGACGACAAATCATCCTTTATTTGCCTACCGATTCATAACTACGCAAAAGCAAGAAAACTCAACAGAGTTTGAGATTTCCAACGGAAGTTACGTAAATATAACGGAAAAAAATAAGGTCCGCACTTTAGCGGAAATTTTAGAAACAGAAAAGTTAAACGCCGCCAAGAATAACGGCACCCGTATTAACAAATTCAAAAAGATTTTAGAAAACGAAGCGTTCAAAACTTCCACCACGAGACGTCCATCGTTTAAACCTAAAAATAGAAAACGGCCTCAACCGACGACCGCGATAAATAAATCCATCTTGGCAACACCAGAAGAAACGAAATATAACGATTCCATTAATTCGGAAGAAGAAGATGATGATGATGCCTTCGCCGAAATAAACGATTCTTTGACGCCCCAAGAAGACGAAGAAACCGAAGATGATGGAACCAATACTTCTAACGAAAGCGGCGGCGAGATAACTAAAAAATTAACGCTTAATAAACGACCGGCGTTTATACCAAAATTGAGACCGTTAACGAATCTAAATCATTCTGATTTGTCGAGAGGGTTCGCGGAAGAAGAAGATTCCGATAAAATAACTCAAAGGTTTATACCAAAACTTCCTACGATTAATCATAACTTTAAGCCGTTACCTCCGTTATCTGACCTCGAGGCATCGAAAGAGAACGAAGACTCTACGATAAGACAGAAATTTGTACCTAAACGTCCCACATTCAAGCCCAAATTCTATCAGTTGACGTCAAATCGAGATGACGTCGATGAAGAAACTGAAAACGAATTGGCAACGGAACATCAAAGCGATTTGGAAACGGAAACGGAAGTAACAGATGACGGTTATGACAGCAGTTTTGATGGTGAAAATCAAGAAGACGAAAATTACGATGACACCGCATCGTCGCAACAATTGCCATCGAGAGAAGGCTTACTACGGCCAAAATTTGTTCCCAAAAGTAAATTTTTAATAAATAAACCCCAAGACAAAACAACCAACCGATTTGTATCAACCAGTTTTGGAGCGAATCGGAAAAATGTTAGTAAAAAAGTAAATAATCCGGAATTGCAATTACAAACTTTGATTCAGACCGGAAATGCGAGAAACGCTCTATTTCATAAAACCCGAAAAGCAAATACGCCGTTTGTGGGAATCATAAAGTCTTCGACTACCGCCAGCACTACCGAACAGATCTTAACAACTGAAGAAATCATTGACGCAACTACAATTACGTACGAAGAAGAACGGATAACGGAAGAGCAACAAAGATCATCAGATGACATCCAAAAGGCGAGTTTGCAGGAACCGATGCAGGAAAATATCGCTGTACTAATACAAAAGGAAGAAAATCCTAAAATATTACACGAAGATCGAACACAAAAAATTCAAGAACAAGTGAAACCGGAAGGCAAAGAACAAGAGGTGAAAGAGAGACCAAAACAAATAGTACAAGAGATTGAACAAAATCAGGCGCAAGTCTCAGAAACGACTTCAGAAAAACAACCCGAAACCACGGAACAATCTTTTACGTTACACCACATCTTCGCAGAAGCTCCGAACTCGACTCCGTTAACCACAACGGAAAAGGAAACTTTCCTCGAATTTTCTACGCGAGACGCTAAAAAACTAGAAAGACTAATCGAAGTAAATCGAATAGTCGAAGTGTCTCTAAAGGAAGGCAAATTTAAGCACAATTTAATGGTAGAAAACGAAGTCACGTTGGGTCCAATTTTAGACAGAATCGGTGAGATAAATCGAGTCACGGTAATTAAAGTTGTCGATCCAAACGGCGATCTAAAACTCATTCTTAAACAAAACGACACCTCGAGCGAAGCGGCCAAAATCGAAAAAGCTGAAATTATCGAACCGCTCGGAAAGCTAACCCGATACGGGGAGAAACTGGAAGCTTATCTGCTTCCGGCAAAAAGTCAAGATTTAGAAGACTTGAAATCCAAAATAGAAATTTACGGAAAATCCATCGTCAACAAATACACGCCCGTAACTGCGAAACCACCATTTAGTGCAGAATTTTCCACCATAGCATTGGAAGGTCTCTTCAAACCTTTTACGACCGAAGATCCATCCACAGAAGATAAAGACGAAATTCTCGAAACCCAAAACGCCAATTACGTGAACATTCGAGTTTTGAAAGACGAATCCGATCGAGGGACGGTATTAAGTAAACCATCGGATGTGGAATCGAGAGCACGCGTTGTAGAAATCGCACCGGAAATGAATTCAAAAATAATAAAAATAGCTCCCATTACAATTTCGTTCTCCAGCACTCATACCGTTAACGAAAGCTAAACCCAAATTTATTATTGTTTCCTCGCCAAGTATCTTGATAAAAACTGGCACCACGATGCTGAGCTTTCTTCTATTAATTGTAAAAGAAAAGATAATGTAAAAAATGCTTGTTGATGGTTTATTATTGTCTTGATGCACTCTATGTATGTAAAAACATGCATGCAAATATTGCACGCACATCACACACACACACACACCCACCCAACCCACACTCACTCTGTATATAGTAATTTATATGTTATATTGCACGTGTATTATATTCCGCACTAGGTAAATAACTATAACT
Source organism: Cantharis flavilabris (assembly GCA_949152465.1). Lineage (NCBI taxonomy): Eukaryota > Metazoa > Arthropoda > Insecta > Coleoptera > Cantharidae > Cantharis > Cantharis flavilabris. The sequence goes on along the minus strand of OX424437.1, from coordinate 47,491,586 downwards.
TGGGGTTTTCCAATGTCGTGCCATATGTTGTTGGTTGTAATATAAAATATAAGTAAGGCAATAATAGCACACGATGCATCAATAGGTTTAAAAATGCTTCGTGTGCTACTATATCGCCTTTAGGGTAGTTAGAATAGAAACTGTAAAAATCGTTTTCTTTGTAAAAAGTAGTGATACGTCTTAAAATATAATTTTATTGAAAAATCTTGGATTTATTTTCTCTTTTTCCTAATTTGCTGCGGGTTGGTTGTGGCACGGAAAGGTTAATTTTCTTTTACTGACGAACTAAAATGTGGTGATTTTTGCATGAATATAAAAGAGAAGAGAATGGACACAACATTGACTAACCACTTTGTATAAAAAGCACACATAATTATTAGAAATGTATTATAAATGCGTTTCGCTCCCTGCCCCCTCCGCTCTTTGCACGCACATCCTTTGGTGAAGAGAAACGAACACTCTGCTGCACCTACATAGTATATTTGTCCACATTTATATTTAATTGAGAGAGATAGTTTACGAGACTGAGACGCGGTGTATACGTGCCGACGTACGTACGCTGAGTTCAACATTTGAAAGAGAAAAAAAATAAAAAATTTTAGGTAAAACAGCCCCTATTTAGAAAAGCTACAAGGCGTCCCGTTATTAGAAGCACCACAATGCGTTACAAACCCACCGTTTCGATTACCAGACCCATCAGGAAACGAGTGACGCCGATAACCAAGGTCGAAGGTAAGAATTTAAATGGAGGAGCGATGATTAAAAAAGGTACCCGTCGTCCTACGTTGGTAAAAATTGAAATTCCTTAATTTTTAGACACGACCACCCAAACATCCCGAAACATATCGCGTTTCTCATCGCGCAAGCCCTACTTTCGGCTAACGACCATCAAAAACCTCGATCGTGCCATTAAAAACTACAACACCGATCAAAGTATTCAGCCGACAAACGAAAAGCCATTAGAAAGCTTTAAAGAAGACGACACCACGAAATTGGGAGAATTAGCGACGGTGCTCAATCAACTCCAGCATACCTCTGTTAGAACTACACCAAACTTTGCTAAAAGTTATTCTCCTAGTCGACAGAACGTTGGTAAGTAAAAAAAGTCAAAAATAAATAAGTAATCGCGTAATAAATTTTTTTAGTGTCCGAGCTTCCGTTGTCCAAAGCGCCCATAGTTTATTTACCTTCGAGCACCAAACAGCCAATAGTTTACAAAACCGTTCCGGTTTTACCCCAAGTTTACCCCACCACCGTTATAATCAAACAGCAAAAGCCCAAACCCTTCGAAAAAGTCTTGGCGAGCGCGTTTGAAGACAACAAAAATTATGACTACTACGATGAAGGCGTGACGAGATTTGTCCAAGCATACCCGCAAAATGGCAAAGTTTTGATTCATCCTTCGGGAGTCGTTCAGTGTTTGGATCAAGGAAATTTTCCACATCCCAACTCGTGCAGAAAATTTATCTATTGTGCCAAAGTTGACAGCGGTGACATTTTGGGATGGGAATATACGTGCGCAAGAAATTTAAGTTTTGATCCTATTGGTGGTATTTGTAATTGGTCTGCAGGATTGGGTTGTCGCGAATAATATAGTTTAAAGAGAGAAAGAAAACTTGTGCCACGTTGTAGCAACGATATTTTTTATTTGACAATTTTAACTTATAAATAATTTGTAAAATTAAATTAATAAATTATTTTAGTAAAACTCGAATACGTTTCTAAAACATCTTGCGACGCCGTTCGATGCCCAATGATATTATGGCATCGTTCTATTTTGACACCTTTTTAGAAAAACTTTCATTTTTAATAGTTTAATAGTAATAGTAAAACTTTAATAGTTAACAAAAAGTGTTTTTGTATTTCATTATCAATAAAAATCAGGAAATTTATTAAAATTTTTGCAATATCGAAAGGAAATTATTGTAACCCATTGGCTTAGATGACAAAAAAAGAAAAATACTTTTTAAAAAATCTTTTTTATTAGTTTACATCTAACGCTAGATGAATATTCATATATTAGAAATAAAGTACATTTTTTATATTACAAAAAATTGCATCAAAGCAAGAAAAATAAAATTTGAATCGCCTTACAATCATAACTAATACTCAAAAAAATTCAATTTTTTTACAAAGATTATTAATTGTTAACTATGTAAAATTGTTGTACTTTCCGCTATATAATATCATATAAACAGAAAACATAAAAACTAACTATTTTAAACATACACACATTGTGTGGATGTGTCTCTTTCGTACATATAATTATGTGATTTTTTTTAATTAATAAAATTATGTTAAATATTTTTGTCCCGATACATTCAAATTGGCATTCTTAAATCCATCGAATCAAACAAACAAACATGTATAAGTTGAGAGGAAGAAACCAAAAGATTCTCGAAAAATCATTCAAGAGCGTCATTCAAGGCACGGTCATTCAATTGTTCAAACAACGCATTACGGCCAATAAATATTCTATAATCCAAAAAAAAAATAAATTGTCTGTGATTATTAACCTCACCAAAAAAAAAGGTGATCAAACAAAACACATGTTTTTAAAAAAAAAAAGGTAAACACCCGAATTAATATACAAAGCAACTAATAAATCTACCATCCGACAATGAAAAAACTACAACAGGTTTAAAAATAATTGTGCACTGGGGGAGTAGAAAGTTTTTAATTGAATTCATTCACTTAAGCTGTGGGTTCCCCTTGAGTGTATTGCCCATACGGTGCGGCGTATTGTTGTGACCAACTTACGTCTTGAGAATACTGTTGACCGTACGAGTCTGATTTTTCTGTTGTTGTACCCACGGCTCCGTCAGCAATGGTTTGGGGTTGCCCCTAACCAACATTATTCTTTTAAAAAAAACAAAACATTGTTACTTTGGCTTAAAATGAACCTGTGATTATTTTGCAATTTTTCTTCGAGCTGAGATTGGTCAAATCTAAAATGGCCAATCTCATCTCTCGAGATAGTAAAAGATTCACAAATCAAGATGAAGATTACAAATTTGCAGCACTAAACATAGTGTACTTACATTAACAAGAAAATTTAAAAAAAACACCGTGCACCACAGTTGGACAAAAATTTATCAATACAGTAGAATCCGCTTAATGTGATCTCGGCAAATGTTATCAGTCGGTTATTGTGATCACTTTTTTTTGGAAACCGGCCACTTTTTCTTTCTTTTTCTTCTTCTATCTTGTTTTAATCCAAGTCTTGTAAAATTCGCCTTTTTCTAAATTTCGCTAATTGTTATTAATCAGTTATCAGTTAATATTATTAAAATGATCTCGGCCCGAAGTGATCACATTAATCGGATTCTACTGTATAATAAAAAAATTAAATCCGCAATTTGAAAGATATTATAGATAGTTTTGGGTAAGAGAGCTTACAGCTGTTAATGATAGTAGGAAAATAAAATAAATAATGCAACTTTTCTCTGAAAAAGGGAAACATGGAATTAGAGTTTTACTGGATCCAACAGATCTGAAAGTTTAAGTGGAAGTGAAGATGTCATATAACGTCAATGTACCTAACTTGCAACAAACTTACTTTTCCTAAACGCAACCCTATAACAAAACAAAAAAAATCCAACTCAAACTCCACCTGCACTTAAGGATATTTATTTATCTTTTCTTTGAAAAAAAAAATGTAGCAAATGTATTTTGTTGTAAATTACATGAAATATTATGTTGCAAGATAGTTACATTGACAGTACTTTATTTAGTTCCCAAATCTGATTCCTCCTCACCCAGGACAGAGAAGTGTTTAGGCATTTAATACAACAAAGATGTTGCCAGCATCTTATGAGGGAGACACGATCGAGAGTCAAATGTACTTAGTCGAGGATTGAACCCATGACTACGGCATAGCAATCTAGCATTCTATCACTAGCCTATGACCGCGCTCTCTCTCTTTTTTTTTTAATTCAAAAAGTATAAATTTAGATCACAAAATGTCAGTTTGAAAGACGTATAACTCAAATTTTTAAATTCAAAAAATATAAGAATAATACAATACGTAGAAAATCAAAATTCAAAAAATTTAAAAAGGAGACAATTAACACATAACAGGTCTGGATTAAGAAAATTTGAAAAAATGAAAATTTCGTAATACGAAGTACAATATAACGTTATTTCATGGTTATTGCCATTCTTCAGTTGTACGCATCGATTACCATGAAATAACCAATAACCATGAAATAACGTTATATTGTACTTCGTATTACGAAATTTTCATTTTTTCAAATTTTCTTAATCCAGACCTGTTATGTGTTAATTGTCTCCTTTTTAAATTTTTTGAATTTTGATTTTCTACGTATTGTATTATTCTTATATTTTTTGAATTTAACCATAAATACATACTAAAAACCACAAATTTACTTAAAATTTTTTATTTTGAGTTCTTTTTCAAATTTTTACTTGAAGCAGAGAAGCAATTTGTTAATATTTTTTGTTGAAAATAATCACTACCCATACTTCGTATATTAATCCATTATTATTAAATTAATGATATAAGTATTAACAATAACTAATTCGTAGTAGAAAAATTAATTAATAATTAATAAATAAAAATCTCAAATATTACTTTTTGGGTTGTGATTGTATTCTTTGTATTTTAAAAACTATAAAAATTGAAAGCAATGCAATGAAAAAACATCTCTGGCAGAGATAATAATGCACAGAAAATATAATGAACAAAACAAAAAGCTTGAAGCCAAATTTACACAGAAAATGTTAACTAAAACAGGAAAACAATAATCAAATCAAAAAACCAATACAACAAAAACTTTCGGTTCCACAAATTAGCAACAATTAAAAATGCGACATTTATAATCTTACAGAGAAAATTGAGGTTTACAGTTTACCAAAAAGTCTCTCAACAATTTAATAGGAAAAAGATTTTGCCCCTACAAATCAGCAAAAATAGTTAATTAAAAATATGACATCTTTGAAAAAGAAAATTCAGCACAACAAGGCAACTGAGAGGTAAGACTACAAAATTTTCTTTGCAAGAGTTGAGCCCGTTGGCGTCAGTTGAACTGTTTTGCAATTTGCAAATCTATTTCTAATGATAATGACTAAGATCTTTTTACAGGCAAGTTCACCTGACGCTTAGGACCCAACATCTAAACCTCATCTTGATTTGTTTAAATTATTACTTTTAATATTCAAAAAATTTCAGAAAAATCTACCAAAATACATCGCATGCAACATCAAGAAATTTGTTCTAAGCTCCTCACCTGAGAATTCCAATTTTGAGCATATTGGCCATAGTAATTCCAGTTTGGATAATTATACCCCTGCCCATATGAACCGCTTCCGCCGCCGCCTTGCTGTTGTTGTTGTCCATAATTGCCCTTCCATTGTTGTGACTGGCCACCCCAATTACCCTGGTTCCAACTGCCTTGACTCCACATCCCTTGTTGAGAGCTATTCCAGCTTCCTTGATTTTGCCAAGAGCTACCAGTACCTCCTCCGCCACCGCCACCATTGCCTTGCCAACTAGCCACTTGGTTTCTACTGCTTTGAGATCTTGAATTGCGATTATAACTGCCACTGCCAGAGGTACGATTCCGATTATCCCGACTATCAGATCGCTCGTGACGAGGTCCTACGAACAAAAACAAGTGACAATAGTCCTCGGCATTCAAACCTGTGTCTTACTCACCTGAACGGTTATTGTTTCTGAAATCTCGCGAACTATTGGAAGATCGACTGTCCCGACGAACGTCGCGGTTCCAACTACCCGGTGGTGGACGACGATTTTGCCAAGTACTTTGTTGACGTGACCTATTGTTACGATTACCATATGAACGATTGTCACGGTAACCACCACGGTAGTCTCCTGAGGAATAAGAAATACTCAAGTATTAACAAAATTTTGACAAACACCAATTTTTGCTTACGTCTCGACGTCGTGTGATCCCACCTGTAGGGATGGCCGCGATTATCGCGGTAACTGCTGTTTCTCTGATTACTCAATGGTCCAAAGCCTGCTTCGCGTCCCTGATGGTTGTACTTCTGAACCAAAGCTTTAGCGTCCTCTTCGTTCAATTCGACATAGCTCACCTCTTCTAACCAATCTCCTCGTCGTGGTAAATTCATGTTGGCTAAAAAATTTGTCAAAATTGGACGTTTATCATCAAGTTGGTTCATCGTGTGCGCAACAATTTCGATTGCAAACAAAACGAAAATAAAAAAGGCAAAATTGTTGCGCATTTTTGTACGCGAAAAGTAAAAAACTGAAAAAAACTGAAAAATGCAAGTTTTGCCTTTGATAAGAAAAACAAAAAACGCGTCAACAATAAAAGTGTGTATGTAAATATTTTGTTATAATGTAAAAAAAAATGATTTTGTTCTTGTGTGTACCTTTCATTTCGAGTATAGCTGAATCGGGAACATCTTTACCGTCCTGTGCTTCTTGCAGAGCTCGTCGTTTAGTTTGTTCCTCGTCCGCGACAACAACAACCACGGCACGTCGCTTGTAGCCCTCGAACAACCGCATTTTGCGGCGCTGGGCTGATGGGAATACGTTTGTCTGCCACAAGGCTCAGCATTATAGTTATGTTCGTATTGACAAGTTCCTCATTATTCAATGATGAGTTATGAAGGTCAAAACGCTTGTTGCCTGGTCGTTGCATTATTTAAATAAAAATCCACAAGCTTGCAATTTTTCGTGGCGCCAAAGAAATAAAATAACGCGAAAATAAACAACGACAAAATAACAAACGTTTGACAAAAATTCCTTCTAAATAAACAGACCGTGGCATTAAATTATTATTAAGTGGTTTATTTAACCATTGTAATTTTCTTCTTCATACACGCATTCACACATTAAACCTAAAACGTACCTTTCATGCTGGTTTCCTAAATATTAAGTTACAAAAAAATTTAGGAAGGCGTAAAACGCAAAATATAAGTTGCGATATGGTTCAAATGTCAAATGGCTGATTTCTTACAAGTTTACCAATCAAAAATGTTCGTAATCTTCAGTCAATCGAATAGTCCATAACTTCTTAGATCTTCTTCGCACACTAAAATTGTCCTAGTTTGATGCCTTAAAAGCACCCACAGCACTAATTTTACAGTAAATCTTTTTAGATTTAAAAAAAATTATAAATGGAAGAGCTTTGTGCAAAAACCGAACAAATCCATATTTTGATGAAATTAACTTTTCCTTATCCATCTATGCATTTCTTTTAATGCATCTAAACGCATTTAATTTTAAATAAATACTCAGTATTTATTTTTCGATTTTTAGGAGAATAAAGGTAGTTACTCGCTCACCTATCAGCACAGCATAGGAAAGCCGACTGACCATCACATGCAAATTATATTTCTTATGTGTATTTAAATGTAAGCGCGCCTACCTAACAGCATCGGCATATCACCTGCAAGGAACGTCGCGTTTCCATTTAAACACATAAAGAAATGTGATGTTCAGTCGCTGTGCTGATAGCATACAAGTCCACTCGACTGGTTTTTGAACTGAAATATTAATAAAGGAAGACATAGCTGGGTGCTATGCTAAAGTAACAATTTGACGCAAAAACCAAATAGGTTCAAATTTTGGAAACACTGTAGGAGGGTTTTTTTCAACATTTTAGTTTCATAGTGTTGTCCAAATTAAAGCAAATTAAAACATATACTTATAATCCTTTACAATTATTGTGATTTGTTCGATTCTTGCACAAAGGCCTAATGCATTGTTTACGTCGATCCTAGAGCCAATTTAGAGCTGCCAGATCCAATATAATACGTATTTGTCACTAATTTTTTTTAATATTTAATGGATTCACCTGCGGTTGTTACCCGATGCGCAAGATTCATTAACCTAAAAGCCTTACAACATTCATCATAAATAGAAAGCTAATTTAAGTATTTTTTTATCAGGTGAATGCGAGGCCATCCTGTTTTAGTTACAATCCTCACAACTTTTCTAGATAAACACTATGATTTGGCTAACCAAAATAACTAGAAATTGAGTACCGAAAGTAGACAAAGCTTTCAAACAGCCTCAATGTAATTTTCACGACAGAAATCAACCATCCAACACCCGACATATCCATCCGAGCCCCCCTTAAATAGAATTTAAATTCGTCACGCCTTTTTTTTCCATTCCAACATGTTTCTCTATTAAATTTCCACACAAATTGGAAACGTTGTTATAGTAACATTATGAGACGTACCTTACATTTTTTCGTAAATTTGTTAGACGATTCAATCAAAATCCCTACTATGTAAATTTACGTACCTTAAATTGAAGAAAATAGTCGCACAAGAGAATACTTACATTTTAAAAAAACCACTTTGTGTAGTAAATTAACGCCTCGATTAAGACAAAAGCGCATTTGTCCACTCAAAAGGAAAAATAACAAAATGTACTTAAAAATTAGACAAATGCACTTCCGTTTGTTTTCTGAAAATATCTTACGAAATGCTTACAAAGCATTTCTTCAGTATTTTTTTGATAAAATTTGCAAAAGCTGCTTAAATCTCACCTGGTCAATTATAAAATTGCGGCGTCGAGCGGCGGCCACCTCCACCAAAACGTTCACACACTTCATCAGACGATCCAAAATAACGTTCCAACGTCCTTTATAGCTGTTTTTAAGTGGATTTCCGTTTACCTGCAATAAAGTAACGAGAAAGTAAGCGTCGCTTATATAAAAATTTAAAAAAGAAAAACTTACCGTCATTTTCTCCAACAAATGACTGTTACCGATGACATTGTACCTCTTTTCGGGACTTTCTTCAACAAGCTTTTTCACCCAAAAGGTTTTACCTGATGCAGGTAATCCGCACATCATTATCACCTAAAAATTACAAAAATTAGAGAATTTATAATTTTAAAGCGCGAATTTGTTACCTCGCATTCGCCACGCGATTCAGGTCTCAATGGGCCTAAAATTTTCTCCTCGATCTTCTCCAAGTACAAATAATCAATGAGTTCCTCGGGATGAGCCGTCCAAGGTTCTTCCCCTGCTCCCAAGTTTAACTCAAACGAACAGTTACGGGTAAGAATGTGAGGGAAAAGGACGAATTCTTCGCCCAGTTCATCCTTGGGTATGGTTTTTGCAACGCCTAACGACTCACCATTGTGGGTGAAGATTAAAGTCACCGCATCTTCACTTACGTCCTGCAATTACATAACAAAAACTGTTAATGATCAAGAGAGATGTAACGGTTATCCAACATAGAAAACCTTTTATTTCATTATTATACCGGGTGCTGAATGAGTTAGTCGAACATGAGGAACTTAAAGTGTTTTTGAAATTGTTAAAATTTTCAACTTTTTCGATTTTTCTGGGTGGTTGTGCCAGTAACCCAACAGGTTTACAAAATTTCAGCTTTCCACGATATCTAGAAGTGGTCAAACATTTTCACTCGAAATGATGATAATCAGTGAGTAAAGAAGCTTTATATAATGAGCATAAATCATGTATAATGTGACTCTTAGAATCGCGATATTTCAGGAATGGTAACTTTTAGGAAAAAAATGATGAAGACCAGTTTTGTAGAGAATTTTAAGATCTACAACTTTGATTTGAGGTTTTTTTTTGATAAAACATACCGTTTTCGAGAAAAATCCAAAAAAACCTCAACTTTTGACCTTTGACCCCGAATAACTTTTGAAGCACACATAGGATCGATGGGGACTTTTAAAACTTTATTTGTAATGGTAAACCCCAGCTCTCCACCAAAATTTGGCTCTCCGGCAATTTTTGTTATTTCAAATGTCTATATTGACTGGACTATAATAATTACATTGGAAACTTATATGGCAAGTCTGATAAATGAAAATTTAAACAATTTCAAAAGCATTTTTTGACTTTTAAGTAAAAGCTAGACAAAATCTAATGCTCTTATCATTTGTAGTTTATATTTCTGCATTATCTTTAATTTTTTTTTTCTAAAAGAAGCGGGAATTTGCATAATAATTTATGCAAAATAATTTTATGTTCGGCTAACTCATTCAGCACCCGGTAGCACACAGGTAACACACATTAATTGCTTCTTTAAAGTTGTTATGAGTTTCGATAATAATTATATAAAAAAAATTTTTATTGGAGGTATATTTTTCAAATATTAAAATTTTGAATATTTTCTTACCAAATAAGCACCAACCACATCTCCAACGCCAAATTTTACTCCATAATCTACAAACTCTTTATTAGACACAAACTTTCCAGACGATTCATATCCATAAGAATGTTCCGACTCTCCCAATTGCAATCCCGAACTGAGCACAGACCATCCCACACGGAAAATGTGCTTAGGAATCTCCTGAACTGCCGTTTCTTCGACTTCCATGGCTTCAGTTTTAGTTTCCAAATCCTTATTTTCGTTATCTTCCACTTGGTCCTCTTTTGATTCTTCTTTATCTTCTGACAATTTTTTTCCTTCGTCTTCTTTCAATTCCTCCTTAATTTCTTCATCAATTTCGATATCTTTCAATTCCGCTTCAACCTTACTTTCTTCAATCTTTGGAGCTTCTTCTTTGAGCTCCGGTTCTTCAATTTCTTTACTTTCTTTTTGTTTGTGATCCTCATCGATTTCAACTTTTTCACAAACTCCTTCCGGTTTGTTTTCTTGATTGTTACCGTTTGTTGTGTCCTCTTCTTTTTCTGCATTCTCTCCAGATTCTTTGTCTGTTGCTCCACAATTTGAATTTTCTTCCAATTTCTTATTTTCGTTTGCACCGTTTTCAGATCGTTTCGAGCGTTCGTTGTTACCACCTCTGGCTCTATTTTTATCGTTGCGTGAAGAACTTCTGTCATTTCTACGATCACGTCTTGACACGTGACTGTCGCGCTTTTTGTCAGAATGTTTCACCAGGTCATCCCACTTTAGTTCTTCCGTGATTTTAACTTCGAAACACACCTGGTAAGTTAAACATTAAATCGACTTGAATTAAATAAAACATTAAAAATTTACCTTTCCTGAATTAACGCCATGAGTAGCCCTGACCCCAGCCCAAGCATAACCAAACGCACCATCGTGTAATGGTTTTCCGGCTAAAAATGACTTTTTGTCAACTTGTAAGTGCAGATCGGAGTCATCTAAAAATAATACTTAAAAATTTGAAATAAAATTAAGAAACCAGCAACTTACACCAGCTCAAATAAACTTTCTCGTTATCCAAGATTGGTTCGTCTTCGACGATTGGCGTTTTACTACGCCTCCGTTGGTACCTTTCGGGCGACTGACTGGAACGTCTCCTCTTTTCACCCCTTGTTGATTGTTCTTTCGATGATTCGCTTGACTTCTTATTTTCATCTTCGTCCACGACTTTGTCCTCGTTTTCAATTTGCAAAGTTTCTTCTGTTTCAACTTTTTTGTCAATCTCTTCCTTCATCTCCTCGTCCACTTCAGTTTTTGAATCCTTTTGAATTTCATCTCCTTTATCTTCAAGTTCTTCCACTTGAGTAATTGCCTTACTTTCTTCTGCTTCTTTTTTATTTTCATTAATTTCCTACAATTGAACTTGTTTAAGTAACTAAGTTTGACAAAATTGAAGCACTCACTTTAACTTCTTCAACAGGTGGACATGAGACTTCCATTTCTTCCTCTTCTTTTATGTCCGCTGTGTTTTCTTCTACTTCGGGTTCGTTTTTAGGTTGTTGAAGGTCCTCCGCTTTATCTTCCTCTTCTTTTTCATCTGGCGGTACATTTTGAACCGTGTCTTCTGCTATGCTCTCTTGAGAAGTGTTTAGGTCTTCTGTAGATGTATCCGCAATTGATGTATCGGGAAGTTCTTGTCAAATAAATAAAAATTAAATTTCCCTCCAAAATATACCAACAACTTAACCTAACTTATAATGTAACAGATTGTCAGTATTAAAACTGGCAAGCTTAGAGAATTTTAAATAATTTTGCGAGAATTGGTTCGAAAATCATATTTGAAATTTTCGATCAATTGAACCATGAGTCACCCAAAATAATAAAAAAAATTTATTAAAAATCAACGCAAATCAATTAGCGATGGCACTTATGACGTAAAAGTAATGTTAAAAACCAATTAATAAAAAAAGTACCTTCTTGTAATTCCTTTTCCAACGCATCCTTAAGGCGTTTGACAAGGACCGGTTTGTTGCCTTTGGTGTCCAAACCTCTCGCGGTCAACTCCGACCGCAATTCCACCACTTTTAATTTAGCCGGATCAATCGTACTCATTTTACGATTAAATTATTTTTTCTAAATATTAGAATATCTTCCAAAGTAACACAAAATAGCTTTCGTACAAAATCATCAAGCACAAAAATGTACGCGCAAAATAAGCAAATGGCGGCCCAACTATCGCATGCGCATTACGTAACTCAAATTATGCCGTCAACACAAAATAAAGCACCGTCCACACGACATTTTAAATTTCTTTTCAAGCGTCTGTCGAGAAAAATAAATTAATGTATAGCAAAACTCGCAGTTTTACCGAACAAAATCGACGATTTTTTAGCATAAATCATTACAGGTGAATTTTTAAAGTTTGCGGCAAACTTGTTTAGTTATTGTTTGCGTCACACGAAATCGATAAAGAGTGGTATCCACGCAACGCACCTAAATAAATCGAAAGATCAAAAATAATAAATAAAATTCTAGTGTTTAATATCGGCCGCAAAGAAAATGGATGAAATTGAAATTGAAGATATTCCAGGTAAATTTTATTTAGTTTAACAGTCGAAAGGCGACCACGGATCCAACATTTCAGTGCCAATCAACAACGATCTCGAAAGACGAATAGCCGAAGCATTTGAAATTTTTGATCATGCCGGCAACAAAACCATAGACGTTCGTGAAGTAGGCACCGTTGTGCGTAGTTTAGGTTGCGCTCCATCCGAAGCCGAGATTCAGGAAATAATTTTAGGTGTAGAAGAAAGTGAACTGCCTGGTTGCGTACACTTGCGCTCCTTTCTTCCTTACGTTTCTCAAATGATAACGGAGCACAGGTGCGTCGCCGTGCTTGCTCCAATCAAATGTTATAAAAAAAATTCGCTATTTTAGATACGAAACCGCTTCAGCCGATAAGCTTCTGGAAGCTTTTCATGTACTGGATCCTCAAAGGCTTGGTTACATTTCCAAAGATTATTTTGTTCAAGTGATGACCGAATATGGGGAACCGTTCAATACCGACGAAATTGAAGAAACATTGGAAATTACCGTCGATCCTTATTCTCAAAATATTCCCTACGAATACTACATTAACAAACTTATGGTGAGTTAAAATAATCCCCCCCCCCCTTCCCAATTCATACTTTTCGACATTTCCCTGCGAGTAGTACGATGCACCCGAAGATAGAAGCGCTTTCAGAATCGCCGATGCGATTGAAGCCGCCAAACCCCCTCCTCCTCCGCCACCCCGAACCTTTTCAGAACAAATGAGGGATTTACAAGATCTTCAAAATCAAGAAGAATGAGCAATTTCTGTTCTTAACTTTTGTTTTAATTTTAGATCGACTAATAAATAAAGAAGAACACAATCTCTTTCTGCGGATCTTTCAATTTGTATGCTATTGTGACTGTTATTCAAGTTAAAAGAAAATAAAGTTAAACAAATACTATATATTATTGAGTTTGAATAATAATTAAAATTAAACTAAAAATTCTTAAAAAAGCAAGAATATCATATCGTTAATCTGGTATAACTCCCCGACACCGACAAGGGTCCTTCATAAAATCTTACAAATGTCATAAAAGCATATTTTCATACAGCTTTTTTTTCACAATAGCTCTCCATCGGCTCGGCACTTTTCCGCACCGCAGAAGTTTGGTATAGTGAATATCATTATGTTGGTTTGATTTAAAAAACACATCCAGTATCTGATGGCTATGAAAGTTAATTTATATTATGATCTAAATAATTTATTTACTTTTTTATCAAAAACATTTTAATGGACTTTCGAATTACGCAACCGGGTGGGGAGTAAAATTTAATAAAAAATAAATAAAACTTAAGAAAAGACAGTTAGCTCCTTTTATTTTATTGAAAACATTTATTTGAAAGCAATAAAAGACAGATAATTTATTTTTATTGGAAACTATTTAAATAATTTATTCTAAATAAAATTTATGAAGGAAATCGAGATCATTTCCAAATTACTTAAGGGAAAAATAACTTAAACCGTTCTTCTTAACATTTTTGCTTTTTTTTTGTATCAACTTGTGCAGTCGTTAACATTTCTTTCTTCTCACACTCTTAATCTTAAGCCACAAATATGGATATTTTTCACTTTCCTCTACGAAAGAAAGGATTCTAAGGACACGGAATTCAAAACGAGACATGTTAAAGAGATCAAAAAGTAAAAACGCATAAAAGATATGAAGAAGGGTTGATGCAAATTAAAAAAAAATTAAAAATTATATATTTTAGACCTCTGGTCACCAAATAGGAAGGAGGAAAAGTGACAAAAACTGAAAATAGTAAGTGCATCTCCCTACTCTTACCACTTTTAATTTTATAAAAAATACAAGAACTATATAAGCCGACAGTGGAAACGCTGCAAGAACGGTAAGGAATTCGACGAAATACTTCATAGGCAATTCATAGGGAAGGAAATTTCCTATAAAAAAGTTTCAGTCGGCACACATTTGTCCACAGTAGTTTCAAGATGGAAAGCATTTAAAAGAAAACTTTTTAATTTTTTAGTTGTTATCGACTTGGAATTGTCTTCCATACTTCATTTCCAACAAAATTATTTATATAAAATTATTTGGTAATACCGGCTTGTTATTTTATTTGCAGTCAAAGAAAAACAATTCTCATCCAACAATTACTAACTATAAATGGAAGGATTTGTTGCTTGTGTCACAACAAGTCTTTGTCTGTTTTGATGATCCAGTCAGCCCGAAATCCTTCCATTTATAGTTTTTGCAGTCAAAGTTAAACAAATAAATTTTTTAAATTTTCCGATACTGATATTTTTTTTTAGAGTTTGGTCGCTAACTACTTGCAAACAATTAACTTAAATTTTATAGTTGAAGATTTGTTAGCCTCTTATGTTTACATAATCAAATAAAAATTATTATTCAAAAAATTTGTTTTTAATTTTGAAAATATTTACATTGGTAAATAATTAGAAACTCCGCATCGGATATGAACGAGAGTCCCAAAAAGGACTGTATAAAAATAAATGTTATGTGGGTTACACAAAGACAACCAGCCAAACGATTTCTTCTTCCACTCGGACAAAACATCTAAGTACATACAGAGGTGGCTAAACGGCACTTAGTGGTTGTTGGCAGCCTTCCCAATTCATATTTTGTAAGAAATTCCATATTAGTAAGTTCAATTTAGTAGCTAATCAAGAAAATTCCCTGCAAAAAGTAAAGATATAATCTATAAACGTTAAAAAAGTTTTGGTCAACAATGTTAAAACATAATGACGCTTCCTTACTTCGCTAAGCGACAGGTGGTTTTAATTTCAAACTGTTTTGAAAACAACAACTACAGAGTCATTTATTGAAATGTAAATGTATATAGACATCAAATTTTCTGTAACAAATATCAGAAACTTGGCAAACAAAATACTATGCTCAACTGCGATGCTTGCTCGGGTGACTTATAAAAAAACCTCAAATTTTGAAAGGCGCAATGTCTTTCTCTATACTAATGAGTTCTATAGAGTCAACTACTGTAATCTACGACGACGTTTTAATAAGAAACGCAACGTAAATGTAGGATTTTATTGACAAATTAACCCCGCAACTTAAAATATTTGAAGTGGGAAATTGAGTCGAGATAACATAATTGGCAGAAAAATTTGATCATTTTGGGTTAGCTAGCATGATTGGCAATGGTTTTGGTTCAATTTTAATTGCCCTTATGTTAATTTTAATCTAAAAATTTCATAAATTCATTTTGAGGTTATTCAAACTTCAAAAATAATTTGAAAATTGAATGGGCTAAAAAGCATTGTTAATTGATGATAACAGGAAGGGGGATGTGTAAAATAACGTAATTTTAAGATATTTCAAAAAAATAATGCATAATTTCGACATTATCCATCATCGAACGTTTGCGGTTTCGGGGGCTCCAGAACAAATTTGCGAGATCGCTATCGTGTTTGATACATTAAATTAGGTCTAAACGAGTTAATTGTTGTATATTTTATTGAATTTAATCATTTTCAATGCATTTCTAATGCAAAATGGAAATTATTAAAGCAATTTTGGAGGTGGATATTTTTATTTATTTTTGGCGTTGTAGAGAAAAGAAATATTTTTTTTTGTAATCTATTGGGCATTCTAAGGCAATATCAATAGAAAAAGTAATTTAAAATATCATAGTTATTATGAAAATTCAAATTGAAATTCGAAATTTTCAAATTTCCATAAACGAAACTAGTGACATCTATACGTCGTTTCCGGAAAGATTTCCGAGTGGTCACACGATGCGAGTCATTTGTTCGAAATACCGCACTCGGACGACGCGAACGGCCTTCCTTCAGTATCAAGTTGTCCGCGTCGGAGTGCAGTTCGTTCCGTTAAAATATTGTGAATGAAACGAGCGATTTCGTTCATTTAATCGTTTCGAAATTACTTCTTGTACTCTAAAACGATGATGCAAGTTAATTAATATTATTGTGTGCAAATTAAATAATTTATTGTGCATTTGTGCGAGTGAATTAAATGACGTTACTTTTTAACAAAACAAAAAACGATCGCGTTTTGTTTTGTGAATAAAATGAACTTGTGGTTCTTTTGTGTGCAATTCCAAATTTCTACATCAACAACAGACGTAAGTAGTTTTGCTTTCAAAACCATATTTTCCATTGACTTACTTTTAAATTACTGTGAACCTAATTAAATAATTCCTTCGTCGGAATAAAATAATCAATTTCCATATAATCGTCGTCGAACAAAATTTACTCGTCCTTGAATCGACAACTACATCAACATTTTTGAGAAAGCAAATATTTCTCGACAACAAACTTCAAATTTTTTATGTTTCTCATTTGTATTCTTGAATATTTTCGACCTGAAAAAATTAAATTTTAGTATTCTAATTTTTTCGATTAGTAATATCGGGTGGAAAATAAATAAAATTGTGCATTCAGAAACTGACTCGATTGATAAAAATCGATGAAGCGGCCGAAATAGAGTCTCTGAAGTTTCAATTGTTTTTAAAATAAAATTTTGTGGGTATGTATCATTTTTGTAGGTTGATGGCGCATTTTTGCTAAAAAAAAATGTAAACAAACGTGAAATTGATGGTTATATTTGCGAGTGTGGCTAAGTAATATCATTATTTATTACCCTTATGATAGTAATTTTAAATTGAATTTCGCGATGATGCATGTAAAGATTTCGGCTTTCAAAACACAGTAGTTGAAGATGTAACTTGACGGTTATCGAGGTAGGATTCAGATACTTAATTTAAAACTTACTTCTATTGATTCCATTTGAAACGTAACCACTGGCAAAATAGTTATTACTTGAAGATAATCCAGAATTTAGCCGATCGCAATTTGATGTTCTTGTCATTTCTTTCATCTCCGATTAAGTTGTCAAGTATCGATTGCATTGTTCAACTTTCTATAAATTGAAATTACATTGGGTAAGTTTTGTTGTAACGGTTTTATCTAAAAGTCGACAAGGAAATGTTCCGATCGTATTGCTTGAAAAATTCGATCTTTCCGAATAAAACATTCAAGTGCCACGATTTCCCTTACAACGATTATGTTTATGTATTTTGTAACACACGCTGCTAAGTTTTTGACTCGCACCCTTGAAATATTATTGCTGTAAATTTGTTTGTTTTTTGAGTAAGCTTTATTCTTAATAAACTTGAACTTACTTTATGAATTTTCTTCTCTTTCAGGAGATTGTCTGCAGAGAAATATTAAAATCGTGTACGCGTTTATAAATTAATAATTTCGCGAGTAGTTTACGAAATTTTACATGGAAAAGCTTATCGGAAGCTCATAAATTACTACGGTCAATTTTGCTTGTGATAAAGTGTTCATTTTAAAACTTTTTCAATCGAAATCGATAATAAATATGTGAGTGTATTGTGTGCCTTCACGATTGACTTTATGGAACGGAAGAGAGCTGGATTGGAATCCCACAACACTTGCATAAGGACTACAGTGTTAAAAGGTAAAGCAACGATTATTTTTCTTACCAGAAAAACTTTTCGAATGTGATTTGTTTGGCTAACCAAATCGTACTAACTATAAATGCTAATAATGTTTTTCTTGTTGCAGGTAGGTTCCACGGCGTGGAATGGAAAAGTTGAGCATCTAAAATGGTCAGGTTAGTGAAAAGTTTTTTTTTTCCTGTGCTTTAGCTGTGTAGTTTATAATGTGGTGATGAAATATATTGTGTTACAATAGAAAATTTTCTGAAATTTATACAAATTTTAGAAAAGATGAAATACCTACTTAAAAATAATCTACTTGTTTAGTTTCTCAATAATTAAATAACTAACAGTGTCGGGCTAGTGAGCGGAAAACTGTGGTCGCGCCGGAAACGAAACGGAGTTGTTCTTGAAACTATTAGCGCGTCGCGTCGCAAGTGATTCGGATCTAATAAAATTTCAAGCGGCAAGTATTCGGTGCAATTTTCAAAAAAATTTGTAAATTATAACAACCGACTTTAGTTGTTATGGCAGGAAATAACATAGGGACTTTCTGTCGTAACAACTAAATTAGGTTGTTATAAAATCCAAAACATTGTTTAGGAAATTGCACCGATTATTATAATATGGTCAATTCTCATATAACTTGTTCAGATGCTGTCCCCACCTATTTTTCTGAATACTTACCCTCTCAAATTTTGTTTTTCGTGTGATGATATAGAAGCATTGCAGGGTATTGTAGAATTGGGAATTTCAATTATGAAAACCTAAATCTATCAATTTTTTTCTAAAATGCACACTTTATATTGCAAATGTAAATGGTAACTTAAGTGACATTATTTGCCATATAACTAAAGCCTGAATTTAAGGAAAAAATTGATAGATTTAGGTTTTCATTAATTGAAGTTCCCACTACCCTGCAATGCTACACTGTATCATCACACGAAAAACAAAACTTAAGAGAGAATAAGTTTTCAGAAAAATAGGTGGGGACATCATCGGAAAAGGTTATATGAGAATTGACCATAATATAGTCAAAATTTTCGCTCGATTAAATTTTTATCTTGTAATTTCGAATAAATATATTATTTATGATTTCAAACTATTACAAAATTGATATACAGTTACTTGCAAAAGATCTCTTACACTTCTACGGTAGAAATGTAATAAATTGTATCTTTTGAAAACCTTTTTTTGTTCAGATAAAAATTCAAATATGGCACAACTCACCTAATATTTTTTATTGCAAATTTTGTTCCCTTCATTTTTGTTTAGATGAATTTTTCTATTTTGTTTTAAAGAAGACTCGGTCAAAATTTTAATAAAATTAACATTACTGTTATGGTAGCTTTATTAAATTCTCTACAGAGTTTTTTTAAAGTCATTGTCACTCGGAAACGGTGTGACTAATTAGGAAAAGGTATATAAACAAAAACGAAGGGCTTGAAATTTGCAACAAAAAATGTGTTATAAGTTTTGTTGTAAAATCAATTTTTATGACAAAAAAATCTTCAAAAGGTACAATATTTAAATTGCTAACTTGGATGTGTCGAGAGTTCTTTTGGGAGTAACCGTATATACTTAGAAAATTAGAAACGTTGCTACCACATGCAAAATTAGATTTTGGCAGGTACAAAATTTCACTGCTGTGATCCCAAATTTAACATTGATCTATGGGCAATCTACTCTATTTCACCCAATTTCGGTCAACTTGTGGTTTGGCATTTGATCCGCTTTATTTTTGAAAATATCGAGCTTCAAAGATCCAATCTGCAACATGTAGCATTTATAGCGGTTAACATTCCGAGACTCCAATGATGAAAGTTGTAACTAAATTATTTTTGTTACATGGTAGCTTTTTCAAGTTAGAATTAACGATCGTGGTGTTTGTCATTACAAACTTGGCTTCCAATTCAACTTTTAAATTTTTATGTTACATAGTTTTTAGTCCAGGGAAATTAGATCAAAAAAGGGCGTTTCTAGGAAATAAGTGGCGGAAAGCTGAATTTTTGCAGAAACGTTGTTTTTGTGGTTCTAAATAAGAACTGAAAGTTCCCCATTGATCCGAGTGCCGCTAACAATTCCTCGCGGGGTCAAAGGTTGTAAAGATAGGTTTTCTCAGAATATCTTTTTAACCGTTACATTTATGGAAAAAGTACAAGAGATCAAATTTGTGGCTCTCAAAATTGCCTATAAAAAATATTTAGATCTTTTTTCTGTGCAATTAACTGTTTCGACAATAATTCAATTTGTAGTCAGAATTTTTCAAAAATTTTCTCTTCAAAATGTATAGGTACTCCTGTTGTCACCACCTTTGAGGTAGAGTACAAGGCGCGTTTTTTTAAATGTGGTAAAAAAGCGAATAAGAAAATGAAAAAAATAGTGAACGATGGTCATAATGCCTTCAAAAAGCAGTAGATTTCAATTAAAATCTTGAAAATATCTCAAGAAGGTGCTGCAGTTCAATATGTTGTTGACAATATATAAGCACCACGGATGGTTTTTAATTTAAAACAATGTGGATTAGGTTTATCGGAAAAATTACATTTAAAAAAACGTGCCTTGTACTTAAGCTCGAAGGTGGTGACGACAGAAGTATATATTTCAAGAGAATATTTTTGAGAAATTCTGACTCTACGAATTGAATTATTGTCGAAACAGTTAATTGCACAGAAAAAAGATCTAAATATGTTTTGTAGGCAATTTTGAGAGCTACAAATTTGATCTATTGTACTTTTTCCATAAAAGTATCGGCTAAAAGTTTTTACAACCTTTGGCCCCGCCGTAGAATTGTTAGCGGCACTCGGATTGATGGGGAACTTTCAGTTCTGATTTAGAACCACAAGAACAACGTTTCTGCAAAAGTTCAGCTTTCCGCCACTTATTTCCTAGGAAAAGTTTAATTTCCCTGGACTATTTAGTTTTCTTAAAAAGAATAACACTCAACTGCTACGCTTCATTAAGTATATCTGAAAATAAAAGGAAATTAAAAAGTGGGATTACAAAAAGCCATGATCGTTTCTAGTTAATAAATTTACTACCCCTTTCATTTGCTTTTTACAATAACGTTGTAGTACACCCCTTGGATAAAAAAAAATAGCAGATAGGTACATTTTCAAATGACTTCTAAAATAATATTATGTCGAATTTCTGAGCGAATCTTCAGCGGTTTCTCATATAACTACGAAAAATATGAACGCATTATACCGGTGCTAAGCATTATGCCGGGTGCTGAATGAGTTAGCCGAACATAGGAAATTAACATGTAAAAACTTATTTATGCAAATTCCTGCTTCCCTAATTATTTTAGAGAAAAAATGAAAGACACAAAAATAATACAGAAATATAAACCACAAATGATAAGAGCATTAGATTTCATCTAGCTATTACTTAAAAAGTCAAAAAATACTTTTGAAATTGTTAAAAGTTTCATTTATCAGATTGGCCATGTTAGTTTTCATGGTAATTATTTTTAACCGACTTCATTGAAAATAGAAATTAAATTGAATTTATTACATGGCCACTCCGATAAATAAAAATTTTAACAATTTCAAAAGCATTTTTTGACCTTGAAGAAAAAGCTAGATGAAATCTAATGCTGTTATCATTCGTAGTTTATATTTTTGCATTATTTTTATGTCTTTCATTTTTTCTCTAAAATAATTAGAGAAGCAGGAATTTGCATAAATAAGTATTTACATGTTAATTTCCTATGATCGGCTAACCCATTCAGCACCCGGTATACTAAAGGAGTACATGTCCGGTTTTTCATTGGCAGAATATGTTTAACGAGCCCACTACATTTAGTTTCTAAATTACATGCTTATATGGATTCAATGTCGTTCGATATCAAATTGATTTTGAATTTAAAAATGCCGAGACATATTTTAATATTTCACCAATCCATAGAGCTACCTCGAATTATTACCATCACATGTAAAATTCAAAATCGATAAAACGTTGACAACTTCACTTTCTGCATTGACGGATTTTCAATTATTTATTTTGATTGTTACTTCTAACACTCTGGCCCATCGTAGAGATAGAAATAAAATCCCAGACGTTGTCGACTTTTGTGTCGCAAAAGGAATAAATTCAAGAAATTCGTCAGGCCAGTTTCCAATTATAATTTTCCTTATCTTGCAGACAAAAACCATTTATTATAAAAATATAAACTCGAAACTTTTAAGAACCTGGTAGTAGAAAATGTCGATACTCAACTATGTATTGTTAGAAAGAGTATAACCGAATCGGTCATTTAAAAACAAAGTAAGTCACGAAGTAAAATTTTGCATGCATCAATAAAACCTATGTTACTTAAAAAAACATCAACATTTTTAAAGTATTAATTGTTAAATAATTAACAAATTAAAGATCTAAAAGGACAAATTTGCAAAAAAATAGTCATAAAATGTTGATGTTCTGGTGTAACATAGTTTTTATTGATTCCTGTAAAATTTTACTTCTGTGACTTATCAGGTCTTTACACTCACCGAAGCTTTTCATTATGGAACACAATAAACAATTGAGGGAGTCTTGTACACACCTATCCCTCCAATATGCACGTCGAATGGAAATTTAACACTACATAATAAAGAAAAAGTAGACAGCCGTTTCCTGTAGAAATGCTGACAGAGGGAGAAAACGAAATACTTTGGAATGAATCTTGGGGAAGACTTACGTGGAAAAATCTTAAACACACAGAAGGTTCCGTACAGCTTGGGCATAAATTTAGAAAAAAAAGTCCACCAACTCCGGGGGACAGCAAGCAATTCAAATATTGACATATTTATTAGAACGATTCCAATTATCATCACAAACGCCTCTTGGTGTGTATAAAACGATCTTATTCGAGGTGACTTCAAGATGATCAATGTTAAACATGAAATTGCAAATTAGAGGAAAAGATAGCAGCAAAGGTTAAGTGTTCGCCCCAACATTTTAGACGAGAGTTTACTCTACAGTGGGAATTAAAATGATACAAGTCACTCGATTTAATAAAAAGGTACCAATAATCTTGATCTATCTATTTTTTTATAAAATGAAAATAACGTACAATATCGTGGAATGCTAATGTTTTAGTGTAGAGTGAAGAAAAATAATTATTTAGAACATGTTCTTGTAAACGGGGTAGATACATGTTTACGTAAATTTCGAAATTGAGGGTATATAGAGAATACGAATTTTTACTGTAATCGTTTATGGGCTTTCGTTTTAATACGTCTCGACGATCGAAAATATATATCAATGGAAGTTAGTAAATAAAGGTGTAAATTTGGGTCAAGACGAGAAGTAATTTCGTTAAATTTAAATTTTGTTTGTTAAAAATGACGTTTTAACTCTTTGCATCGACTTTAATATTCGGCGTTAAATTTAAAACAAACGAAGCTTATCTTTTCAATTTCCTCGAAATTAGGTCTTTGCAGATGTCTACCTGCACATTAATGTTATTTAATTTAAAGTTTAGTAGTTAAACAAAATAATATTGAATTTATTCCATTAAAATAGTTTATTATTTGTTGTTATTATTATTAATAATAATTACTTATTTACGTTTGCTAATAATTATTATTACTAATAAGTTCGTGGTTTACAATTAGAATTTTAAATTTGCCGCGCCGCATCGCGTCAATTAAAATTAAAATTCGGCCGGCAACTGTTTAATCGCGCCATCTTAGTTGGAGTAACGCGCGGCTTTATTTATTTCCTTTTTCATTATTATTTTAACTAACAAAGTGTTAAATTATTATTGTATAAGTGAAAATTTGTAGTATCTTAATGCGGTGCGCGGATGGCAAATTAATATGTTTTAGATTCGTTTTAAAACATAATATTTTAATTGCTAATTAACTTGTTAAAGTTTCTTAAACAGCCGCGTCGAAATTGTAACATTTTTATGTTGTGTGGAGTGAGAAACTAATCGGATTTGTGAATTTATCAAAATTACTTACTTTGCACGAATATGAAAATAGAGTAAGAAAATTTAAAAAAATATTAAAGTGAAAAATTTGCAGTGAAACAATTTAATAAATACTAATTTAATATTTAAGCTAATTTAATATAAGCATTTAATTACTCAAAGAATCCAAACCAACTTGATTTCTTTTCTGATTCTAAATTCGCTTAAACGAATTTGATCAGGAGAAAACAAGCTGTTGAATACCTTGGTAATTAACTATTGCATACTTTTTATTATTAAGTTCATATTGGAACGTAGTAAGCGAGAAGTTTGGTGTACGAATAGAGTACTTAATTTCCATTCTGACTAACGTTTCATGAGTAGGAACCCATAGCTTTAAGTCGTTTACTAACATAAAAACAAAATTTTTGTGAGTTTATTTTTAATTGAGCTTTAACACTGGATTTATTCAATTCAAATTCTGATTCAGAATCCGCTAGTCTAAACGAATTCGACCCTCATAATCACAATTCATTAGAAATCGACGAGTTAGTTGATCTTTTTAATAATCTTGAAATGGCAAATGAACAAAGTTTATATCCACCTGGATTACATACCAGTTTACTTAATGAAATCCCAAAGTTTGATGGTGAACCATCCGAACTTTCTGAATACATTAGGGCTTCAGAAGGTATCATAAACCAATTTTGGCAAATTAATCAACCAAATGCTTATATCAACACATTGTTATTGTCAGCAGCCCGCAATAGATTAAAAGGTGCAGCTTTGGAAATAGTAACAGGTCAAACTATTCCCACCTGGAGAGATTTAAAAAATTTATTAATAGAAAAAAAACTTTGGCGACCAAAGATCTGAAATCAATTTAAAAATAGAGCTATAAAGATTAAAACAAAATTTTAAAGAGAGTCCCGTGGACTTTTATAACCGATGTCGATCGTTATTAGCAATCATCAACTCGAAAATTTATTTAGGAGGCGAAAGTTTAGAAATAAAACAATATAAATTAGATGAAGCAAAAATGTTAACATTAACGTCATACATTAGTGGCCTAACAGAACCACTAGGTTCTTTCATTAGAAGTAGATCCCCACAAACGTTAGAAAACGCACTAACTTATGTAAAAAACGAACTTGACGTTCGTCATTTTCAAAATTTAAATTCTAAAGTAAATAATACGGCATTTAAATTAAATACCCACCAAAATAGCACGCCTCAAGAGAAGAAACCAATTCAATATCAACAATTCCCAAACCATCAATTTCAAAATTATCAACCCCAATATTCTAGTAATAATCCACAATTTCGATCCCAAAATAATCAACCACCTCAACAATTTTCCGGATTTCAACAGAAATTCGAAAAACCTGTACAAAATGTTTTTAAACCCCAAAGAAATTTTCAACACAATTTCAAACCAGAACCAATGGAAACGTCAACAGTAAGAAATCGTCCTGCTACACAACAATTAGGTAGACAAGGTCCACCACCAAAACCAAATTTCTCATCAAGAAATTTTCGAAATAATAATTACATCCAGCAATCCAATCAACCTAGGAACTTTATGTCACAAGAACTATTTCATCAACAATTTTCTCCAGAAAATTTCGACCAACAAGAAGAATTAGATTATTTCACCGAAACGGAAAACGACGGTTATTCTTATTGCTATAACCATACACTTTATGAACAAAAAGAAAACCCCAAAAACCAAAATTACCTATTTTGCACTAACGAACTAGAAAACGAAAACTTAAGACAGGAAAATTTTTGTTAAAAAGCCCCGAAATCAATTCATTTTCTATCAACCCCTCATCTTCCCTACCTTATATTCTGTTACCCAATTCAAAACAAAAATTGTTAATAGACACAGGCACCTAAAAACTATTTAAAATCCAAACTTTGTTTACGAAAATTTCCCGGAAGCCATTTATGAATCACCTTTTGAAATCACAACCAGCCATGGTACAACCCAACATCAGTACGTAGCCGATGTCTCTATACTTTCTTTATTCAATGAAGAAGGAAATCGCCAAGTATACTTATTTGATTTTCATTCGGATTATATCGGACTTATAGGCTCCGATTTATGATCGATATTACCTGCAAACATAGACTATAAATACAACACATACAAACTGAAAATACTTTCCTTTACTACGTAAATGGGAAAGTAAAACAGTTGTCCCTTTTTATTATAACGAAATTTTAAACAAGCAGAATATACAAAAATGCAATTACTGTAATTTTCTAAAACCAGAAAGTCATACTACTATTAAACATTTAACAATAAAACCTAGATCAGAACGATTCGTTAAATTACCTGCTGTAGGAAATAATGGAATTAAGATATCTCAAAAAATTAAATTTTCTCACGACCTTATTATGCCCTCAGCAATAGTTAAATTGAAAAATAATTATTTTATGACTTCGATCATTAATATTTCTGATGAACCAAAAACTATATCAATAGATCAACCTCTTTACTTGGAAGACTATATTGAACAAGAATCAATATAACTTAACCATCTTGATACTGATAATCCAAAATCTGTTAGACAAAAACCTTTTCAAAATCTTAAAGATAATTTAAGAGTAGATCACTTAAACTCAGAAGAAAAAACGTTGCTTACCAATTTATGTTATGATTTCAAAGATATTTTCTATCACCCTGACATACCATTATCTCCCACCAATTTTACTAAACATCATATATACACCAAAACAGAAACACCCATTTATTACCAAAACCTATAGATATCCCCATTGTCACCGAGAAGAAGTTAGAACCCAAATCAATCGTTTATGTGCTTTTGTTTTAATACATCTCGACGATCGAAAATACAATATATCAATGAAAGTTAATAAAATAACGGTGTAAATTTGGGTCAAGACGAGAAGTAATTTGTTAAATTTAGTTTGTTCAAAATGACATTTTCACTCTTTGTATCGACCTGTATATTAATATTCGTCGTTAAATTTAAAACAAACAAAGCTTATCTTTTCAATTTCCTCGAAATTAGGTCTTTGCAGATGTCTACCTGCACATTAATGTTATTTAATTTAAAGTTTGGTAGTTAAACAAAATAATATTGAATTTATTCCATTAAAATAGTTTATTATTTGTTGTTATTATTATTAATAATAATTAATTATTTACGATTGCTAATTATTATTACTAATATGTTCGTGGTTTTCAATTTGAAGAATTTTAAATTTGCCGCGCCGCATCGCGTCAATTAAAATTAAAGTTCGTCAATTGTTTAAACGCGCCATCTTTGTTCGAGTAACGCGCGGGTTTATTTATTTCGTTTTCATTATTATATTACCTAATACAGGTGCTAAATTATTATTGTATAAGTGAAAATTTGTAGTATCTTAATGTGGTGCGCGGAAGTCAAATTAATATGTTTTGGATTCGTTTTAAAACATAATATTTTAATTGCTAATTAACTTGTTGAAGTTTCTTAAATAGTCGCGTCGAAATTATAACATTTTTATGTTGTGTGGAGTGAGAAACTAATCGGATTTGTGAATTTATCAAAATTACTCGCGAGTATAAATCGAAAATCAATTAAAAAGAAAACTCTAAAATTCAACAGGTTGATGGTGAAATTGCTTAAAATTTGCGCACGTCGGGAGAGAAGTCGAAATAATTTCCAATGTTGAAATTATTGAATTACAAGGTAGAATTTTATGATTTCTAATATTTTTTAACTAAAGAAACAAACTTGAATTTAATTTGTGTATTTTTCGAATGTCACCGGATTGTGAAATTCATTCGACCCCACATTTGAAAATAAAAGTCAAATAGGTACAAGCTCGCATGTATGTTTACTATAAATTTCGAGAGGTGAAAACGGTGGGCTAATTTGATGTACTGCGCCGCAGTACGATTCTGCAGGATCCGACGAAATTGAATCGTGTATTGCAGCTTTCCGCCCAACTTGGCAGGATAGGATCACAAAGAAGCCGGTTAGTCTGCTGCAGGACAATATTGTTAGTTGGGTATAATTTGACCTTGTGTTGCAGTTTGCAATTTTGTTGTTCAATTTCCCTGCACGAATAGTACTTAATCGCGATTAAATATTTTTATGCTTATTTTCGAATTATTACATTTAAATTAATTTAAAAATCTACAAAATCGTACTGCAGCGCAGGAACGTGAGTGGCTAGCTTCGATATCCAACATAATTGTACCGCAATTGCATTCGACAAAATCGTACTGCGGTGCAGGAACGTGAGTGGCTAGCTTTAAAAACTATGGTCTTATTTCCAAAAACTTCATATTATAGAATAAAATGGAACTTACATTTTTGCGTTTTTCAAATTTCAAATATATTATCAATAATAAATTATGCTGTCGATAATTTCTAATTGGTAGAATCGTCTTCATTACCAGTCTGTTGTAATTATTTGTGAAATCTAAATCGTAACCATTTTAAGATTCTGAAAATTATATTACAGGAATTAATTAATTAATTGTATACCTATTTAAATGTTATGCCATTAATGGCCGATTTATTCACCTCGAGATATCCATCAGATAAATTAGCAAATTAAGTTGTCAGATTGGTTATTCTTCTAGATATTTGATTATATAATAATAATACAAATCATGTATTACTTTAAATTTTAACATCTTCTTCTTTGTCGGCCTTTCTCGGTCCACTGCTAGACATAAACCTCTTCTAATCGTCTCCAAACCTCTCTTTCCTTGGGCCTCCGTAACCACTCCCGACCTGGCACTTTCTTGACATCGTCGAGCCATCTCTTCTGAGGTCTACCTCTGCTCCTATTTGTCGTTCTTGACTTCCAATCAATTATTTTTACGGTACACTTGTTGTAGTCTTGCCTCGCCACGTGCCCGACCCAACTCCAGTTCAGACGTGTCGTGGCACACGCTTTCCAAATTCCAATAAACATAAGACGAAAAGTGTTTGATTCGTGTATACTACCGGTGATGACGTACGAGCTGGAAACAATGACTATTACCAACAATGTAACATAACTTCATTAAAACAATTATATCAGAATCACCTCGTAAATAAACATCAATTTATTGATTTATTTTGCCCATATTTCTACATAATTATATTTCTTCACAATGCATAAATCATATTCTTATTGTACACAACCTGTAACTAATTTTGGTACATCGGTCTCGATTGAAATACCTATAAAAAGAAAAAACAATTTTTAATATAAAATTTAATCTCCAGTGTATGTTCATCAACATGTCGTCGGTTAAGAGTGTTAAACTGCTAACTCTACTTTTTGCACTATGCATCTCCAACACCGATTTTGACCATGGAGCAGGTCGTTTTGATAAAAATTTTGTTATGTTAAAATTCTGTAGTCGGCACTTAAAAGGTCATAAGTATACATTGTTTCCCTATATACTTATGACCTTTTAAGTGCCGACCACAGAATTGTTATGATGTTACATAAATATGTCGATCAAAATTTTAATTAAAAAAATGTTTGAAATTTTAATTGTGGGTATAGGCCATTAGACAGAATCCATTTCAAATTGTGTAGGCTGGGTGGACCCCGCGTTCCAGAATTCGTTTTTGCTGAAATATGTTGTTGTTTATACAAAATAAGAAGATCTATCTTTTCGTTTTATCCCAAAATAAGTCCTGAAATAAATAATGTTGTTCTCAAAAATTCGGTGTATAGCATAAAAAAAAAGATCTTTACTTATGGTTTTGTATAAACAACAACATATTTCAGCAAAAATAAATTCTAGAACACGAGACCCCATTCATCCCCGCCAAGCCTACAAGATTTGAAACGGATTCAGTCCTTGCAGATAATCTGAAACAAATAATTAAAAAAGAGTTATACATTTCTCCAAGAAAGCTCGATGAAATCTTATGTAATGTATTATATCCGGAGGGTTAAGTGCAAAATAAGATTTTCTAAACAGTAACATGTTGTAATAATATTACGGGAAACTTACATACAATCTACTAGTTGAATTTTGGTCATCAGAAATAATATGCAACATCCTAATTGTTTCTTTTGCCAGAAATTGTGTGCACTTTTGACATAGGTACCTATCGATTATTTCTAGCAATCAAATAAAAGTGTATACAAAAATTCAGCTAGTCGATTATTTTTCCTATATTTAATAATTTGGACTAAACTGGACTACTCGAAAAGAAATTAATTCCATAGTTCAATAATACTACCCTACCTAATTCTTGTACGAATTTTCTAGCCTACATCATAACCTAAATTGTTGGTTCACAATATGTACGAATTCCTTCAAAATTAATAATGCATGGCACTTTGCTAAAGCATAATTAAATTATTAATGTTAGCAATTTCAAGTATTTGAGGTAGAATTATTATTTCGGTAACTTTTTTTTATAATTAATATCTTAACGGACAACAAAATTACCACTTCGAGCTAGATTTGAGATACAAAATATCACTAGATCACACACTATGGTCTATGGCAGTGGTACTCAAATTCATTTGTCTGGCGGCACCCTACAGTCATTAAAAAAAAATTCACGGCCACCTATGATTCCCTTTTTACTTTTTTAGGTAGTTAAAATGGGTAAAAAATTACGAAAACATCCCCCCCCCTTGCACGCGGGATTGATGATGCATAAATAATTGCCAGCCAAAAAAATTGTTTGGTTGTAATCGGTCAGTAAAAAATTAAATTTATAGCGACGTTTCTAATTTTCGTGTATTTTCAATAGTTTTATATGGTAAATAAAATAGTTAATACATTTTCATTCTCATTCATTTCGTTCACATTATTCGATTTTTCTTTCATTTCAATAGAATAATTAATATATTTTCAACTCGCACCTAACCTAAGAAACTTGACAGATTTTAACGGCCGGATGATGTTTTTTAGGTAACATTTAGGTAACAGCAAATTCGATTATTAATAATTAATTTAGAAATTTTATTTTAGCAAAATTACAGTTACAGCGAAAGACGAAGTCACTTGCTATATTTCCAAGCAAAGAAGATGTAGATCTTTACCTCGGAAACTAACTTATACCAGGTCCTTAGAACTGAGGTAAGAGGAAATTAGACTTATTAATATTCTTAATTTCCTATCGAGTAATTTTATTCCAGATATTATTACATCTGCAGCTAGAGAATACGATTCCACGCACTCGAAAGGACACAGAAAATAAGTCGCATTTTCTACGTTGCAATTGTGGACGAAGTAACTAATGCCCATACCTATAGTCGATACTTGGCCCGATCTCAGACTTGAGTCAGACTTCCACCAGAGGACACGGATGACATTTAATATGATTAGCGGTCATTCTCGATTGTGCAATATTTGTGATTCATTTATAAATTGGTTGTCAGTATGTTTACCGCAGTTGAACTGTGAAGTTTATGTTCACAAACACCTACAATATTGCGTTCCCCAAAACCTTTGGTGATGGGAGTCTGTTTCCGAATACCTCAGGTATAAACGGAAGAAGTTTAAATTTATGATTTGTTTTCAAGTTTCCAGGATTGATATTATTAGTAATTAATTTATAAATTTAATTTTAGGATGTAAAAGAAAAGAAAGTTCCTTCGCCGAGTTGGAAGGATTAAATCGAAAAACTGGAGTTTTCCTTGATAATCCTGCTACAGGAAGGTAATTTTCTGGCCGCTGGACTGTGATCCAGAATACTACTGCATCGTCTGCATAGCATAAAATGTGTATGGTTTTATTACCCAGTCTGTATCTAGCATTTCTTCTGTCAATTTACTGTTTTATTAATCAACGCCGTGATGAGTTTTATGATGTTTTGATGGAAAAAAGGGGTTCGAAAAGAATAGTGAAAGCGTAATATATGGTACGACGTAGTACCACAAAGCCTCTCCTATTCAATCTCGACTCTCACCTCCAAGCTGGTGAACCCCGGGAACCTGAGTAGCCGGACTGGAGATCGGGTAACCAACCCCGGTGGAAAGTCCGGTCTTAGGGCTGACGAGAGCGAGAGACATCTGTGGGCGAGGTTAGCACCCTACCTACTGATGTAAAGCAACCAAATTGCTCACAGAACTAACGATGAAGACTCGGATACTCGACGGATTATTACTTATTCATAATAATTTGTCTTTCAAATAATAGAGAACACGACACGCCTACCACCCGATAAGAAATAGGGGTTACGAAGATGACATCCTTTGAGAAAAAGTGTTTGGTAAAGACCACCACCACCACCAATAATTGTAAGTTAGAATAAATTAATTTTTATAATATTTTTAATTACTAATGTGGAGAAGTAATTGTAGTGAAGATTACAACTCGAATCGGAATCGGGGAGGACGCCGACTTGGAACATAACAAAGATGTAATACCTTTGATGTAGTTACCTGGAATGAACGAGAGGATTGTGGAGTCCATGGATACGGTGAACCAAAATAACGATGTCCACCAGGGGTTGCAAAACTTTATCGGGTAAGAACAAATTAGTTTTTTGTTTTCTTCGATAAATTGTTGGAATTCTTATTTCAATGATCTTTACTTTTACGACATGTTTCGTGTAAATTTTTACATATTTTCAAGTCATTATGTAGTAGTATGTAAAGTTTTGTATTTGAATATAATATTGATTCGCGTTGAGGAAACACATTTCCAGCTAGTTTTTGGCAAATTTGAAAGTTGAGGTATTTTGATTTTTAGATTTCTACCCCGAGGAAGGAGTCGAGAACCTGGGTTTGCCTGTCCTCTCTTTTTGTAGAATCAGAATAGTAGGCAAAGATCAAGTTTAGTTATGTAGTTATGAGGTTATTAGTTATTACTAGAGACCGGATTATATGCAATAGGGAATCCGACATCTGGTATGCCGCCTATAATTTATACATAAATTGCATGCCGCATACCACATATCGGGTTCCCTATTGCATATAACCCGGTCTATAGTTATTACATATTATTAAGTAGGTATAGTCGTGGCCCTCGGGTTGATTCTATAAGAAGGTATCCCACCTTCTTGTTATTGTTAGGTTAGCTACGATGGCGGGTCCCTCTCGCGATTATACAGTGAGTCTTTAATTGATTTTGATTTAATTAAATTACATTTTTTACTTTTAAATTTATCTGCACTCATATTTACCTAGGAGGGACATAACTTGGGTTATAATTTAGGGGTTAAATGAAGTTTTAATGATCTGCAAACTCGACATTGTCTTCGGGATATTCTTATTGTGAAACATCAGATATGTGACAATAATTAGTCGAAGAAGTTATGTTTTGCGCGAAACATGTCGAGCTGTTGTGGATCATGAAAATTTCTTTGAATGAAATTGTTAGGTTCCCGATCCGGACCCGCCATTTTGGGGCTTTCCGTGAACGATGTGCTTACACGTGTAAGTGCACAGGACTTCTCGCCGGCTGTGTCCCCCCATGCAAGTGTAGTTGTCAGTGCGGCCACGATAAACCTCTCGAGCAGAAACCGTGCGGCCTCCCGCCTTGCTAAGTAAGGTACTTAGGTGCGACCGACCCTAGTTCCAACACGGACGTCTAGGTCAAGTCTTCATCCTAGTACTCTTTCGCTGTGGGAACGTTGCTAAGGTACACGTGTACGACAGATCTCTTTAGATCGAATTTACCTCTGTACTCTTACAACCCTAGGTTCACACTGGTGGAACTCGTTGGGCTAAGTGCGACCGTGTGTACCAAATCCAACGCATAATATCAACGGTGGGGGTCCTCCCGAAGTACTCGTTGCGCTTGGGAAGATGGTTCAGCGAGTCCGAGCGTGGGTTTCCAACACCGCGGGGCCGTGCAACGTGTGGCCGGAGGGCCCCACGTTACACGGTCCCGTTCTAAGCGCGTTTAGCTATAGGTAACACATAGTAGGTCTTCCATTGATAACCCCGGAAGCCCACGTCCGATTTTGGGATCCACTGGGTATAATGAAATTTAGTATTAGAAGGAGGGCCACGAACCTTCCTCCCTCCCTCCCCGGCGTAGATTGGACAGGCAAAACGGGCAGCACTGCGGTCGATTCGAACCCCCCCCCCCCCCCCCCCCCCCCGACGGCAGGCAATATTAGGTATGGCAAATTTACTTGACTTGTTATTTTCTAGATGTACTAATTTCGACATTTCGTGTTTTAAGCTTTTCATGTCGTCCGACAGAAGCGGACCACTTTCGTAAGAACACTTTCAGGAAGGCGGATGGTAATGTAACTTCAAGGAAGATGGAGAAACTTCAGGTAAATAAAAAAATTTTATTAATAATTTGTTTTATTAATTTAAAATAATAAGTTTTATAAAATTTGTAATTGCTTTATTAATTTTTAAATTTGTTCTAGGTTTTTCTTGCGGTATTGCTGAACCATATTCGGAAGAAGAAGAAGAACAAGATAACAATGTCCCATCCAGGCAACAGCAACAGGTTAGAGAAGTTTTATGATCTGCAATCTCGATATGTTTCTCGCGGATCCGCGCATCTTCGGGATATTCTTATTGTGAAATATCAGATATGTGCGCATACTATTTACAATGTAAGACATTAATGCTATGGCAATAATTAGCCGTAGATGTTAGGTTTCGCGCGAAACATGTCGAGGTGTTGTGGATCATGAAAATTTCTTGCCGGAAAACAGCCGGAAACTCGAAGGGCGAGATGACGACGTCGTAGGTAAATAAAACAATTTTTATTACAAAATATACTTGGTTTATTAATTTTATAATTTTGTTCTAGTTTTCGGCACCGAGGAGTTGGAGAATGGATGGGACAGGTGTTGTTGGTAGCAGCGGTGCTCTGACGGAAAGTGGGGTTGTTACTCTGTACGCGAAGCTTTCCGTCGGAAAGTATACTTCGACGGTGATCGTCGAGGTGCATCGTGGGATTGCACTCGTTCCCTTGGTGTACTTCGGAGATCCATCGTTGAGTATAAGGTGTTGGTGAGTCTGACGGAAAGTAAGGATGATACTCTGTACGCTAGCTTTCCGTCAGAAGGTATAATACTTCGACGATGATCGTCGAGGTGCATCGTCTAGGGATTGCAGTCCTTCCCTCGGTGTACTTCGGAGATCCATCGTTGAGTATAAGGTAACTGACGGAAAGTAAGGATGATACTCTGTACGCTAGCTTTCCGTCAGAAGGTATAATACTATCGACGAAGTTATACTTCGACGATGATCGTCGAGGTGCATCTCGGGGACTCGTTCTCCGGCTGTACTTTGCTTCGGAGATCCATCGTCGAGTATAATAATAGGTATCGCCGAAGTACTTCGACGGTGATCGTCGAGGTGCATCTCGGGGACTCGTTCTCCGGCTGTACTTCGGAGATCCATCGTTGAGTAACTAAGGGGATACCTGAGTGATCCGCCTTGGGATCACTTCGACGTGACCATCCCACGGGCGGATCCCCATAGTTCGCCGCGGTGTTAACACCTTACGGCGACCTATCGGGATCCTCCGGTGCGGAAGTCCTCGGACATGTACTCCCAAGTACATGTCTTGTAGGCCAAGGCGGCACTCGCTGTAAGGGGTACCACACGGTACCTCTGTCGCGGATGGCGACACCAACGATAGGGGGGGGGTGAGAGTGGTGGCGGCCACCGGAGCCGGTGGCAGGAAGCGGGGAGGTCGACGTTTTTTTTTCTGAAATTTTGTAATTTTTAAGCAAGAGTGACATTTTCAGAAAAAAAACGTCCACCGCCCCGGTGGCAAACGTCGACCTCCCCGCTTCCTGCCCCCCTAGGTTGGTGTCGCCATCCGCGACAGAGGTACCGTGTGGTACCCCTTACAGCGAGTGCCGCCTTGGCCTACAAGACATGTACTTGGGGGTACATGTCCGAGGACTTCCGCACCGGAGGATCCCGATAGGTCGCCGTAAGGTGTTAACACCGCGGCGAACTATGGGGATCCGCCCGTGGGATGGTCACGTCGAAGTGATCCCAAGGCGGATCACTCAGGTATCCCCTTAGTTACTCAACGATGGATCTCCGAAGTACAGCCGGAGAACGAGTCCCCGAGATGCACCTCGACGATCACCGTCGAAGTACTTCGGCGATACCTATTATTATACTCGACGATGGATCTCCGAAGCAAAGTACAGCCGGAGAACGAGTCCCCGAGATGCACCTCGACGATCATCGTCGAAGTATAACTTCGTCGATAGTATTATACCTTCTGACGGAAAGCTAGCGTACAGAGTATCATCCTTACTTTCCGTCAGTTACCTTATACTCAACGATGGATCTCCGAAGTACACCGAGGGAAGGACTGCAATCCCTAGACGATGCACCTCGACGATCACCGTCGAAGTATACTTTCCGACGGAAAGCTTCGCGTACAGAGTAACAACCCCACTTTCCGTCAGAGCACCGCTGCTACCAACAACACCTGTCCCATCCATTCTCCAACTCCTCGGTGCCGAAAACTAGAACAAAATTATAAAATTAATAAACCAAGTATATTTTGTAATAAAAATTGTTTTATTTACCTACGACGTCGTCATCTCGCCCTTCGAGTTTCCGGCTGTTTTCCGGCAAGAAATTTTCATGATCCACAACACCTCGACATGTTTCGCGCGAAACCTAACATCTACGGCTAATTATTGCCATAGCATTAATGTCTTACATTGTAAATAGTATGCGCACATATCTGATATTTCACAATAAGAATATCCCGAAGATGCGCGGATCCGCGAGAAACATATCGAGATTGCAGATCATAAAACTTCTCTAACCTGTTGCTGTTGCCTGGATGGGACATTGTTATCTTGTTCTTCTTCTTCTTCCGAATATGGTTCAGCAATACCGCAAGAAAAACCTAGAACAAATTTAAAAATTAATAAAGCAATTACAAATTTTATAAAACTTATTATTTTAAATTAATAAAACAAATTATTAATAAAATTTTTTTATTTACCTGAAGTTTCTCCATCTTCCTTGAAGTTACATTACCATCCGCCTTCCTGAAAGTGTTCTTACGAAAGTGGTCCGCTTCTGTCGGACGACATGAAAAGCTTAAAACACGAAATGTCGAAATTAGTACATCTAGAAAATAACAAGTCAAGTAAATTTGCCATACCTAATATTGCCTGCCGTCGGGGGGGGGGGGGGGGGTTCGAATCGACCGCAGTGCTGCCCGTTTTGCCAGTCCAATCTACGCCGGGGAGGGAGGGAGGAAGGTTCGTGGCCCTCCTTCTAATACTAAATTTCATTATACCCAGTGGATCCCAAAATCGGACGTGGGCTTCCGGGGTTATCAATGGAAGACCTACTATGTGTTACCTATAGCTAAACGCGCTTAGAACGGGACCGTGTAACGTGGGGCCCTCCGGCCACACGTTGCACGGCCCCGCGGTGTTGGAAACCCACGCTCGGACTCGCTGAACCATCTTCCCAAGCGCAACGAGTACTTCGGGAGGACCCCCACCGTTGATATTATGCGTTGGATTTGGTACACACGGTCGCACTTTGCCCAACGAGTTCCACCAGTGTGAACCTAGGGTTGTAAGAGTACAGAGGTAAATTCGATCTAAAGAGATCTGTCGTACACGTGTACCTTAGCAACGTTCCCACAGCGAAAGAGTACTAGGATGAAGACTTGACCTAGACGTCCGTGTTGGAACTAGGGTCGGTCGCACCTAAGTACCTTACTTAGCAAGGCGGGAGGCCGCACGGTTTCTGCTCGAGAGGTTTATCGTGGCCGCACTGACAACTACACTTGCATGGGGGGACACAGCCGGCGAGAAGTCCTGTGCACTTACACGTGTAAGCACATCGTTCACGGAAAGCCCCAAAATGGCGGGTCCGGATCGGGAACCTAACAATTTCATTCAAAGAAATTTTCATGATCCACAACAGCTCGACATGTTTCGCGCAAAACATAACTTCTTCGACTAATTATTGTCACATATCTGATGTTTCACAATAAGAATATCCCGAAGACAATGTCGAGTTTGCAGATCATTAAAACTTCATTTAACCCCTAAATTATAACCCAAGTTATGTCCCTCCTAGGTAAATATGAGTGCAGATAAATTTAAAAGTAAAAAATGTAATTTAATTAAATCAAAATCAATTAAAGACTCACTGTATAATCGCGAGAGGGACCCGCCATCGTAGCTAACCTAACAATAACAAGAAGGTGGGATACCTTCTTATAGAATCAACCCGAGGGCCACGACTATACCTACTTAATAATATGTAATAACTATAGACCGGGTTATATGCAATAGGGAACCCGATATGTGGTATGCGGCATGCAATTTATGTATAAATTATAGGCGGCATACCAGATGTCGGATTCCCTATTGCATATAATCCGGTCTCTAGTAATAACTAATAACCTCATAACTACATAACTAAACTTGATCTTTGCCTACTATTCTGATTCTACAAAAAGAGAGGACAGGCAAACCCAGGTTCTCGACTCCTTCCTCGGGGTAGAAATCTAAAAATCAAAATACCTCAACTTTCAAATTTGCCAAAAACTAGCTGGAAATGTGTTTCCTCAACGCGAATCAATATTATATTCAAATACAAAACTTTACATACTACTACATAATGACTTGAAAATATGTAAAAATTTACACGAAACATGTCGTAAAAGTAAAGATCATTGAAATAAGAATTCCAACAATTTATCGAAGAAAACAAAAAACTAATTTGTTCTTACCCGATAAAGTTTTGCAACCCCTGGTGGACATCGTTATTTTGGTTCACCGTATCCATGGACTCCACAATCCTCTCGTTCATTCCAGGTAACTACATCAAAGGTATTACATCTTTGTTATGTTCCAAGTCGGCGTCCTCCCCGATTCCGATTCGAGTTGTAATCTTCACTACAATTACTTCTCCACATTAGTAATTAAAAATATTATAAAAATTAATTTATTCTAACTTACAATTATTGGTGGTGGTGGTGGTCTTTACCAAACACTTTTTCTCAAAGGATGTCATCTTCGTAACCCCTATTTCTTATCGGGTGGTAGGCGTGTCGTGTTCTCTATTATTTGAAAGACAAATTATTATGAATAAGTAATAATCCGTCGAGTATCCGAGTCTTCATCGTTAGTTCTGTGAGCAATTTGGTTGCTTTACATCAGTAGGTAGGGTGCTAACCTCGCCCACAGATGTCTCTCGCTCTCGTCAGCCCTAAGACCGGACTTTCCACCGGGGTTGGTTACCCGATCTCCAGTCCGGCTACTCAGGTTCCCGGGGTTCACCAGCTTGGAGGTGAGAGTCGAGATTGAATAGGAGAGGCTTTGTGGTACTACGTCGTACCATATATTACGCTTTCACTATTCTTTTCGAACCCCTTTTTTCCATCAAAACATCATAAAACTCATCACGGCGTTGATTAATAAAACAGTAAATTGACAGAAGAAATGCTAGATACAGACTGGGTAATAAAACCATACACATTTTATGCTATGCAGACGATGCAGTAGTATTCTGGATCACAGTCCAGCGGCCAGAAAATTACCTTCCTGTAGCAGGATTATCAAGGAAAACTCCAGTTTTTCGATTTAATCCTTCCAACTCGGCGAAGGAACTTTCTTTTCTTTTACATCCTAAAATTAAATTTATAAATTAATTACTAATAATATCAATCCTGGAAACTTGAAAACAAATCATAAATTTAAACTTCTTCCGTTTATACCTGAGGTATTCGGAAACAGACTCCCATCACCAAAGGTTTTGGGGAACGCAATATTGTAGGTGTTTGTGAACATAAACTTCACAGTTCAACTGCGGTAAACATACTGACAACCAATTTATAAATGAATCACAAATATTGCACAATCGAGAATGACCGCTAATCATATTAAATGTCATCCGTGTCCTCTGGTGGAAGTCTGACTCAAGTCTGAGATCGGGCCAAGTATCGACTATAGGTATGGGCATTAGTTACTTCGTCCACAATTGCAACGTAGAAAATGCGACTTATTTTCTGTGTCCTTTCGAGTGCGTGGAATCGTATTCTCTAGCTGCAGATGTAATAATATCTGGAATAAAATTACTCGATAGGAAATTAAGAATATTAATAAGTCTAATTTCCTCTTACCTCAGTTCTAAGGACCTGGTATAAGTTAGTTTCCGAGGTAAAGATCTACATCTTCTTTGCTTGGAAATATAGCAAGTGACTTCGTCTTTCGCTGTAACTGTAATTTTGCTAAAATAAAATTTCTAAATTAATTATTAATAATCGAATTTGCTGTTACCTAAATGTTACCTAAAAAACATCATCCGGCCGTTAAAATCTGTCAAGTTTCTTAGGTTAGGTGCGAGTTGAAAATATATTAATTATTCTATTGAAATGAAAGAAAAATCGAATAATGTGAACGAAATGAATGAGAATGAAAATGTATTAACTATTTTATTTACCATATAAAACTATTGAAAATACACGAAAATTAGAAACGTCGCTATAAATTTAATTTTTTACTGACCGATTACAACCAAACAATTTTTTTGGCTGGCAATTATTTATGCATCATCAATCCCGCGTGCAAGGGGGGGGGGATGTTTTCGTAATTTTTTACCCATTTTAACTACCTAAAAAAGTAAAAAGGGAATCATAGGTGGCCGTGAATTTTTTTTTAATGACTGTAGGGTGCCGCCAGACAAATGAATTTGAGTACCACTGCCATAGACCATAGTGTGTGATCTAGTGATATTTTGTATCTCAAATCTAGCTCGAAGTGGTAATTTTGTTGTCCGTTAAGATATTAATTATAAAAAAAAGTTACCGAAATAATAATTCTACCTCAAATACTTGAAATTGCTAACATTAATAATTTAATTATGCTTTAGCAAAGTGCCATGCATTATTAATTTTGAAGGAATTCGTACATATTGTGAACCAACAATTTAGGTTATGATGTAGGCTAGAAAATTCGTACAAGAATTAGGTAGGGTAGTATTATTGAACTATGGAATTAATTTCTTTTCGAGTAGTCCAGTTTAGTCCAAATTATTAAATATAGGAAAAATAATCGACTAGCTGAATTTTTGTATACACTTTTATTTGATTGCTAGAAATAATCGATAGGTACCTATGTCAAAAGTGCACACAATTTCTGGCAAAAGAAACAATTAGGATGTTGCATATTATTTCTGATGACCAAAATTCAACTAGTAGATTGTATGTAAGTTTCCCGTAATATTATTACAACATGTTACTGTTTAGAAAATCTTATTTTGCACTTAACCCTCCGGATATAATACATTACATAAGATTTCATCGAGCTTTCTTGGAGAAATGTATAACTCTTTTTTAATTATTTGTTTCAGATTATCTGCAAGGACTGAATCCGTTTCAAATCTTGTAGGCTTGGCGGGGATGAATGGGGTCTCGTGTTCTAGAATTTATTTTTGCTGAAATATGTTGTTGTTTATACAAAACCATAAGTAAAGATCTTTT
Organism: Cantharis flavilabris; assembly: GCA_949152465.1. NCBI lineage: Eukaryota > Metazoa > Arthropoda > Insecta > Coleoptera > Cantharidae > Cantharis > Cantharis flavilabris. Next base: position 47,450,207 of record OX424437.1, on the reverse strand, counting down.
TTTTTATGCTATACACCGAATTTTTGAGAACAACATTATTTATTTCAGGACTTATTTTGGGATAAAACGAAAAGATAGATCTTCTTATTTTGTATAAACAACAACATATTTCAGCAAAAACGAATTCTGGAACGCGGGGTCCACCCAGCCTACACAATTTGAAATGGATTCTGTCTAATGGCCTATACCCACAATTAAAATTTCAAACATTTTTTTAATTAAAATTTTGATCGACATATTTATGTAACATCATAACAATTCTGTGGTCGGCACTTAAAAGGTCATAAGTATATAGGGAAACAATGTATACTTATGACCTTTTAAGTGCCGACTACAGAATTTTAACATAACAAAATTTTTATCAAAACGACCTGCTCCATGGTCAAAATCGGTGTTGGAGATGCATAGTGCAAAAAGTAGAGTTAGCAGTTTAACACTCTTAACCGACGACATGTTGATGAACATACACTGGAGATTAAATTTTATATTAAAAATTGTTTTTTCTTTTTATAGGTATTTCAATCGAGACCGATGTACCAAAATTAGTTACAGGTTGTGTACAATAAGAATATGATTTATGCATTGTGAAGAAATATAATTATGTAGAAATATGGGCAAAATAAATCAATAAATTGATGTTTATTTACGAGGTGATTCTGATATAATTGTTTTAATGAAGTTATGTTACATTGTTGGTAATAGTCATTGTTTCCAGCTCGTACGTCATCACCGGTAGTATACACGAATCAAACACTTTTCGTCTTATGTTTATTGGAATTTGGAAAGCGTGTGCCACGACACGTCTGAACTGGAGTTGGGTCGGGCACGTGGCGAGGCAAGACTACAACAAGTGTACCGTAAAAATAATTGATTGGAAGTCAAGAACGACAAATAGGAGCAGAGGTAGACCTCAGAAGAGATGGCTCGACGATGTCAAGAAAGTGCCAGGTCGGGAGTGGTTACGGAGGCCCAAGGAAAGAGAGGTTTGGAGACGATTAGAAGAGGTTTATGTCTAGCAGTGGACCGAGAAAGGCCGACAAAGAAGAAGATGTTAAAATTTAAAGTAATACATGATTTGTATTATTATTATATAATCAAATATCTAGAAGAATAACCAATCTGACAACTTAATTTGCTAATTTATCTGATGGATATCTCGAGGTGAATAAATCGGCCATTAATGGCATAACATTTAAATAGGTATACAATTAATTAATTAATTCCTGTAATATAATTTTCAGAATCTTAAAATGGTTACGATTTAGATTTCACAAATAATTACAACAGACTGGTAATGAAGACGATTCTACCAATTAGAAATTATCGACAGCATAATTTATTATTGATAATATATTTGAAATTTGAAAAACGCAAAAATGTAAGTTCCATTTTATTCTATAATATGAAGTTTTTGGAAATAAGACCATAGTTTTTAAAGCTAGCCACTCACGTTCCTGCACCGCAGTACGATTTTGTCGAATGCAATTGCGGTACAATTATGTTGGATATCGAAGCTAGCCACTCACGTTCCTGCGCTGCAGTACGATTTTGTAGATTTTTAAATTAATTTAAATGTAATAATTCGAAAATAAGCATAAAAATATTTAATCGCGATTAAGTACTATTCGTGCAGGGAAATTGAACAACAAAATTGCAAACTGCAACACAAGGTCAAATTATACCCAACTAACAATATTGTCCTGCAGCAGACTAACCGGCTTCTTTGTGATCCTATCCTGCCAAGTTGGGCGGAAAGCTGCAATACACGATTCAATTTCGTCGGATCCTGCAGAATCGTACTGCGGCGCAGTACATCAAATTAGCCCACCGTTTTCACCTCTCGAAATTTATAGTAAACATACATGCGAGCTTGTACCTATTTGACTTTTATTTTCAAATGTGGGGTCGAATGAATTTCACAATCCGGTGACATTCGAAAAATACACAAATTAAATTCAAGTTTGTTTCTTTAGTTAAAAAATATTAGAAATCATAAAATTCTACCTTGTAATTCAATAATTTCAACATTGGAAATTATTTCGACTTCTCTCCCGACGTGCGCAAATTTTAAGCAATTTCACCATCAACCTGTTGAATTTTAGAGTTTTCTTTTTAATTGATTTTCGATTTATACTCGCGAGTAATTTTGATAAATTCACAAATCCGATTAGTTTCTCACTCCACACAACATAAAAATGTTATAATTTTGACGCGACTATTTAAGAAACTTCAACAAGTTAATTAGCAATTAAAATATTATGTTTTAAAACGAATCCAAAACATATTAATTTGACTTCCGCGCACCACATTAAGATACTACAAATTTTCACTTATACAATAATAATTTAGCACCTGTATTAGGTAATATAATAATGAAAACGAAATAAATAAACCCGCGCGTTACTCGAACAAAGATGGCGCGTTTAAACAATTGACGAACTTTAATTTTAATTGACGCGATGCGGCGCGGCAAATTTAAAATTCTTCAAATTGAAAACCACGAACATATTAGTAATAATAATTAGCAATCGTAAATAATTAATTATTATTAATAATAATAACAACAAATAATAAACTATTTTAATGGAATAAATTCAATATTATTTTGTTTAACTACCAAACTTTAAATTAAATAACATTAATGTGCAGGTAGACATCTGCAAAGACCTAATTTCGAGGAAATTGAAAAGATAAGCTTTGTTTGTTTTAAATTTAACGACGAATATTAATATACAGGTCGATACAAAGAGTGAAAATGTCATTTTGAACAAACTAAATTTAACAAATTACTTCTCGTCTTGACCCAAATTTACACCGTTATTTTATTAACTTTCATTGATATATTGTATTTTCGATCGTCGAGATGTATTAAAACAAAAGCACATAAACGATTGATTTGGGTTCTAACTTCTTCTCGGTGACAATGGGGATATCTATAGGTTTTGGTAATAAATGGGTGTTTCTGTTTTGGTGTATATATGATGTTTAGTAAAATTGGTGGGAGATAATGGTATGTCAGGGTGATAGAAAATATCTTTGAAATCATAACATAAATTGGTAAGCAACGTTTTTTCTTCTGAGTTTAAGTGATCTACTCTTAAATTATCTTTAAGATTTTGAAAAGGTTTTTGTCTAACAGATTTTGGATTATCAGTATCAAGATGGTTAAGTTATATTGATTCTTGTTCAATATAGTCTTCCAAGTAAAGAGGTTGATCTATTGATATAGTTTTTGGTTCATCAGAAATATTAATGATCGAAGTCATAAAATAATTATTTTTCAATTTAACTATTGCTGAGGGCATAATAAGGTCGTGAGAAAATTTAATTTTTTGAGATATCTTAATTCCATTATTTCCTACAGCAGGTAATTTAACGAATCGTTCTGATCTAGGTTTTATTGTTAAATGTTTAATAGTAGTATGACTTTCTGGTTTTAGAAAATTACAGTAATTGCATTTTTGTATATTCTGCTTGTTTAAAATTTCGTTATAATAAAAAGGGACAACTGTTTTACTTTCCCATTTACGTAGTAAAGGAAAGTATTTTCAGTTTGTATGTGTTGTATTTATAGTCTATGTTTGCAGGTAATATCGATCATAAATCGGAGCCTATAAGTCCGATATAATCCGAATGAAAATCAAATAAGTATACTTGGCGATTTCCTTCTTCATTGAATAAAGAAAGTATAGAGACATCGGCTACGTACTGATGTTGGGTTGTACCATGGCTGGTTGTGATTTCAAAAGGTGATTCATAAATGGCTTCCGGGAAATTTTCGTAAACAAAGTTTGGATTTTAAATAGTTTTTAGGTGCCTGTGTCTATTAACAATTTTTGTTTTGAATTGGGTAACAGAATATAAGGTAGGGAAGATGAGGGGTTGATAGAAAATGAATTGATTTCGGGGCTTTTTAACAAAAATTTTCCTGTCTTAAGTTTTCGTTTTCTAGTTCGTTAGTGCAAAATAGGTAATTTTGGTTTTTGGGGTTTTCTTTTTGTTCATAAAGTGTATGGTTATAGCAATAAGAATAACCGTCGTTTTCCGTTTCGGTGAAATAATCTAATTCTTCTTGTTGGTCGAAAATTTCTGGAGAAAATTGTTGATGAAATAGTTCTTGTGACATAAAGTTCCTAGGTTGATTGGATTGCTGGATGTAATTATTATTTCGAAAATTTCTTGATGAGAAATTTGGTTTTGGTGGTGGACCTTGTCTACCTAATTGTTGTGTAGCAGGACGATTTCTTACTGTTGACGTTTCCATTGGTTCTGGTTTGAAATTGTGTTGAAAATTTCTTTGGGGTTTAAAAACATTTTGTACAGGTTTTTCGAATTTCTGTTGAAATCCGGAAAATTGTTGAGGTGGTTGATTATTTTGGGATCGAAATTGTGGATTATTACTAGAATATTGGGGTTGATAATTTTGAAATTGATGGTTTGGGAATTGTTGATATTGAATTGGTTTCTTCTCTTGAGGCGTGCTATTTTGGTGGGTATTTAATTTAAATGCCGTATTATTTACTTTAGAATTTAAATTTTGAAAATGACGAACGTCAAGTTCGTTTTTTACATAAGTTAGTGCGTTTTCTAACGTTTGTGGGGATCTACTTCTAATGAAAGAACCTAGTGGTTCTGTTAGGCCACTAATGTATGACGTTAATGTTAACATTTTTGCTTCATCTAATTTATATTGTTTTATTTCTAAACTTTCGCCTCCTAAATAAATTTTCGAGTTGATGATTGCTAATAACGATCGACATCGGTTATAAAAGTCCACGGGACTCTCTTTAAAATTTTGTTTTAATCTTTATAGCTCTATTTTTAAATTGATTTCAGATCTTTGGTCGCCAAAGTTTTTTTTCTATTAATAAATTTTTTAAATCTCTCCAGGTGGGAATAGTTTGACCTGTTACTATTTCCAAAGCTGCACCTTTTAATCTATTGCGGGCTGCTGACAATAACAATGTGTTGATATAAGCATTTGGTTGATTAATTTGCCAAAATTGGTTTATGATACCTTCTGAAGCCCTAATGTATTCAGAAAGTTCGGATGGTTCACCATCAAACTTTGGGATTTCATTAAGTAAACTGGTATGTAATCCAGGTGGATATAAACTTTGTTCATTTGCCATTTCAAGATTATTAAAAAGATCAACTAACTCGTCGATTTCTAATGAATTGTGATTATGAGGGTCGAATTCGTTTAGACTAGCGGATTCTGAATCAGAATTTGAATTGAATAAATCCAGTGTTAAAGCTCAATTAAAAATAAACTCACAAAAATTTTGTTTTTATGTTAGTAAACGACTTAAAGCTATGGGTTCCTACTCATGAAACGTTAGTCAGAATGGAAATTAAGTACTCTATTCGTACACCAAACTTCTCGCTTACTACGTTCCAATATGAACTTAATAATAAAAAGTATGCAATAGTTAATTACCAAGGTATTCAACAGCTTGTTTTCTCCTGATCAAATTCGTTTAAGCGAATTTAGAATCAGAAAAGAAATCAAGTTGGTTTGGATTCTTTGAGTAATTAAATGCTTATATTAAATTAGCTTAAATATTAAATTAGTATTTATTAAATTGTTTCACTGCAAATTTTTCACTTTAATATTTTTTTAAATTTTCTTACTCTATTTTCATATTCGTGCAAAGTAAGTAATTTTGATAAATTCACAAATCCGATTAGTTTCTCACTCCACACAACATAAAAATGTTACAATTTCGACGCGGCTGTTTAAGAAACTTTAACAAGTTAATTAGCAATTAAAATATTATGTTTTAAAACGAATCTAAAACATATTAATTTGCCATCCGCGCACCGCATTAAGATACTACAAATTTTCACTTATACAATAATAATTTAACACTTTGTTAGTTAAAATAATAATGAAAAAGGAAATAAATAAAGCCGCGCGTTACTCCAACTAAGATGGCGCGATTAAACAGTTGCCGGCCGAATTTTAATTTTAATTGACGCGATGCGGCGCGGCAAATTTAAAATTCTAATTGTAAACCACGAACTTATTAGTAATAATAATTATTAGCAAACGTAAATAAGTAATTATTATTAATAATAATAACAACAAATAATAAACTATTTTAATGGAATAAATTCAATATTATTTTGTTTAACTACTAAACTTTAAATTAAATAACATTAATGTGCAGGTAGACATCTGCAAAGACCTAATTTCGAGGAAATTGAAAAGATAAGCTTCAAAAAATATAAGAATAATACAATACGTAGAAAATCAAAATTCAAAAAATTTAAAAAGGAGACAATTAACACATAACAGGTCTGGATTAAGAAAATTTGAAAAAATGAAAATTTCGTAATACGAAGTACAATATAACGTTATTTCATGGTTATTGCCATTCTTCAGTTGCACGCATCGATTACGATTACATTGTAAAATAAGAAGAAAAAATTTTTCAAACTAAACAAAATTATCGACTAAATTGTACAAAATTGACTTACCATAACCTCCAAAGATTATCAAAACTGAACTTGTTACATGAGGTATGAATAATTTAAAAATGATTTGAACTAAGAAATTCGTTTACCTAGCACTGCTAGTTTGAAATCCGAAGGCACTGCCCTCTTAATATGATTTCTAAAAACTTTGAAAAAATTCAAAATTCAAAAATTTACCACGTTTTTTAACCGTGAGGCGTAAAACTAGAAAAAGAACTCAAAATAAAAAATTTTAAGTAAATTTGTGGTTTTTAGTATGTATTTATGGTTAAATTCAAAAAATATAAGAATAATACAATACGTAGAAAATCAAAATTCAAAAAATTTAAAAAGGAGACAATTAACACATAACAGGTCTGGATTAAGAAAATTTGAAAAAATGAAAATTTCGTAATACGAAGTACAATATAACGTTATTTCATGGTTATTGCCATTCTTCAGTTGCACGCATCGATTACGATTACATTGTAAAATAAGAAGAAAAAATTTTTCAAACTAAACAAAATTATCGACTAAATTGTACAAAATTGACTTACCATAACCTCCAAAGATTATCAAAACTGAACTTGTTACATGAGGTATGAATAATTTAAAAATGATTTGAACTAAGAAATTCGTTTACCTAGCACTGCTAGTTTGAAATCCGAAGGCACTGCCCTCTTAATATGATTTCTAAAAACTTTGAAAAAATTCAAAATTCAAAAATTTACCACGTTTTTTAACCGTGAGGCGTAAAACTAGAAAAAGAACTCAAAATAAAAAATTTTAAGTAAATTTGTGGTTTTTAGTATGTATTTATGGTTAAATTCAAAAAATATAAGAATAATACAATACGTAGAAAATCAAAATTCAAAAAATTTAAAAAGGAGACAATTAACACATAACAGGTCTGGATTAAGAAAATTTGAAAAAATGAAAATTTCGTAATACGAAGTACAATATAACGTTATTTCATGGTTATTGCCATTCTTCAGTTGCACGCATCGATTACGATTACATTGTAAAATAAGAAGAAAAAATTTTTCAAACTAAACAAAATTATCGACTAAATTGTACAAAATTGACTTACCATAACCTCCAAAGATTATCAGTAAGTCAATTTTGTACAATTTAGTCGATAATTTTGTTTAGTTTGAAAAATTTTTTCTTCTTATTTTACAATGTAATCGTAATCGATGCGTGCAACTGAAGAATGGCAATAACCATGAAATAACGTTATATTGTACTTCGTATTACGAAATTTTCATTTTTTCAAATTTTCTTAATCCAGACCTGTTATGTGTTAATTGTCTCCTTTTTAAATTTTTTGAATTTTGATTTTCTACGTATTGTATTATTCTTATATTTTTTGAATTTAACCATAAATACATACTAAAAACCACAAATTTACTTAAAATTTTTTATTTTGAGTTCTTTTTCTAGTTTTACGCCTCACGGTTAAAAAACGTGGTAAATTTTTGAATTTTGAATTTTTTCAAAGTTTTTAGAAATCATATTAAGAGGGCAGTGCCTTCGGATTTCAAACTAGCAGTGCTAGGTAAACGAATTTCTTAGTTCAAATCATTTTTAAATTATTCATACCTCATGTAACAAGTTCAGTTTTGATAATCTTTGGAGGTTATGGTAAGTCAATTTTGTACAATTTAGTCGATAATTTTGTTTAGTTTGAAAAATTTTTTCTTCTTATTTTACAATGTAATCGTAATCGATGCGTGCAACTGAAGAATGGCAATAACCATGAAATAACGTTATATTGTACTTCGTATTACGAAATTTTCATTTTTTCAAATTTTCTTAATCCAGACCTGTTATGTGTTAATTGTCTCCTTTTTAAATTTTTTGAATTTTGATTTTCTACGTATTGTATTATTCTTATATTTTTTGAATTTAACCATAAATACATACTAAAAACCACAAATTTACTTAAAATTTTTTATTTTGAGTTCTTTTTCTAGTTTTACGCCTCACGGTTAAAAAACGTGGTAAATTTTTGAATTTTGAATTTTTTCAAAGTTTTTAGAAATCATATTAAGAGGGCAGTGCCTTCGGATTTCAAACTAGCAGTGCTAGGTAAACGAATTTCTTAGTTCAAATCATTTTTAAATTATTCATACCTCATGTAACAAGTTCAGTTTTGATAATCTTTGGAGGTTATGGTAAGTCAATTTTGTACAATTTAGTCGATAATTTTGTTTAGTTTGAAAAATTTTTTCTTCTTATTTTACAATGTAATCGTAATCGATGCGTGCAACTGAAGAATGGCAATAACCATGAAATAACGTTATATTGTACTTCGTATTACGAAATTTTCATTTTTTCAAATTTTCTTAATCCAGACCTGTTATGTGTTAATTGTCTCCTTTTTAAATTTTTTGAATTTTGATTTTCTACGTATTGTATTATTCTTATATTTTTTGAATTTAACCATAAATACATACTAAAAACCACAAATTTACTTAAAATTTTTTATTTTGAGTTCTTTTTCAAGATAAGCTTCGTTTGTTTTAAATTTAACGCCGAATATTAAAGTCGATACAAAGAGTTAAAACGTCATTTTTAACAAACAAAATTTAAATTTAACGAAATTACTTCTCGTCTTGACCCAAATTTACACCTTTATTTACTAACTTCCATTGATATATATTTTCGATCGTCGAGACGTATTAAAACGAAAGCCCATAAACGATTACAGTAAAAATTCGTATTCTCTATATACCCTCAATTTCGAAATTTACGTAAACATGTATCTACCCCGTTTACAAGAACATGTTCTAAATAATTATTTTTCTTCACTCTACACTAAAACATTAGCATTCCACGATATTGTACGTTATTTTCATTTTATAAAAAAATAGATAGATCAAGATTATTGGTACCTTTTTATTAAATCGAGTGACTTGTATCATTTTAATTCCCACTGTAGAGTAAACTCTCGTCTAAAATGTTGGGGCGAACACTTAACCTTTGCTGCTATCTTTTCCTCTAATTTGCAATTTCATGTTTAACATTGATCATCTTGAAGTCACCTCGAATAAGATCGTTTTATACACACCAAGAGGCGTTTGTGATGATAATTGGAATCGTTCTAATAAATATGTCAATATTTGAATTGCTTGCTGTCCCCCGGAGTTGGTGGACTTTTTTTTCTAAATTTATGCCCAAGCTGTACGGAACCTTCTGTGTGTTTAAGATTTTTCCACGTAAGTCTTCCCCAAGATTCATTCCAAAGTATTTCGTTTTCTCCCTCTGTCAGCATTTCTACAGGAAACGGCTGTCTACTTTTTCTTTATTATGTAGTGTTAAATTTCCATTCGACGTGCATATTGGAGGGATAGGTGTGTACAAGACTCCCTCAATTGTTTATTGTGTTCCATAATGAAAAGCTTCGGTGAGTGTAAAGACCTGATAAGTCACAGAAGTAAAATTTTACAGGAATCAATAAAAACTATGTTACACCAGAACATCAACATTTTATGACTATTTTTTTGCAAATTTGTCCTTTTAGATCTTTAATTTGTTAATTATTTAACAATTAATACTTTAAAAATGTTGATGTTTTTTTAAGTAACATAGGTTTTATTGATGCATGCAAAATTTTACTTCGTGACTTACTTTGTTTTTAAATGACCGATTCGGTTATACTCTTTCTAACAATACATAGTTGAGTATCGACATTTTCTACTACCAGGTTCTTAAAAGTTTCGAGTTTATATTTTTATAATAAATGGTTTTTGTCTGCGAGATAAGGAAAATTATAATTGGAAACTGGCCTGACGAATTTCTTGAATTTATTCCTTTTGCGACACAAAAGTCGACAACGTCTGGGATTTTATTTCTATCTCTACGATGGGCCAGAGTGTTAGAAGTAACAATCAAAATAAATAATTGAAAATCCGTCAATGCAGAAAGTGAAGTTGTCAACGTTTTATCGATTTTGAATTTTACATGTGATGGTAATAATTCGAGGTAGCTCTATGGATTGGTGAAATATTAAAATATGTCTCGGCATTTTTAAATTCAAAATCAATTTGATATCGAACGACATTGAATCCATATAAGCATGTAATTTAGAAACTAAATGTAGTGGGCTCGTTAAACATATTCTGCCAATGAAAAACCGGACATGTACTCCTTTAGTATACCGGGTGCTGAATGGGTTAGCCGATCATAGGAAATTAACATGTAAATACTTATTTATGCAAATTCCTGCTTCTCTAATTATTTTAGAGAAAAAATGAAAGACATAAAAATAATGCAAAAATATAAACTACGAATGATAACAGCATTAGATTTCATCTAGCTTTTTCTTCAAGGTCAAAAAATGCTTTTGAAATTGTTAAAATTTTTATTTATCGGAGTGGCCATGTAATAAATTCAATTTAATTTCTATTTTCAATGAAGTCGGTTAAAAATAATTACCATGAAAACTAACATGGCCAATCTGATAAATGAAACTTTTAACAATTTCAAAAGTATTTTTTGGCTTTTTAAGTAATAGCTAGATGAAATCTAATGCTCTTATCATTTGTGGTTTATATTTCTGTATTATTTTTGTGTCTTTCATTTTTTCTCTAAAATAATTAGGGAAGCAGGAATTTGCATAAATAAGTTTTTACATGTTAATTTCCTATGTTCGGCTAACTCATTCAGCACCCGGCATAATGCTTAGCACCGGTATAATGCGTTCATATTTTTCGTAGTTATATGAGAAACCGCTGAAGATTCGCTCAGAAATTCGACATAATATTATTTTAGAAGTCATTTGAAAATGTACCTATCTGCTATTTTTTTTTATCCAAGGGGTGTACTACAACGTTATTGTAAAAAGCAAATGAAAGGGGTAGTAAATTTATTAACTAGAAACGATCATGGCTTTTTGTAATCCCACTTTTTAATTTCCTTTTATTTTCAGATATACTTAATGAAGCGTAGCAGTTGAGTGTTATTCTTTTTAAGAAAACTAAATAGTCCAGGGAAATTAAACTTTTCCTAGGAAATAAGTGGCGGAAAGCTGAACTTTTGCAGAAACGTTGTTCTTGTGGTTCTAAATCAGAACTGAAAGTTCCCCATCAATCCGAGTGCCGCTAACAATTCTACGGCGGGGTCAAAGGTTGTAAAAACTTTTAGCCGATACTTTTATGGAAAAAGTACAATAGATCAAATTTGTAGCTCTCAAAATTGCCTACAAAACATATTTAGATCTTTTTTCTGTGCAATTAACTGTTTCGACAATAATTCAATTCGTAGAGTCAGAATTTCTCAAAAATATTCTCTTGAAATATATACTTCTGTCGTCACCACCTTCGAGCTTAAGTACAAGGCACGTTTTTTTAAATGTAATTTTTCCGATAAACCTAATCCACATTGTTTTAAATTAAAAACCATCCGTGGTGCTTATATATTGTCAACAACATATTGAACTGCAGCACCTTCTTGAGATATTTTCAAGATTTTAATTGAAATCTACTGCTTTTTGAAGGCATTATGACCATCGTTCACTATTTTTTTCATTTTCTTATTCGCTTTTTTACCACATTTAAAAAAACGCGCCTTGTACTCTACCTCAAAGGTGGTGACAACAGGAGTACCTATACATTTTGAAGAGAAAATTTTTGAAAAATTCTGACTCTACAAATTGAATTATTGTCGAAACAGTTAATTGCACAGAAAAAAGATCTAAATATTTTTTATAGGCAATTTTGAGAGCCACAAATTTGATCTCTTGTACTTTTTCCATAAATGTAACGGTTAAAAAGATATTCTGAGAAAACCTATCTTTACAACCTTTGACCCCGCGAGGAATTGTTAGCGGCACTCGGATCAATGGGGAACTTTCAGTTCTTATTTAGAACCACAAAAACAACGTTTCTGCAAAAATTCAGCTTTCCGCCACTTATTTCCTAGAAACGCCCTTTTTTGATCTAATTTCCCTGGACTAAAAACTATGTAACATAAAAATTTAAAAGTTGAATTGGAAGCCAAGTTTGTAATGACAAACACCACGATCGTTAATTCTAACTTGAAAAAGCTACCATGTAACAAAAATAATTTAGTTACAACTTTCATCATTGGAGTCTCGGAATGTTAACCGCTATAAATGCTACATGTTGCAGATTGGATCTTTGAAGCTCGATATTTTCAAAAATAAAGCGGATCAAATGCCAAACCACAAGTTGACCGAAATTGGGTGAAATAGAGTAGATTCCCGTTGCCCATAGATCAATGTTAAATTTGGGATCACAGCAGTGAAATTTTGTACCTGCCAAAATCTAATTTTGCATGTGGTAGCAACGTTTCTAATTTTCTAAGTATATACGGTTACTCCCAAAAGAACTCTCGACACATCCAAGTTAGCAATTTAAATATTGTACCTTTTGAAGATTTTTTTGTCATAAAAATTGATTTTACAACAAAACTTATAACACATTTTTTGTTGCAAATTTCAAGCCCTTCGTTTTTGTTTATATACCTTTTCCTAATTAGTCACACCGTTTCCGAGTGACAATGACTTTAAAAAAACTCTGTAGAGAATTTAATAAAGCTACCATAACAGTAATGTTAATTTTATTAAAATTTTGACCGAGTCTTCTTTAAAACAAAATAGAAAAATTCATCTAAACAAAAATGAAGGGAACAAAATTTGCAATAAAAAATATTAGGTGAGTTGTGCCATATTTGAATTTTTATCTGAACAAAAAAAGGTTTTCAAAAGATACAATTTATTACATTTCTACCGTAGAAGTGTAAGAGATCTTTTGCAAGTAACTGTATATCAATTTTGTAATAGTTTGAAATCATAAATAATATATTTATTCGAAATTACAAGATAAAAATTTAATCGAGCGAAAATTTTGACTATATTATGGTCAATTCTCATATAACCTTTTCCGATGATGTCCCCACCTATTTTTCTGAAAACTTATTCTCTCTTAAGTTTTGTTTTTCGTGTGATGATACAGTGTAGCATTGCAGGGTAGTGGGAACTTCAATTAATGAAAACCTAAATCTATCAATTTTTTCCTTAAATTCAGGCTTTAGTTATATGGCAAATAATGTCACTTAAGTTACCATTTACATTTGCAATATAAAGTGTGCATTTTAGAAAAAAATTGATAGATTTAGGTTTTCATAATTGAAATTCCCAATTCTACAATACCCTGCAATGCTTCTATATCATCACACGAAAAACAAAATTTGAGAGGGTAAGTATTCAGAAAAATAGGTGGGGACAGCATCTGAACAAGTTATATGAGAATTGACCATATTATAATAATCGGTGCAATTTCCTAAACAATGTTTTGGATTTTATAACAACCTAATTTAGTTGTTACGACAGAAAGTCCCTATGTTATTTCCTGCCATAACAACTAAAGTCGGTTGTTATAATTTACAAATTTTTTTGAAAATTGCACCGAATACTTGCCGCTTGAAATTTTATTAGATCCGAATCACTTGCGACGCGACGCGCTAATAGTTTCAAGAACAACTCCGTTTCGTTTCCGGCGCGACCACAGTTTTCCGCTCACTAGCCCGACACTGTTAGTTATTTAATTATTGAGAAACTAAACAAGTAGATTATTTTTAAGTAGGTATTTCATCTTTTCTAAAATTTGTATAAATTTCAGAAAATTTTCTATTGTAACACAATATATTTCATCACCACATTATAAACTACACAGCTAAAGCACAGGAAAAAAAAAACTTTTCACTAACCTGACCATTTTAGATGCTCAACTTTTCCATTCCACGCCGTGGAACCTACCTGCAACAAGAAAAACATTATTAGCATTTATAGTTAGTACGATTTGGTTAGCCAAACAAATCACATTCGAAAAGTTTTTCTGGTAAGAAAAATAATCGTTGCTTTACCTTTTAACACTGTAGTCCTTATGCAAGTGTTGTGGGATTCCAATCCAGCTCTCTTCCGTTCCATAAAGTCAATCGTGAAGGCACACAATACACTCACATATTTATTATCGATTTCGATTGAAAAAGTTTTAAAATGAACACTTTATCACAAGCAAAATTGACCGTAGTAATTTATGAGCTTCCGATAAGCTTTTCCATGTAAAATTTCGTAAACTACTCGCGAAATTATTAATTTATAAACGCGTACACGATTTTAATATTTCTCTGCAGACAATCTCCTGAAAGAGAAGAAAATTCATAAAGTAAGTTCAAGTTTATTAAGAATAAAGCTTACTCAAAAAACAAACAAATTTACAGCAATAATATTTCAAGGGTGCGAGTCAAAAACTTAGCAGCGTGTGTTACAAAATACATAAACATAATCGTTGTAAGGGAAATCGTGGCACTTGAATGTTTTATTCGGAAAGATCGAATTTTTCAAGCAATACGATCGGAACATTTCCTTGTCGACTTTTAGATAAAACCGTTACAACAAAACTTACCCAATGTAATTTCAATTTATAGAAAGTTGAACAATGCAATCGATACTTGACAACTTAATCGGAGATGAAAGAAATGACAAGAACATCAAATTGCAATCGGCTAAATTCTGGATTATCTTCAAGTAATAACTATTTTGCCAGTGGTTACGTTTCAAATGGAATCAATAGAAGTAAGTTTTAAATTAAGTATCTGAATCCTACCTCGATAACCGTCAAGTTACATCTTCAACTACTGTGTTTTGAAAGCCGAAATCTTTACATGCATCATCGCGAAATTCAATTTAAAATTACTATCATAAGGGTAATAAATAATGATATTACTTAGCCACACTCGCAAATATAACCATCAATTTCACGTTTGTTTACATTTTTTTTTAGCAAAAATGCGCCATCAACCTACAAAAATGATACATACCCACAAAATTTTATTTTAAAAACAATTGAAACTTCAGAGACTCTATTTCGGCCGCTTCATCGATTTTTATCAATCGAGTCAGTTTCTGAATGCACAATTTTATTTATTTTCCACCCGATATTACTAATCGAAAAAATTAGAATACTAAAATTTAATTTTTTCAGGTCGAAAATATTCAAGAATACAAATGAGAAACATCAAAAATTTGAAGTTTGTTGTCGAGAAATATTTGCTTTCTCAAAAATGTTGATGTAGTTGTCGATTCAAGGACGAGTAAATTTTGTTCGACGACGATTATATGGAAATTGATTATTTTATTCCGACGAAGGAATTATTTAATTAGGTTCACAGTAATTTAAAAGTAAGTCAATGGAAAATATGGTTTTGAAAGCAAAACTACTTACGTCTGTTGTTGATGTAGAAATTTGGAATTGCACACAAAAGAACCACAAGTTCATTTTATTCACAAAACAAAACGCGATCGTTTTTTGTTTTGTTAAAAAGTGACGTCATTTAATTCACTCGCACAAATGCACAATAAATTATTTAATTTGCACACAATAATATTAACTAACTTGCATCATCGTTTTAGAGTACAAGAAGTAATTTCGAAACGATTAAATGAACGAAATCGCTCGTTTCATTCACAATATTTTAACGGAACGAACTGCACTCCAACGCGGACAACTTGATACTGAAGGAAGGCCGTTCGCGTCGTCCGAGTGCGGTATTTCGAACAAATAACTCGCATCGTGTGACCACTCGGAAATCTTTCCGGAAACGACGTATAGATGTCACTAGTTTCGTTTATGGAAATTTGAAAATTTCGAATTTCAATTTGAATTTTCATAATAACTATAATATTTTAAATTACTTTTTCTATTGATGTTGCCTTAGAATGCCCAATAGATTACAAAAAAAAATATTTCTTTTGTCTACAACGCCAAAAATAAATAAAAATATCCACCTCCAAAATTGCTTTAATAATTTCCATTTTGCATTAGAAATGCATTGAAAATGATTAAATTCAATAAAATATACAACAATTAACTCGTTTAGACCTAATTTAATGTATCAAACACGATAGCGATCTCGCAAATTTGTTCTGGAGCCCCCGAAACCGCAAACGTTCGATGATGACGATTCGATGACGAAATTATGCATTATTTTTTTGAAATATCTTAAAATTACGTTATTTTACACATCCCCCTTCCTGTTATCATCAATTAACAATGCTTTTTAGCCCATTTAATTTTCAAATTATTTTTGAAGTTTGAATAACCTCAAAATGAATTTATGAAATTTTTAGATTAAAATTAACATAGGGGCAATTAAAATTGAATCAAAACCATTGCCAATCATGCTAGCTAACCCAAAATGATCAAATTTTTCTGCCAATTATGTTATCTCGACTCAATTTCCCACTTCAAATATTTTAAGTTGCGGGGTTAATTTGTCGATAAAATCTTACATTTACGTTGCGTTTCTTATTAAAACGTCGTCGTAGATTACAGTAGTTGACTCTATAGAACTCATTAGTATAGAGAAAGACATTGCGCCTTTCAAAATTTGAGGTTTTTTTATAAGTCACCCGAGCAAGCATCGCAGTTGAGCATAGTATTTTGTTTGCCAAGTTTCTGATATTTGTTACAGAAAATTTGATGTCTATATACATTTACATTTCAATAAATGACTCTGTAGTTGTTGTTTTCAAAACAGTTTGAAATTAAAACCACCTGTCGCTTAGCGAAGTAAGGAAGCGTCATTATGTTTTAACATTGTTGTCCAAAACTTTTTTAACGTTTATAGATTATATCTTTACTTTTTGCAGGGAATTTTCTTGATTAGCTACTAAATTGAACTTACTAATATGGAATTTCTTACAAAATATGAATTGGGAAGGCTGCCAACAACCACTAAGTGCCGTTTAGCCACCTCTGTATGTACTTAGATGTTTTGTCCGAGTGGAAGAAGAAATCGTTTGGCTGGTTGTCTTTGTGTAACCCACATAACATTTATTTTTATACAGTCCTTTTTGGGACTCTCGTTCATATCCGATGCGGAGTTTCTAATTATTTACCAATGTAAATATTTTCAAAATTAAAAACAAATTTTTTGAATAATAATTTTTATTTGATTATGTAAACATAAGAGGCTAACAAATCTTCAACTATAAAATTTAAGTTAATTGTTTGCAAGTAGTTAGCGACCAAACTCTAAAAAAAAATATCAGTATCGGAAAATTTAAAAAATTTATTTGTTTAACTTTGACTGCAAAAACTATAAATGGAAGGATTTCGGGCTGACTGGATCATCAAAACAGACAAAGACTTGTTGTGACACAAGCAACAAATCCTTCCATTTATAGTTAGTAATTGTTGGATGAGAATTGTTTTTCTTTGACTGCAAATAAAATAACAAGCCGGTATTACCAAAAAATTTTATATAAATAATTTTGTAGGAAATGAAGTATGGAAGACAATTCCAAGTCGATAACACCTAAAAAATTAAAAAGTTTTCTTTTAAATGCCTTCCATCTTGAAACTACTGTGGACAAATGTGTGCCGACTGAAACTTTTTTATAGGAAATTTCCTTCCCTATGAATTGCCTATGAAGTATTTCGTCGAATTCCTTACCGTTCTTGCAGCGTTTCCACTGTCGGCTTATATAGTTCTTGTATTTTTTATAAAATTAAAAGTGGTAAGAGTAGGGAGATGCACTTACTATTTTCAGTTTTTGTCACTTTTCCTCCTTCCTATTTGGTGACCAGAGGTCTAAAATATATAATTTTTAATTTTTTTTTAATTTGCATCAACCCTTCTTCATATCTTTTATGCGTTTTTACTTTTTGATCTCTTTAACATGTCTCGTTTTGAATTCCGTGTCCTTAGAATCCTTTCTTTCGTAGAGGAAAGTGAAAAATATCCATATTTGTGGCTTAAGATTAAGAGTGTGAGAAGAAAGAAATGTTAACGACTGCACAAGTTGATACAAAAAATTTAAAAAACTAACTAAACGCATATTTTTTAAATTGCTTGACGAGACCAATGTAACGTTTGTATAGCGGAGATATTTCTTTAATTTTTTGCAGCATTGGATAAAAAAATATTTTTGAAAAATTCCAAAAAAAATACCTTTCGAACAAAAATAAAATTTTAACTTTTCTGGCCTTTTTTTGCGGCAAAAGTTGTCACAAGTTATTTTTAATTTTTGCACCTTGATCTGGTTTTTATCGTTTGGGCCCTAGTCAGTTGCCTAGCGCCGGCCCTATTTCAGTAGGCTCCACATGTCATGAAAGTGACTCTGTTCCGTACTAGTGCGTGAAATGTAAAAATTAATCGAGTTTAGAAATCTATTTATTGACGATTAAATTAACAATTATTTACAACAACTATTTGCAATCGTGAAAATAGACCTGAGACGACTCATATTCCGACAACATGTTAAAAATCTAAGAAATATCAAGTTATAACTAAAATGGAAATTAATATAAATATAAAGTAAATACAGTAGAACCCCCTCTATAACCAGAGATCAAGGGTCCCTGGTCCAGCCTACTTACTCGTTATAAGCAGATTTTCGCTATAAACAGTCAGTTTAGCATGTAAACAAAAGTCCATGGACCAAACTTTTACTCGTTATAACCGATTTTTCGTTATAGGGGGGTTCTACTGTAATATAAAAAGTTGGAAAAAAATGAAAAATATGTTTCTGGGAAACTATTATTTTGCAGCACTCGATATGGCTCGATACGGTTTCCGATTTCGCTCGGAAACAACCGATCTCCCGCTACAAAATCATAGACCGGGAAAGTGCGACGTCGAAATGTGGCCGATCGAATAGCAGCAAAATAGCAGATGGGTGGAAACATTGCCGGGTGCATGCGTTATTTTAAACTTTTTCTTGATTTTACAATGTTTTAATTCAAAATTATGCCTTTATTGCATTTGCCCAGGTCGCCTACATAGTTCTAGACGAGAAAACTGCAGTTTTTGAAGCTATATGGTAACTAAACGCAAACAAAGTGAGGTTATCATCATGTTTCCACCCATCAGCTGATTGATCGTGACGACACCACTTTCCCAGTCCATTGTGTCCCTACCTTGTATTGAAAATTCCTATTATTTATTTAAGTTCACATTCCCTAGTCTCAATCAGTCTCAATATTCGCAATTTTTATTTACAATTAAAAAACCGTATATTTTTTTATCGATATTAATTATGAATCAAATGGGCACATAAACTTGTGGCGCGAAATTCAAGAGTAACAAAATATTGGTTCAAAGTTGACGATATTTTGCACGCCCCAGTCCAAAAGTACACCGATTTAATTTTGGCAAATAAAAAATGGCGCAAGTATTAAATAAGAGACTTAATTCGCTTTTGGGTTTGAAACAAGGTAACCGAAATTAAGCCCAACATAAATTAATTTTAATACAACCACTTATTGTTTTAGCGGTTAATTTGGCTAAGGTAAATGCGTCTACCTTAAAGACTTACGAAACTTTACAAGTAACTGTCCCGAAGCCTTTCGTTTATCATGTCGAGCTGAATAGGCCCAAACAACGCAATGCCATCAACGTTGCAATGTGGTCGTAAGTTATTTGGTACCTACTTAGTATTTTGTTTAAATCGACTTGATTTGTTTACTGTTAGAGAATTTGGGAAATGTTTTAAAGACCTACACGAGGATCCGGATTGTCGGGTGGTTGTGCTGTCAGGTGCCGGACAGCTGTTCTGTGCCGGGCTCGATTTTAAATCGGCAATGGCAATGGGAGAAAAGTTTGCCGAAGTTGATGATCCGGGAAGAAAGGGTCGGTTAATTTACAATGTGTTGAGAAAATATCAAGAATCTATATCGCAGCTTGAATTGTGTTCAAAGCCGGTGTTGGCTGCAATTCATTCGGGTTGCATTGGTGCTGGAACTTCGCTTATAACGGCAAGCGATATGAGATATTGCACTAAAGACGCGTGGTTTCAAATTAAAGAAGTAAGTTTTTAAAATTGTCTGTTATTCTCGATAAAAATATAACCTCTTTAGGTGCTCCTCGGAATGGCAGCAGATGTTGGCGTTATACAAAGAATGCAGAAAGTTATAGGGAACGACAGCCTTTTCAGGGAATTAAGTTACAGTGGAAGGCAATTTACGGCCGAAGAAGCATTGAGTTGTGGTCTCGTTTCCAAAATCTTTGATAATCAAGAAAGGTAAACCCAAAGACCCGCAGCTTAGGTAGGTTTTTATATTTTTGTTGTTTTTTTTAGCATGATGAAAGGTGTGTTTGAAATCGCAGAAGATATTTCCAAAAAGAGTCCCATTGCAACACAGGGACTCAAAGAAAGCATAATTTACTCGAGGGATCACTCTGTGCAAGAGGGACTCGATCACATTGTAAGACCGTTTCTTCGTAACATGACTTGCATAAATTGAAATAAATTTTATTTTAGGGCATTTGGAACCAACTTATGTTGCAAAGCGAAGATTTTAGCAACGCAACCATAGCGGTTGCAACTAAACAGGATGATGTGGTATTTGCAAAATTGTAAAAGTGGCTTCAGATATACCTTTCTTGGATGATTACAAATGTTTTTTATTTTATGTAAGAATACAAGATTTACAAAAGCTAGTTTTTTTATTTAGTGTCCTGCTATCTTGAATTTTCCAATGTTAACGTGTTAAAGATAAGGAAAACTGCTTGTTTATGCACTTATAAAATAAAGAAAATGATTTCTTGCACGATTAACTTTTATGACCCCCAAATTGGTTCGATTAAAATGCCTAAATAGAGAAAAATTATTACCAACGATGATTTTGATTCATCTGTCATCGTAGCTGTCATCTTGACGTCCATAATTTGTAAAAACAAAAAGTAACCATCGACCGACGTAAAAGTAACCAAATAACGAACACACGACAACGTCATCTTGATGTGTGTGTCTTTTTGGGTGTAATGTTATGCAAAATTTAATATTTTGCCAAACGCATAGTGGTGTCGAACGAACGTCGTATAAGGTTATTCACAATGGTAATTTTTTCATTTAATTTTTAAAGTTTTCTTGGGGCGTTGAGTTGACGTGTCGTGTTTTTTTTAGGTGTTGATAGCCGCCGCAGTATGCACCAAAGCCGGAAAAAGTGAGCAAATTTTGCTAATAATCAATTGTCCTATATAAAAATTGTGTGTTTTTAGCCATTCTTTCTCGTCAGTTTGTGGAAATGACGAAGGCTCGTATCGAGGGATTGTTGGCAGCATTTCCTAAACTCGTGCCTGCTGGAACTCAGCACACCTTCGTAGAGACCGACTCGGTGCGGTATGTTTATCAACCCCTCGAGATGCTGTATATGTTATTAATAACTACTCGAGCCAGCAACATTTTAGAAGATCTTGAGACTCTGCGTTTGTTTGCACGAGTGGCAAGTTGTTGCGTTTTGTTTTTTCTCGTCGAAAGTGATTATATTTTGATATTCTAGATACCAGAGTATTGTCGTTCGTTGGATGAAAACGAAATAATAGAAAATGCCTTCAACCTTATTTTTGCATTTGATGAAATCGTTGCTTTGGGTTATAGGGAGAGCGTGAATTTGTCACAAATTAGAACTTTTGTCGAGATGGATTCTCACGAGGAGAAGGTATACCAAGCAGTGAGACAGGTAATTTGTTACATTCAAAGTTTTCCTATCGATCGTGAAACATTGCAATCGTTCTTTTAGTCTCAAGAAAGAGAAGCCAAAAATAAGTTGCACGAGAAGGCTAAAGAGTTACAGCGTAAACGAATGGAGCTGGCCAAGAAAGGTGGAAAGCCCACGTTTGGCAGCAGTGGTGGTTTTGGCAATTCCAGTAGTGGTTACACACCCACACCTTCTGTCGGTGATATTGCTAACATTTCAAACGATGTTAAGGCATCAACCTACACTTCTGTCCAGTAAGTTTTTTCATTTTTTATATGCAGGAATTTTCTGTAAAAGGTTACTAGCTCAATGAAAATGTGTAATCGCGATGCCAAAAGGTGTATCGTAGGTCAATTCTTTTAGCACAGCAGATATTTGTATTATTCGTTAAGGATCGAGATGCACGTGGTACTATCTCGTTAATAACAAATCTGATTCGATATTCTTTTCTTTTACCAAGTACACAGGTCTCGTCAAATTTATTTGTCAAGTTCAATTTTAACTAAATCCTCACGAATTTATGAAAGCATTTAATGTAACGTAAGAATTCTAAAGATTCTAATTGATATATGTTTGAAGCAAGACTCGCCCATCCACCAATAGAATTCGTATGTCATATTTAAGACCAAGTTCTGGACCGTAGGCTTATATCTACTAGGCAATCGCATTTTTCGGTACAAAAATTATATTCAATTAATGCAATTTTAGAAAACAAGTGCCAATGCGTGCAATGAAATTAGGCGGCAAGGGTAAAGACGTGGAGTCCTTTGTCGACCAATTGAAATCTGAAGGCGAAAATGTCGTAAACACTGTAAACAACGTGGCACAACCGGGTCAGAAATCCATTGCCATCAAATCGGAAATTGACGGGTAACTGACACATAAATAATTGTCGATGACAAAATTTAATATTTTTTTTTCTTCAGAGTCCACCTAAAGCAGGAAGAGAAGTTAATAGTTCGTATGGGACGCGATGGTGGCGTACAACAGTTCGAGCTCTTGGGACTAATTACTTTGCATGTAGGCGACGAAAAGTGGGGACGTGTTCGGGTGCAATTACAAAATCGCGACAATCGTGGTATACAGCTGCAAACTCACCCTAACGTCGATAAAGAACTATTCAGGTTGCGTTCACAGGTGAGTTGTGTACCATTCTACAAGTTTGAGTTGTAAAATCTCCCACGTCTTTTTAGATCGGGTTAAAACAACCCGCCAAACCTTTTCCACTGCACACGGACGTCGGCGTTCTAAAGTGGAGACTTCAAGGCACGGACGAGAATTTGGTGCCATTTCTCATAAATTGCTGGCCTTCCGATGCCGGAGACGGTAGCTGTGACGTCAACATCGAATACGAACTTACCAGAACAGATTTCGAACTCACAGACGTTAATATTTTCATTCCTTTGCCGTAAGTTTAGAAAAACTTAATTTAATTGTGTTTAATTAATTAATTTGTTTCTTTGCAGTATAAGTTCTGTTCCAATTGTGGGCGAATGCGACGGCACTTATAACCACGAGCCCAAACGTAACCAGTTGGTTTGGTCTTTGCCTTTAATCGATTCTAGCAACAAGACCGGTGCTATGGAATTTTCCGTACCAAAGGCCATTCCGAACGACTTCTTTCCAGTTAACGTGTCGTTTAGTTCTAAATCTGCCTACGCACAAATCAAGGTATGCTAATAACGAAAAATCGCTTAATTTATTGCATAAACTTTTTTAGATAACGGACGTTTTACTCGTGGACGAAGACACGCCGGTGAAACACGTGGTCGACTTGGCAATGTTTCCCGATAAATACGAAATTGTTTAAAATGGTTTTTTTTTTTTAATCTAACTTAGGTGAAAAGCGGAAGAACACTTTTATATCATATTTTGTCTTGATTGCAAATTTAATTTTGTACAAAATTTCTCAATGATTGTGTAAATACAAGAGACAATTAATCTGTAAGTTTAAAACTTGCAACCCCTTTTCCTAACCAGAACATGTTACTTTAAGATTTATTGGTGTAGCGAGTATTAGAAAAAAAAACAATTACTTTTTGTAAATATTTTTTTTTAAATTTCTATCATTCTTCAAATGCAACTGCACACACGCGAAGGAGTAGTGCCGTTTCGAGTGAACCAATATTTTACCTACTTTATTTTTGTAATCCCGTTTCCCTTCCTTCTCACACTTTTTAGTTTTCATTAATGTGTATCTGTTGCTTTTTACTTTAAATAAATAAAAATTATTATATTTATTGCCAGTTGTGATTTTATGAGACTTACTTAAAAATTCCGTCTCAAGTTTTGAGTTATTATAAACAATTACTATGTTATTTATATCACCCTAAGGGGCAGTCAATTAATTAAGTAAGGGTTTGGTGGAGAGGCAGAGGTATGGGAAATCTTGCGCACCTTTACGAGGGGAGTCGACGTATTTACGGCGGCGCTCGGCGCACAAATTGCAGGTACCGAGATTACAGTAGATTGTGGAACGCATAAGAAAATATCTCGAACAAGGACAAAAATATAAATTACGTCTAACAGACGTCTACGTTGCTCTTAAATGAATTAAAACAACTATTAGTGTAATAGTTATTTTTTATTACTTATTTATACATGATAAAAATGTAAACGACCACGATAAGTGTCACAAATGGTTAGAACTCATAACCGGACCAGTGTCGTTATTATCTATTCGAACGAAGTAATTTGATGTTGGCAACAATGGGATTAGTTTTCATGTCATAAGGTAATTTTGGAAGTAGTCCTAGTCAGAAGTAGCTTCTCGCAAAAATGAGGAAGGAATCCTAGACGATTGGTGGTGAAATAAAAACAATTATTAATCAGGTTGAATTGAATTTGAATGTTGAAGGGCCAATTGCACCAAATTCAATTAAAAAGGACTTAACAATGTACGATTATCGGCATGTTAAAGTGAATCTCCATTTAAATTTGATCATCATTCAGAAACAATGTTGGTGCAATAGGCCCTTAGTGTACTATTAATTATTTACTACTGGTTTTGTGTTGCATTAAATTAAAATATTTTAATCGATATTAGTAAATTCTAAATAAACAAATTAATGAAGAGTTATTCCTCTCAAAATTAATTTTCTTTTATATTTTGAACCGTAGGAAAGAGCTCACCAAGAATTAGAAAAAAATTGATTCGCCCTGTATGATGTATAAAAAGAAAAAAATTTCAATTCAAAAATTTTAATAGGTTACATTTTGAATTAATTTGCAAAACAACACAAGATTAATAATTTTTGTTCTTTGATTTTACATTAATGTTTCGACAAGGTTAATTATTTTTCTTTTCTTATATTTTTGTTTAAATATCACACAAAATATTGAAGTCGTTCCTCGCGTATTCGCACCGTGTAAATAATTATAATGAGAATACTCACGAAGACATAAATTAAAAAAATTGTTTAAGTAAATCTATGTAAATTGTTAAAGTTAAATTTCTTTGGTTAAAATGGTTGTTAATAGGATGGAATATTACACATGGAACTGTCCGAACATGGCGAACCGTGTCGATGACTTAGTGAATGTTGTAAGGCCATCGGTGTTAACCATTCTTTAGGAAGGCAGCGTTCCAAAAACGGCACCCAACTACTAAAATAAGCTAAACGATTCACCCATGGCGGAATATCTTTACCGCAAAGGATCTGGAAGAAAAATTAACAAGTTTAACAAACAAACTCTTTAAGTGAATACGAGGAGGGAGGTAATTTCCAAGTACAAACCGAGCTTTGCATTGTCTAACTTTCTGACGCTTCCTAGAACTTGAAAGATAAATTTCTATGCTCGAACGAAACAAAGTGTCTTTCCAGGTAAAAAAAAAACTAATAAATGACAGATAATTATTCTCGTCAAAATCCGTAGTAAAACTACAACAAAACCGAAAAAAAAAATAAACAAAAAAAATTAAAAAAGTAAACTCGGCTTTACTTGCCCTCCACAAACTCAAAGACGGTTATAAAAAAATTTACTTTCTCCCTAATTACCTTAGTGTCAACATTTGATCTGCCAAAGTACTGGGTTAATGAGTGACGACCATCTCGACAGATTATTTAAATTGTTTACAGAAACAAAGCTCAACCTAGGTTGGGTGAAAATGAAGAAACTTACTTTTGTGCAGGCCCCCGAAAAGTGATTACAATTGTTGTTCATAAGATGATAGCGATCGCCCCTAAACTCTCTACCAAGTTCGCTAACGATACGTTTCACTCCATCTTCCGTGAAGTCTGTATAACCGATTTGTATAGATTGTCTAAAAAGTGGCATAAAAATAAAAGCCTAGCAATAAAATTAATTTTTAGAAAAAAAATGTAATTACCTAAATTTAAATTGTTCTCCTAAATCCTTTTCATCTCGTGGTTCAATTTCAAAAATTCCTGTGAACGGAAATTGGTGTCCACCATATGCATATTCGATCCCATATATTTCCACACCCGAATGAAAAACACCCAAACCGATGTTGGCAGTATACTCGTTAACTTTGTACATGTCGTAAACATTAAGAAGCACCGGCTCCTTGGCCATGTTATTTGGTAACAATTCGTCCGAACCTGAATCTCTGGTCACATTCATACAACCAAATGGCAGGTTACACGCGATCCCGTTCGAAAACATCCTAAAACACATTACAATAATAAACAATCAAAATTATGACTCGACAAAATAAATAAAACACGGAAAAGAATTGGTCAACATGAATATTCACAGCTTACCCTGAGCTTAAATTTGTATCACGCGCGAACCGAAATATATTGACTACAATTGAATTTTAAGTTTTGTTTAATTCATATAAGCTTCCGTTTAGCGCCTTTTAAAAAATAATTCGCCTAATTTCGTTAAAAAATATAAATTTTGACCCGGATTTTAGGTTAGCATTTGTTGACTTGTCAAAATGACAGTGGAGGCTCAGGAACGGCCCGAGTAATTTTTACGCTTTTATAAAAATATAACTGAATATAACAAACTACCGATCTGATGATTCGTCTATATAGTCATCAGATCGGACTGGAAACATTCCAAAATGAAAAGTAGAAATTTTTAATTAAACGTTAATTAACCATCGAAAAATATTATTTTATTTGTAAAATTTTGTCTAGTTTAATATTCGATGATTTGTGATCTCGTTTTGATGATTCTACATCGAATCTACAAAAAATATGACGATGATAAAAGGTTGTAGTACCCAGCGGTACGCCACTGTTAAAATTAAGTCCAAGTCACCGCAATTAAGGTTATGTTGTAATATCAAGAAATTTGCTTTGTTGTATTAAAATTCTGTAAAATATAAAATTGAAAAAGATGACGGCCGTTGAAGAAAATCGCGAAAAGGCCCTCCAGGATTACAGAAAAAAGCTTCTCGAACACAAGGAAGTCGAGTCGCGACTAAAAGAGAGTAAGTAATTATTTTTGTCAAGTCATAATAAAAAATAGTTTATTGTTTTACTCAAAAATGTATCCTTAGTGCGTGAGCAGTTGAAAGATTTAACTAAACAATACGACAAGTCAGAAAATGATCTGAAAGCTTTGCAAAGTGTCGGTCAAATCGTCGGAGAGGTTCTAAAGCAATTGACCGAAGAGAAGTGTAAGTATGTGTCGAACCAAACTTGACTTTTCTAACCGACAATGTTTTTGTTTAGTTATCGTAAAAGCGACAAACGGACCTCGCTACGTGGTCGGTTGTCGTAGACAGTTGGATAAGGCAAAGTTAAAGGCGGGAACTCGCGTGGCTCTCGATATGACGACACTGACCATCATGCGCTACTTGCCTCGCGAGGTGGATCCTTTGGTGTACAACATGAGCCACGAAGATCCCGGCGATGTGACTTATTCAGCCATAGGTGGTCTGTCGGAGCAAATTCGCGAGTTACGCGAAGTTATCGAGTTACCTTTGATGAACCCCGAACTCTTCCAACGGGTGGGTATTACGCCACCCAAAGGATGCCTTCTATATGGACCTCCCGGTACTGGCAAAACCTTACTGGCACGTGCAGTTGCTTCCCAACTGGACGCTAACTTTTTGAAAGTTGTTTCCAGTGCAATCGTAGACAAATACATTGGCGAATCTGCACGACTCATCAGAGAGATGTTTAATTATGCCAAGGATCATCAACCTTGTATCATATTCATGGACGAAATCGACGCCATCGGCGGTCGGAGATTTTCCGAAGGCACATCAGCCGATCGTGAGATTCAGCGTACTCTCATGGAACTGTTGAATCAAATGGACGGTTTCGATTCCTTGGGCCAAGTTAAAATGATTATGGCCACCAATCGTCCCGACACTTTGGATCCGGCTCTTTTACGTCCCGGTCGTTTGGATCGAAAAATTGAAATTCCTCTTCCAAATGAACAAGCCCGACTTGAAATCCTAAAAATTCACGCCACCCCTATTTCGAAACACGGAGAAATCGACTACGAAGCTGTCGTCAAATTATCCGATAGTTTTAATGGAGCCGATTTAAGGTAACATTAGTGTACCCGATTCGATTTTTATAAGTTTGTTTATTGCATGTTTCCATAACAATAAATTTTTGTTTGTTTAGGAACGTGTGCACCGAAGCGGGTTTGTTTGCAATTCGTGCCGAACGAGAGTACGTAATTCAGGAAGATTTCATGAAAGCCGTTAGAAAAGTGGCAGACAATAAAAAATTGGAAAGTAAATTGGACTATAAACCGGTTTAAGCTAGGCACAATTTTCACATTTCGGCCAATAAATGTGTATTTAACGATCAAGGAAAGTTGAAGAAAATGTTTTGTGTCTCTCAATTTTTTCTAACTTAATTGGTATTACATTTTTTTAATAATAAATTTATTTACTCGATATTTTTTCATTTTCTCATGGAAAAACTTACTCGACTAGATTACCGTAAACTTTTGAAAAATATAAAAGATTTTTTTTTTAAATTAAAACAATCTTTATTTTTAGATCATAATTCCTTTGATAACAAACAAATAATAAACTTGCATATTTAACAATAATAATAATAAAAAAGAGGAATGAGAAGTTTTAAAGACATAAAAATATATTATAAAAGCTTTTATAAATTAAAATTTAATATCACACGGTAAAATTTCCGCCAACTATCACCCAGTCGTCGTCATCATCTGTACTCGATTTTAGCCTCGGTTTAGTATCTGGTTCTGTACACGATTGGGTCATTCGCAATTGTGGAATGTTTTTTATCGAAGCTGAAATAGCTCATCACTCTATCAATTTTTTACACAAAATTTTACCTCGACGTTCAAATTACTTACTTAAAAAAGTTTGCAAGCTGGAAGTTGTGAATTTTTTGACAACGGATGCGTTTTGTTGAATCGGTGTAGGATCATTTTGTTCCAAAAGAGTTGAAGATTTTAATTCCTGATGTCTTTTATCCAAATTCAATTCTTTTACGTTCCAAGTAGGAGGTATGGAGTGCACTACCAGAAAAGAATTTTTTTAAACTTTCCGTCGGCATTCTTCTTATTATATTGTACTTACCGGAAGCTTCGAATTTCTCCAAATTTTCAGTTGTGGTATCAGAACTGACAACATTTTCGTTTGAAATACTAAGTGCGTAATTAATTTTGGATTTGCTCAAGTCCACAGAACCGTTCCTTTCCGGTTCTTTATTCAGGGATTGCGAGTCCAAATTCAAAGACATGTGCATAATTTTTACTCCTCCTGCAAAAAATAAAGTTGAGAGCTCTAGGATACTTGACCGTTTCTGTTATTGTGCAATATAAACGAACTTATTTTGGATGCAACACTCTTGTCGTCGTCAGGGATTAATACTTACCAAGAAAGTGTACTTGATCCAAATTTGTAGTTTTAATACCGGAAGCGATGTTTTCATTATCGATTCCAAATCCATAGTTTAATTGGGGTTTGATCAAATTTAAAGAGCCATTTCTTTTCGGTATTTTATCTGTGCATTTCGAGTCCAACTTGAACGATCGCTGCATCCAGTCGTCTTTTACTGCTAAAAAATATCAAATCAAAAATACTGAAGTGTGTGTTTTACGTGTAAACTTACCGGTGCTTTCTGAATTTTGATGCGAGGACTGTTGGGTCACTCTATCTGTATCGTCACTAATTGCAATTTCCTTATTGTTTTTAATCACTTTCACCTTATCAAAACACAAAATGTCGGCTAGCAGTTTTTCTTTTTCCTCAATATCCTTGGCAATCGCTTCCCGGCTCCTCAAATCTGGCTTGAATCCATACATACTAACGTTCATGAAGACACTCCTGGACGAGTGACTTTCGGCATCCGAACTAGCCGAACTTGCAGTTGTACAACTTCCTCTTTTATGACTCCTTGGTTTGTAAAGAATGTTATCGTCAAAATCCTGATGCGAAATTTCGTCGTACGCTTTCAACTTTTTGACTTTTTCATTCAACGACGTCGATTCGACTGCCTCCTCTGCGTTTGTAACAATTGTGGTGTCGGTGTGAACAGTTAAATCGTTTCCTGACGGTGTTTTCGTGACGGTCGGTTGTATGCTCGCCGCTTTATTCACTTTCGGCTCTAAAACGTTATTAATTTACGAATCCAAAAAATATTTCGGACTTACCTAAAAGATCTTCGGGATTTTCGGCAATTCTAATCAAACTTCTGTCGCCCTCCAAAATAAAAATTTCCTTTCTCTTTATACAAATGGCAACCGATACGATTTGCCTCAGGTTACTCACGATTGCTTTAGCCTTGGGTCCGTCGGGGTTTGGATCCAAAACGTACAGTACATCGTTGTTATATGTCACAAGTAAATCGTTATAAGGCATCAAAACTCCAAAAGATGTTTCTCTTATTCTCGATTGTTTTAATTGTTTCGAAATGGGATTGATGAGTTGAACTTCGCAATCAGACATTTTAAAACTTTTTTCTATTATGTCCTGAGAGCAAAAAAATGGGCAATTAAAATATGAAAAGAGGGGACGGAATAAGAAGAAAGCTTACTTTAAATTTGAGCGTCTTTTGAACTTCACCTGCCGAATTCGAAATCCAAAGTCTTAGCCCAGGTCTCGAGCAATATGAAATTACGTCTTTAGGATTTGGACTTTTTTGATGAAAAACACCTCCAAATTTGTCCAATCTGAAAGTTTCATTTTTGCAATTTCTACGAGCTATACAATTTGTTATTTTAAACTTACACTTTCCTGTCTTTTGTACCGATTTGTGTCACAGTTTTCCAATCTTCCGCTTTGCTAATTATACTCCGATATTTTGTAGACACTAACAAACCTTGCGTGTTGTAACTCAGCTGAACGACGGGTGAAGCTTCGTTCAAAATATACCGTGAGGTGATGATATGCTAATCATTTGCAAAAGCATTAGAATCAATTATTTTAAATCCAATTTGAGAACTCACCATAGAAAAATTGACATTTGTCAAGACGACTTGCCCGCTTTTATCACCCGAAAACAATTTTGTTCCATTTCTGGACCATTCTAAAGCAGTAACGGTTGTTTTATGCATATCCCCCACGGTGTATCTCTCCACTTGTTGTTCTTGCTTGGGAAGCACTTGTTCGGGTAAATCTCTGGCGTGCTCCTTGGGAACTTGAAAAATGCTAACTTTTCCGTTGGCGCAACCGCATGCTACCATATAATCGACTGTCGATACAATTTTGACTATAGTTATTTCACTGCTTAGATCCTAAAACCGAAAGAGTTAAAAATAGCAACGCAATCACGTAGAGTTGTCAAACTCACCTCCCCTTTTAATTTTTGAATTACTTTCTTCTTCCGATCGTACCAATACAGCACCCCGGTGTTACTGCCCAACGCTATAAAATCCGACACCACATCCACGCAAGTCAATTTAACATAAATAGGAAACAAACCACTTTGAACTCTCAGGGGTAAGCAACCGAAGAGGTCAGTCAAAGGCGCCCACTCTCTCAAATCACCCATTACTATTTTGTATTCGATGAAAATTTACCAACATAATTTGAAATTAGACGAACAAAAACATATTTATCGTGTGTTCACGTTATCAGCGTTATCGTTGAATTGTTTTTTTCGTTTTAACATTATCGTCTTCTTCGTGCTCCGGTGCAGAGTACCCCCTCGTACATCGACAGCTCTACGTTCAGGTGGACGCACCAAACGGCAACTTAAATTTTTTTTGTATTTCCTAAACCAGGGGAATTATCAATTTGTTAGGAATTCAAAAGTAACCTCGAGATGACAATAATTTATTAGTGGAGTGATAAATAGAAAACGAATATCAGTAGTGGCACATCGCCTAGGATATCAGCAAAATTTGGTCCGTCCAATTTATCTTTCGTAATTTATTTTAACTTATTATTTGTATCAGAATTTTTATACTTGGAAAACGAAAATTATGCTTTACCGCCACAACCACGCCACAACTAAACTTTTTCATTATTTTTAAATTTCCAATAACCACCTTAAAAATATTTTATGTACGCCTCTGGGCGTTGGACAAGACTGTCAAACTAAACTTTAACCTCACTCTTTTAAATGTTCGCTACACGATGAATTTGTTAAGAAAATTTAAACAAAACTTAATTTTAACTTCCGAGGATAACCTCGTCGTTTGGCATGACGGTGTAAAGAAGGTTTTGAAAGTTCCCGAGGCACCTCCAAACCAAAAGGCCAAGAAAGACGATGTCGAAGAAGTTAGAAGAATTTCGTGCGCTGTCGTTTCCAAAGACCAGAACTTCTTGGCGGTATGCCTTCAAAACAAGCAGCTGGTGGTGTACGATGGCGATTTTAACGTGACCATGAACGTTTTGACCAATCGAAGTGTGAGCAGTGCCAAGTTTTGTCGTTCCGACGACTTGCTCATTGCCGACAAAACTGGGGACGTTTTTGTGTACGAATTTAAAACCCACAATCAACCTCGATTAATTTTAGGCCATCTGAGTATGCTGTTGGATATAACTTTGAGTGAGGACGAAAAATTTGTAATTACTTGTGATCGGGACGAAAAAATTCGAGTGTCTCGTTACCCGAACGCTTATAACATTGCCAGTTATTGTTTAGGGCACGGAGAGTATGTTGTCAAATTAGAGATGGTCGATAACATTTTGATTTCGGCTTCCGGCGACGGAACCGTTCGGTTTTGGAATTATTTAGATGGACGTCAGCTTTACAAAATCAACGCAAATGAACACAGTTCGAGCGAAAGTGTACTTGAATTTTGTAAAAAATTGGAAGACGTTCAAGCAAATGCTATACCGGTCAACGATCTTCAGGTATTTAAAAATGGTTCGGTTTTTGTGGGCGTAACTGTATATGGTTCAAACGGTGTCCAATTGTACAGAGCAAATATTAAAAACGATGGAGAGATGACTGTAACGTATTTAGAAACTGTGACGACTTTATCGACGATAATTGCTTTTCACTTAAGCGAAAATTTGTTTGTTTTAAATAAGGACGAATTTTTGTGTTACCGTTTAAATGGTGACCTTCACACGATAGTCAGATTGAACGAGTTTGCCAATTTTTACGAAAGTTGTAAGATATTTTTGTACAAAGAAAATAATTTTAATATTTCTACTTACTATAAAAGGAAGTACGACAACGTGCAAGACTATTTGGAAAGAAAAAAGATGCGGTTGGAAAATGCACAATAGATTAGGTTTTTATAAATACTATAATTATTATACTTTTTTTTTAATAAAATGTTTATTCGCATCTCGTTGATTTTTTTTAAATTTTATTTAACGAATCAATCTTAGTTTAATAATCACGCAGGACGGTTTTTTGATAAAAATGTGGGGCCATTTCCAACAACCACTCTCGTTTAATCACCGTCAAGTCTTTCATGAACAATTTAGCTCCATAAATAACATCGCAAAACAGTACCCTGGAAGAACAAAGTAAATTTTTTCAATTTCCAATCCAAGATTTACTCACCATTGAGGTTGGCGAATCGTGTACAATGCGCTGTCAGGATAAACGTGCAATTCGATATCGCCACGCACGGTTTTATAAACTCCCGAGTGATGCAAATAAACGGCATTGGGAAATAATCCTGTTACTAAACACTTGCAGACCACTTCGGTGTTGCCTGGAAATAAAAAAGATATTTTTAATAATTCGTTCACGTAGAATTACTTTGTACCATCTCTTATGCAGTATACATGGATATAGAACAAAGCAATTCTACGTGGACGAATTATTCTTTAACTAAAGAAAATGTTCCACATGGCTGCGACCTTCGTACCTCCACAAGAAATCAGCGGAACATCGTAGTTCCGCACCATTTTTT
Organism: Cantharis flavilabris; assembly: GCA_949152465.1. NCBI lineage: Eukaryota > Metazoa > Arthropoda > Insecta > Coleoptera > Cantharidae > Cantharis > Cantharis flavilabris. The sequence continues at coordinate 47,415,999 of OX424437.1, read as the reverse complement.
CCAATCTCGTACGTATTTCGACCACCCTCTTCAGCGCTTTATAACTTAAATAGTTGCGATGACAAAAGTCTTTTCCATAATTGCTTTGAGCAAATCCAAGGAAAACGTTCAAATACGTCAACAAATCGCCTTCTACCACTTCAAAGTTTCGTTTTTGTATCCTAGCTCGGGCGACCCCGGTGCCCGTTGTGGGTTTTGTGAAAACATTTTCGACTTGCAACATGGAAACTATCGTCAAAATTTCTTCAGAACATCCAAATTCACCTAAAAAAAAGCAAGGATTTATATCGGAACTTAATTTCCGCTTTTTCCAAGTCACTTACCAGATGTGAGCAATAATTTTGAGTACAACGGATCGAGAGCGAATTCGGCCATATTGAAACCCAACGGTGCGGTCAGTTCGCCTTGAATATCGATAGCGTCCAGCGCGTACAAAATTTCCAAAGCGCTTTTGATGTTCAATTTTGGTGGCGGACTCGGAAAATCGAACTTTAAAACGTTGTCGATTCCCAATGCTTTCAATTGTAAAATTGCAAAAGTTAAATTGCACCTAATAATTTCGGGCGGAGTTGTTTCGGGCAATTTTGCAAAATATTCTTCGGTATACAGGCGATAACATCGGCCTGGTTTCATTCTTCCAGCTCTTCCTGCCCTTTGATTTGCGGAAGCCTTGCTAGTAGGCACGATTGCTAGGCTGTTTGTGTGAGTGTCCCGATTGAACCACTTCATTTTGACAAAACCCGAGTCGATGACGTGTACTACTCCGGGAATGGTTATGGATGTTTCGGCTACGTTAGTACTGATCACCACCTTTCTAAATCCGTCCTCTGCCCGCTTAAAAACCTTCATTTGATCGTGATAGGGCAGCGATCCGTACATGGGCAAAACGACAAACTTTTCCTTTTTACCCGCGCTTTCGATAGCGTTGGCGTGTTCTCTTAACAATCTCACTGCCCTATCGACTTCTTCTTGGCCTGTCAAAAAAGCTAAAATGTCCCCCGATTCCTTAGACGAATTTATTTTCAAGACAACGTCGACTGTGCCTTGTACATAACAGGGAGTCGCTTCTGTAAAATAGTTACTACATACATAGTTGTATTGTGAAATTATTGCGACATAACTTACCTTTAACGTAACAGATTTCGACCGGATATTGGCGACCGTGCACGCTTAATATAACCGCAGAGTCTTTCTTGGATTCGTTTTCAATGTTAAAGTACGTTTGGAGTTCTCGAGCGTCGATTGTTGCAGAAGCTACAATCAAACGCAAATCTCGACGTTTCTAAAGATAACAACAAAAATTTTTACTCGTATAAAATCTCTCTACAAATATGTTCTTGTAATAATTTACCTTTAGAATTTTTTTAATGAGGCCCATTAAAATATCCGTGTACAGGGAACGTTCGTGCACCTCGTCTAACATTATAGCGGAATAACTTTTAAGTAACGGGTCGGCCATCATTTCTCTTATTAAAATTCCTTCGGTCATGTACTAAAATTGAAGAAACGAGTCAAGAGAACTACGAGAACTCAAATATATTTTAGTAGTAGGATGCATAGTCCATTTAAAGCAAACAAACAGACGTAAGACCAAGACGACTTGGTGCGATTAGGATATATTTTATTTTCCATTATCTACTATATTCTTATGAAAACGTTCAACTATTAAATTTTAAGCGCATCTGTTGCATAGTAAAACTATTCTTGAATAACTTCAATTCTAGACCTACCTACCTACCTACCTTAATACTGGGCTTATTTGTGCAGGCATCAAATCTAACGGCATATCCGACCTTGTCGCTTTGAATTAAAGAACCCGTTTCGTCCGCCACCCTATTCGCTAACGAAATGGCGGCGACCCTTCTCGGTTCGCATATACCGATTTGTCCTGGCCATTCCGCTTCGATCATATACTAAAAGAAAAAATTAAGAGGACCGGGATGCCAATAAAAAGAATTTTCAAAGCGAATTGTTTATTAGCCCAAAAAAAGTTTTAAAAGTAATAATAATATCAACATACATCAATAACAACAATAAATTTAAATTATTAGGTAAGTTTACAAGAGTTACACAATTTATATCATCACATAACTGCCAAGTTCCACTTAAATATAATAACATGAACAAAATAAAACAAGAGAGCTTGCGCAAACGTGCGGGGAAAATCGCGAAACCGCAAGTGTGCGCTAGCCCTTAAATTGGTAAATCTAATTTGTATACAAAAATAAGCGTTACGACACAACTTCAATTTTATCCTAAAGTTTTAGCTTACAAACAGGGATTACGAAAAATCGTCAATCCGCTCGTGTGCGCTCGCCTTTAAGTTCTAAAAAACTTATTTTTTTTTTGTTAAACAAAGGCAAGAATTTTGTTTGTGTACTTACACTGCTAATAATTACAAAAAGTGTCTTTTAAAAAAAATGTTTATTCGACAAATAAAAAATTGGGAGACGTTTCTAACGCGTTTATAAAGCGCCAACTTAAATAATAGTAAAAGGAGGTACGAGGTAATCATAATAATTAAATTAGGACTTAGAATTGATTGTCTAAATTGGAAAACTTTGTGGGAGAAAACCCGCCTTTAAAGTGTCTCTTATAAGTTGCTAAACAAATACCCGTCTAAAGATAATAGTATTAAGATGCCCGGTAAATTTTAAATATCACCAGCGCAGAACCCGAGGCAAAATTAAATTGTTCAGTAATTCGTACCGTTGCCGGTTAAGGTACGAAAAATGTAATTTTGCATGTCCAACAAATGAAATTCGGTGATGCAAATGGCGATAAATAAAATTGTAAAGCCGAGGTACTGCATGTATCGGAGAAAATCCCATAATTTGTCGCAAAAGATAGCCAACAATAAACAATGTATCATGTTGTGAACGTTGACGATTCGCCACAACCAGGCGACACTAAAAAAGAAGGAACTTTTGAAAATCACATCCTGTCGCATACCTTCCAAGATCGAAACGTCGTTACGTTCCAAAATGTCCTGATATAAGGCGATGTACCGATTCCATGCAGTCGAACTGATCAACAACTGAAGCGAAAAACAACAGATTATCCGGGCAACCTTTTTCGTCGTAACTTTCGCTTTATAAACGACGCTCGTTTCGTGATCTTTGCAATCGTTGGTCGAAACGGTCGGTAGCTGAATGTAGCCACGTCTCGGAGGATTATTCTTTAAAAACACAAACGTGCCGATCATGAGAGCGATGCAACCAGCGGCGTCGCACAGTCCGTCGATATAATAACCACTCGTACCGATCTCGGATCTCTCGCCCTTAATGTGTCGTCTGGCGCGCGCCACGTGACCGTCCATGTCGTCCAAAAACGTGCGAATTTCGAACAAAAACGCGCCTAAACGTCTGTACGGCAAACTGTCGCTTGAAATGCACTTGGCGCTCAAAATAGCGACGAAAATGTGAAAAATGCTGATAGCGTTCGGCGTTATCCAGCTGACTTGCGAAATTTTCAAAACTGTATCGACTAACGTCACTAGAGGCGCAAACAAATAATGATTCGTGTGATCCAACAATAATGCCTTAACCGTAACGTCGCACAGGGGCGAAATTTTGCAACCCAACCAGCTCACCGCCTCGTAATTCGACGTGACGTTATCGTCCATGTTGCGTTCGCGAGGATAGTTTTGTATACGCAAGAATAAGTTGCAATCCATCCAAATAAAAAATATGTACATCAATAATAATAACACGAGCAAAATCTTGCTCACCTGAGACGAAGGGCCTATCATATTGTTATAAACTTGCTATTCGTGCTCGACTTTTAAAAAAATATAAATATCTGTTACTTAAACAATAAAAAACAATACAACAATAAAATAAAAAAGTTATTAACAAAAATTATAGTAATTCTCTTTTATTAAAATATTTAAATATGTATATATTTTAAAAAATTCCAATCCAAGTTAACGGGCGAACGTGAATTGATATTGGCAAACCTGTAAAAGAGGAAAAATTATAAATTTTTTCCTACGGTTGCTTTCGCTAATTTTGTCGGTTCGGTAGCAATCAATGCAAGTATAGAATTCAAAAATATATATTCTTGCAAAACGCCAAAAAGCGTGAGATTGCAATAAATGGAAGGTATTTTGTTTTTAATTCATTTTTTAAATCCCCCACTTGAACTCGGAACACCACCTCGAAAAGTATTTTGTGACATTGCTATCCTTATTAAAATTAATTAAACTGACAGATGCTTTTTTCTTTTATAACTTACAGTAGCGGTCAATAAAATGTACTCAGTTAATAACTGTAAAAATTTTGGGAGTGTTTGGTATATTAGCTTTGAAATAATTTTTAAATTAATTATTAATCTTTCAAATATAAAAAAAATTAATATTAGCAAGGGTAGATGATAGGGAAGAAATAGTAAATAATTTAAATTTCGCAGTCGGCATTTATCGCTCGTGAACGGAACATTTTTACCGCTCGACACTCTGGGCATGGCGATACAGTATTTCTAAATATGTTGTAAAAAATTTTTGGAGTTTAAAATTACAGCAAGTTTTCGAGATATTTTCAATTTCTTCATTTTCTTCCAATTTTTTATTTTACGTGCATCAACTTTAAATAAGCATAAATCCTAAAGTTTTTTATGTGTAAAGCTTAGCGATAAAGTACTGTTTAAGCCTTTGGGTGTATGATCACTTAAAGATGAATATAAGTATTATATTATTAAAAGTATAAATATTAAATAAGTCTTGAGTACATTTCTATGACCGTTACTGTACAATCGATATTATTGTAGGGATTAATAATTTTATAGTATACCATACTTGTTTATTTATTAGAAGTAGCAACCAACAGCAATGTGATCTAAAGCCCAATATAAATTTGGGAGCTATGGAGAACGCAACGAGAAACCACTCCGTCAATTAAATTCCCTAGTACGTCAACTTGACTTTGGCCAAATGATGGCATTACGAAGAAGAAGAATACTATAATACTAATTTTTTAAATTATGATTCGTGCCTATCTCAACTTATTATCAAAACAATCTAAAACGTTTGTTAATTAAACAGGGACTGGAGTTGATCAAATCGAAACCTATGCAATTCTGCAGAATAGGTGTTGAAAACTGAAAGGATAAAACACAAAGAGAGGTGGTAAAAAAAAAGGAAAAATAGTACATTAACGATTAAAATTTTGAAAATCAAAGTTTTCTGTTTTATTTAAAACTTGCGAGATAATTTATGGATTAGTTGTTATGAAATAAAAAACCGGAGAAAAGTCTTGCTATCGGCATTGAAAGTATCTCTCGACCAACTTAAGTACATAAAAAATATTTTGTGTGGTAAATCAAGCCACTTTTGAGTTGGATAGAAATCCGAAGATCCTGAAAAACCAATTTTTGGAAGTGGTCGAAGATGAAGTTTGTGGAATATGATATGAGATTGTCTAATATAGAAAACTATCGAGTGCTAGTGGTACGTGTGTTGGTATAAAAACCGACAGACCAGATGGAAATTAAGAGCTTCTTCGAGGTTCTGAAATCTCTCGAAGAAAGTTTACGTTAATATAGAATATTGTTTACTTATACAACAAAGAAGTTTCCGAAGAAATCAACTCTGTGTTGTTGATATTGTTGGAAATAACTTAATGTGGATGCTTCTTTATAACACACGAAAAGCTTTTGTAGGTAAATTTAACCTCGACGGTTTGTCAAACAAAAGTGAAACATTTATGTGGTGTAAAATTAAACAGATAGGCGTGAGTTTCGAACGAAAAATTTAAATTTTTGAGCTAATAAACAAGTCAAATGCAATTACGAACAAAATTCTTACCTGAGGAATTTGCGTGCTTTTACCACATCCCGTTTCGCCCACCAAAACGAGCGTCTGATATTTTTCCAACAAATACAAAATATGATTACGATTTTGAAAAATTGGCAATCGTTGTCTTTGAGTTTGAATCGACTGCGATAAATTTTTGTTGTAAACAAAGTTGGTAAACTCCACCAAATTTGTCGAATCGTTTTTATCCACGAGGTAGTTTGAGGTGTCCGAAGGCTTTAAGAAGCGGGGTTTAAAATCACTCATTACGAATTTTATCCGTTGCTCGTCTAATGGATCCCAATTCGTTGTTGCGTTCTTCGTACAAATATGTTTTCTTCATACAAAAAATAAACAAACCAAGTTTAACGGTGGTAAGAAATTTTTCTTGCTGCAAAAAAACAAAATCTTAACTCCGTCGTTCGACACGAGCAAGGTGTTAGTTTTATTATCTCGCATCAATTAACACTTTACACCAATTACGCATTTATTATTTCTTTTTAGTTTGATTAAACATTTCGAATTGTGTCTACAAAGCACTGTCAATTGTTTGGATTTCGCAATTCGCTAACTTACCGACCCCGACAGAATATCGCTGACAGAAAAAGGCACATCCACTCGTAATTAAGTAAATAAATAAATAAAATTTTATAAATTTTAATTATTGACGAATGACATAATTAATTAGGAATGTGTGGGAGAGTGAACTTTGTTCTAAATTTGACCCAAATTATAATTTACCAACAGATGGCGCCGCAGCACGGACGAATTTTATATAATTAACTTTTATATTCGAAACTTGGAACGATAATCGAATTTTATGATACGGCGGAAACGTTTTATTAATAAAAAATGAACAAGATCCGAGATCAAATTTAAAACATCTCACATTTTCACAATTATTATTAAAATTCGTACACATACAGGATGGCTTTAAATTGTCGTTCAGTATGATGTTCAATTCGAGCCGGTCCTGTCCTTACTTTAGTTCGCCAATCGCATTTCAGATGTCGAGTAAATTTTTAAAAAAACCCAAAATTTTTGAAAAATTCACACCAAACTTGCCGTCTTTTTGTCGCTTTATGATTTTGTCGTCCTTTTCCGTTTTCTCTTTCTTTGCCGACGTAAATCAAATTAACTTGGTCCAATTAAAAATTCAAATTAAATAATTAAACATTTTGTGCAATTAACATAATTGCGTAAGAAATTAACGATTCACGGTAGTTATTCGAAAAATAAGCAAAATCGCGGTATACTGCCCACTTAAAATTCGTGTTGTGTTGGCATGTCAAAATAAAGTGTCCCATGTTCGTTGCAACGTTTCGGGCAAATACGAGGCATGATAATAATAAACAAAGTTTAAAAAATAAAAACAAAGCTTTATTGTAATTTGTAAACATTAATTTATTGTACGTTCGCGTGACCGTCGACTGCGGGGAAGGATGTCGTGGTTAAACTTCAACGACAGTTTAAATCAAATAAAGGGACAAATAACTAATTTCGCCACAGGTGTCTTAAACGAAACGATCTTACAGGAGCAAGGTAAATTTTAGGATATTTTGCGAAAATACCAGAGCCAGTCGCTCGAATCGCAATTTGTAAACATAACCTAAAAATCTAAAATTTTAAGTAAACTTTAAAATAATATTCGTTCTTGTTTTAGACGAACAAGTTTCGAAAACAAGTGAAGATCCTGACGGTTCGGCAGAGTTAAATCACGAGGTGAGTTTGTTTATTTTTGACGCCAGCGCCAAAATGGTCTTCGTTGTCTCCCCCTTGTGCTTAATCGATGTTTTTAGCAACAAATGTTCTGCATATTGTGAAGTGTTAGGTAAACTTAATATAGAGGCTTAGCATATTTGCTTTGTCGATAAGGGAATCGTATCAAAGTATCGATCAAACAAATGGTCATGTTTACTTTATTGTATCGTAGCAATAAAAGCATTAGCACTATCGAAAATTATAAATCCTCGTATTTTGCTAAAAGATAAAAGTGTGAGGCGTAAGATTGGACAATTACTTTCTACGTGAAAGGTTCGACCACAATACAACAAATTATTTTCATAAATATTTTTTTGTTGCTAGTATTTTTCGAAATTAATGCTAGAACTTTATTCTATTCGTTTTAGAGCTTACCACATTCTGCATGCCTATTGAAAGTTTTTTAAATCATGATTCACAAGTTAGAACTTTCAGTTTACGTTTTCACAAATCTTGTCTTGGATGCATGCAATGCTCGTCTACGCAAATTTATATTTTAATGGGTTATCCATCGTGTCGGAATCACATTCTAGTGGTTATAGCTTTATCGACAATCTTCAAATGATTATGGAGCAAAGTTAAACCTGAAAAGAATCATACTTAAGCTGTAGTTTCGATCATTTTCAGGATACACCTTTTGTCCACTTCGTCTTAAGTTTCACTTTAACCGTTTAAATGTTACCGATCGGGGTGGTTTGGAATACCTCTCGCCTGGTATATAATGTGCAATCGTCAGACCGTTAATCTTAGTTGCGAATAATTATTATAAATAATAATTTACATTTATTGTTTGAGTTAAAAAAATCTCTTAATCGTCAAAGAAGGAAACCTTTACCGGAGAGGTTTTTGGTGTACAAATGAAGGGAAATTTTAAGAAATAGAAAATCTGAAGAAATGTAGAAAATCCTAGATGACCTCGTCTTTTGCTGTTTCAACTTTTACAAAATTCGAATTTCATTCAAATCCTAACTATAATTAGGACAGGCGGTATGCCATATAGTACCTACCTGTATGCTCTTTAGTCGTTTTCCTCCATTAGACACCTTTGTGAATAATAATTTTACAAATTTAAAAATATTTTTTAGTCCGAAAATCAAAGATCCGTTAGTGCATTACCTACTTACTTGCGATGGCCGAGCAACAAGATGCCTCAATTCATTGCTGCCTTTTCCCAGTTTTCTTGCTTTTCTATTAATATTAGGTTGCGGCCTATGGCGTCGACGATCGGTGTCGAGGTCTTTCAGGTGGTCTTCTGTCAATGGTATTGTAATATACTATTAGGTGTAGACATGTTTTAAAGGGTTGACGATTTTTGGCACGAAGTTGCTCTCCTCGGATCCGTCTTGATGTAGAAAAGCAAAGTTACAGAAATAGCTCGATTGTCGAATAATATTGATTTCCGATGGCCGAAAGCCCGAGCCAAATTAAACTTCATATTATATTATATTTTTGTTTATAAAAGTACGATCAATATCTCGTTTAGTTTCTCTAAATTTGTTATTGAATTTTGGTTTTTAATTTTTAATCGACTGCAATTTTTTTTAGAGGAAACTTTCGTAGGATTCCCATAAAATTGTTCACTCAGTTCTCCCCCTTTATGAATATAATATAATGTCAGATAACAAGGTAAATATTTGTGCATATTAGGTACGTTATTAAATGTTATCAGCTCTTGCATACGCAAGGATTATTTAGGAAATTAAAAAAGTCGAATAGTTAAAAATATGCCAGAATTTTTTCATAATAAAAACGAAAATTTAATTTCAATTAATTAGGGTTGATTTTAGCAGGCATTTATTATATACGTTAATTAAAGTTTTCAAGAAATTCCGTCGAGTTGGTGATTTCTGTATTTAGTAACTCTCAATCCCAAAGCAGGAATCGTTTAACATTTTTGTTTCCGTTTCCAGTTATCCTTTTCCGTCCGCCTCCTTTGTATAATGTTATCCAATTCGGCTACGCCACTGTGGACCCTCCAAAGTTGAACCTTCATAAAGTGGTAATTTTTAATCAGAATCAACTAAACAAACGAAAACCATTATCTCTCGATGGCCACCTGATGGGGTGGGCGTCTTATCAACGTCGCTCGTGGTAACGCAAAGCGTCGGGCGTCTATATAAACGCAAAAAACCAAGCCATTGTCCATTTAGTTGTGATTTTGCTAATTTATGGAATACTGGAATAGCGGGTAAGTTTTGTGTGCCGCTTGCAAATTTTACACAGCATTCTTGATTCAACAGCATTTGTTTACCAAAAGGGAGCGTTATCTGAGAAATTCGTTATTATTTGCTTTTCCAGTTATCTCGGAACTGGTCGAGGCGGAAATAAACGGTCGCTTTTTTTTGTTGACTTATTTTAGAAAATCTACAAGTTGGCGCCTTTTTCAAGAAACAAAAGACGAGCGAACGGAGCCTCGCCTGCTTGCATCGACAGTTTCGATCGAGGTTTTATATTTTGTACTTGATAAACAATTAAACAACACAAAGGTTCACGGACTTGTTTCTCGTACATCAAAGTTTATACGTGCATGCATAAATTGTGAGCGATTATTTTCTTATCACCTCCGACGCTTGCGCGCTCGCCCACATCGCCGCAACCGTTTCGAGTTTGTCTCGAATGTTTTGTCGAGGTAAGGCGCGTCTTTTGCAAATTGTTAGAATAAAATCTACTTTGTACCAATTTTGCGTTAAATCATAATATCGTACAAAGTTTGGTAATTAAAATTTGTGCTCGGGCGTGTAAACTCCATTTCTTTTGGCGCCGTTTTTTAATTAAAATTTGAAATACGCGCTCGTTTTTGGACGCCGTCGACAATTACCGTAGGTAAGAATAAATTATTATTATTAATTTTTTTGCTTTTCAATTGTTCTACATTTTCATTGGGCATTTTGATTTATTATTATTTTTTTTTATTGTAATTATTACGTGATTCTTATACAGTGTGTTGCGCTATCGCCGCTTCTACCTTTTTTTCTAATCGCTGTTTAAATAAACTTTATCTTGTATGTGTTCCGGTGGGAAATGGGCTTGTGCGATAAAATATCGACGATAAACTTCCTTATTAACGTTCGCTGAATTAACATCACCTACATAGTTTAAGGTCCCCCCCCCCCGGGGTTTTACCTAAATTTTTTTAAAACTTCCTACGAAAATCGAATTTTGTTGTCGGCGTCAGGTGTCTTGACTTGTGGTTTTTAGTTTCGCGGTTTCGTTGCAAAGTAAAACTTGAAACCTTGATGCAGGCAGTTACTAAAGGTGATAATGAAATTATGTGCTTACGTTTCGGATTTTATTGTAGTCTACGACTCGACGCTGGGGCCTGCTAACTGTTCACCACTGACATGGGCCGCATTAGCCCACGTGGTACCATCGTGTCCGAATTTTTCGAATGGATGCAGAGTTCTATAGGAAAACTCATTTTTTTCTTTAATTTTGTGCGAGTGCGGGTCATTTATTTTGAAATTAAATTGAGTGCGAAGGCGGACTAGCCCCATGGATAATAATCCTGCATAGGACACGCCGCTTTTGTATTATTTGAGTAATTTCGTGAAAAATTTTATTTTAAATTTGTATAATTTCATAGACAAAACATTTTGTACGACGATTTTAAGCTCCATAAGAAATACTTTAGCACCTAATGAAGGGTCAAAGTATTTATTAACTTGAAAAACTTCCCACCGATTATGATATTTTATAAAGATGTCTGAAAAGTTTTACTGTTAAGTAGAAATTTGTATGAAAAAAAGCGGCTTCAAAATGTTCAATTTACATTGCTAACATAGGAGTGCCCGAGTTTTTCTGTGAGCAACTGACGTTTTTTTATTGGGTAAGGACTTGCTTGCCCTTCTTTTAGCCTTCATCATAACTTTAAAACTTGGGAAAAAATTAATATTTTTTGATTTGGTTGCACTGTTAATGAGTTGGTGACATAAAAAAGTCCTTTGCTAACATGTTTTTTTGCATTCGAGAAATCAACTATAAATTAATAAAAGCGCCGCACCGACACAACCAGGTGTAGGTACTAAAGAACGTGTTTGTTGGAATGTTAATAAAAATTATAAATAATATTGTTTGAATCTTAATAAGGGATCGTCCTTAACCCTCGAGGAGTACAGGGGGTGTGAGCGAATCCCAGACAACCGCGCTTATTCACATTTACCTCTGTTAAGTAACCAAAACTTAATAATTTCTTTCAAAATTAATTTTTTTCTTTTTCTACACAATAACGGATAAAAAATGTTTAAGTAATTTTTTTGTGACTGCAATACAGGAGGCGCTAGCAATTTTTGAAACTTGTACTTCAATAAGGTCGAAAATACAGTGTACTCTTCGAGGGTTAAGAGCAGGGTATATGGGTGTCTTCAATTTTTCTTTTAAATTAATATTGCACCTTTCAATTTAAAAAAAATATAGTAGCAGCTGCATTTCCAAGTGATTTCTAAAATATTTCAACTCGAGACAACTTTTGCAAAATTGAAAAAAAGGGGGGGGCTCACTCGATACCAATGATCATTATTCATTACAGTACCGTTAAAGAATTTGTATTAATATTTAAAATGCTCGTACGTTATTGACCTTCGTCTCATTTATGGGCGCTAATCGCGCTTTTACCACGTTCGCGCTTATCTTGGCGTTTGTTTCTTTCTCCTTTTATATAAAAAATGAAACGAGCACAAAATGCTTCAACTTGCATTAATAACGTACGCTTTTCCATTGTCGACTGTGCCGGTTTCCTGTGACCCGCATTATAAATTGTGTAATATTTATGAATATGTAACAAACGTTTGTTCCAAGACAGCTGTAAATTAAGTGTCTAAAACACTTGTTTTGTTTTTCAAAAGGGGAACTTGGTCACCCTTGCTGCATTTTTAAGCCCGCCTCGATCCAACATAAAAAAATATCACTTCCTCGTGCCAAGTCGCAGTGTGAAGTTTCGCAATTTTAATTTTCTGTTGTTTATTTTTTAGGTCCAAATTCGACATGACGCCTATAAAACGACAACGGAAGAAGGTTTACGAAAACGGATAGAAGAGTTGGAAAAAGAGAAGGGAGAATTGGTCGTTAGTTTGGAACAATTGGACCTCGACTGTCAGCGTACGACGGAAAACTTGTTGGTTTTGCGGGACGAATTGCGTGTAGATTACGACTCGCTTAAGGTTCGACACGAAAAATTGGAACTAGAACACGCAGGTTGTCCTACCAAGAATAACGATGCAAAAGAAAACGAAGAGTTGAGAGCGAAAGTCGATTCTCTGGAAGAAAAACTAAGCGAATTCGAGACGTTTATAACACGACATGAAGATTTGAAGCTGGAAAATCGAAAACTAGACGAGGCAAATTCAAAATTGAAAGACAAATCGAACGATCTTGTTCTCGAGTTGAACAACGCCAACGAATTGTTACGTCGTAAGGAACTGGAAGAACTTCAATCTTCAAATGACGAATTTAAGTTAAGAGAAGAAAACTTGGCCGATTTTGAAAATTTTTCCAGAAACGACGAAAGGGTACGCGAGAAAATTGAACAGGAAAAAAGGGCGTTGCACGAAAGCTACGTGAAGATTTTAACGGAAAATGCACAAAAATACATGGAAGCGAAGAGAGGTGAAGAAATGTTGTTGGTTTTACCGCAAGACGGATTGGCCGTAGAGTTTGGACAAAAAGTCGAAAATCTTCTCAAGCTCTTCCTGTACTTGAAAACCAAAACCGAATCGTTGGAAAATGAACTTTACGAAGTCACCGAAGAAAAGAACAATTTGATCTTGGAAAAGAATTTCGAGATTGAAAAACTTTTAAAGAATTCCGAAATTTTAAGCCAGGAGGTAATCACGAAAAGTCTCATCATAAAAGATTGCGAAGCCGAGTGTGCGGAATTGATGAAAAACAATGATGCGTTGATTGCCGATTTAAAAACTTACCAAAATAACGGCGGACTCCAGACAATTTCCGAAAGCAACGAGGATAACCTTCTCTTGTTGGAAAGCGAACTGTTAAACGCAAACCAAAAAATAAAAGATCTAGAAATTACGATTTCCGATATCAATAATTCAAATCAGGAAACAAACTTGGAAGCTCAAACGGAGCTGGACTACATCAAAATGCAACTTAACTTAACCGGGCAGGAATTGAACCGAAGCAAAGAAGATTATCACAAATTGTCGTTGGGTTACAAAAAGTTACAGGAGGAAGACTCGGAACTTAAGTTTACGTTGGAAAAATTAAAGTCCGACTATGAAAATGTTGAATACAAATGCGAAGAAACGAAGGTGAATTTTGAAGCAATATTTGAAGAAAATCAATTTTATAAGTTGGAAATGGAAAAGTTTGACGGTTTGGAAGAGCAGAATAAGAAATTTTTGGCCGAAATTGAGTTGTTTAAAAATTTGGTCGAGAAATTAAGGGTCGAGAGTGAAGAGAACGAAGCGGCCGCCAAGAATTCCGTAGAGAAGCTTCAAAATTCAAAAATGAACGAAACAAAGTTAAAATTACAAATCGATACGCTTTTCAAAGAGACGCAAGCTCTGAAGGAGTCGAATAAAGTATTAGAAGATGGAAATAGAAGTCTCGAACAAGTCGAAACGGAAATAGGTCGAGCACGGGAAGACCTTCTGGAAAGCGGTCGTAAAAATGAAAATCTTTTAGAAGCGAATCGGAATTTACTTAAAGATTTAGAGCGGACCAAATCGGAGTTGTCTAAAATGTCTTCGGAATTTTTGACGCTGAAATGGCAGGTCGAAAATTCTTCTGGGAAAAACGTAAAAAAAGAAGGAGAAGAAAAAGAGGAGATGGAGGAGCGTTTTCGTAACGAAAACGTGGAATTACAAAATCGTGTGAAAGTTTTGGAAGCTCAAGTCGGTGAAGCGGTTAAATCGAGGGACGAAATTATAGCACTCGTAAAGGTCAAGCACGAAGAAAGCGATCGTTATTACAAAGAAATTCAACGCTTGACCCAACTTTTGAACATGGAGACCGAAAAATCGGAAAAAATAAATAAGGCTTATGCGGAATTGAAACAAAATTTTGCCGACGAACGCATCGTTTTGGAGAGAGCGGTGAACGAGAAAACCGCTGCCATCGAAAAGGAACAATCGGTCGGTAAGGAGTTGGAACGATTAAGGGTACATTTGGTCGACATCGAAGAAACCTACACGAGAGAACTGATGGATGCCGAACTAAATAATAAAGAAATGCAGGAAAAGCTAAACGATATTGTGAAGCGAGAAAAGGATTCGAGTTCAATTTATACTTCGGTCAGTATTAGGGCAAATCAGCAGGTGGAAACTCTGCAAAAGCAACTTCAATTGGTCACAAATCAACGGGACGAGCTCAATATCAAATTATCAAATTATGAAGATCAGAATAACAAGCAGATTGCCGCCTTGACCAATTTGCAATTGGTGTTGGATCAATTTCAGAAAGGTAAGTCTTACTTTTGTCGATATTTTTTTTTACGAGTCAACATGTCCATCTAAATTTTGTACTTTTAGATAAAGACAACGATGTGACGCGAGAGACGGAAAGGATACGACGGCAAATTGGGGTGGAAAAGAACGTCCAGGAAAATTTGCACAAGGAAATCTCTTGTCTGAAGTCTCAATTGGAAGAAAGTAAGCAGGGTCTGCAAGCGGCTTCCAGGTTGGCCGATCAATTGGAGAAGTGTCAACTGCAAATTTTGAATTTCAAAGAACAAGGTAAGGCGGCAAGTCTTGCTCGTGATCGTATGTCGGACTCGCTGGAGACCGCCGGCTCCGGTCTCCAGGTGTTTGCTGTAGTATTATACATATAACTATTTTATTGTTTTGTTTAATTAATTTTGATGGCTGCACGTGAAATATCAGCTGGTAATTCTGGGTAATTCAGATCTCAGAGTATCGACTGATATTGACACGTTCTGTTACAACTGCAAAAAAGCCCCATATTATGTTTGGTTTATTTAAAAAAAAATTTTATAATAATGTAATCGCACAATGTCGAGTTTGTCCGAATGCGCAGCTTATTTTTATGTAGCACGAATTTTTGGCACAAATTTATTTTTTTGTAGACGTCTTGCACTTGCACGCTTCCGACCGCGTTTTTTTAATCTCATTTGGTAACTGTGAGGTAATTTTGGACAACCTCAGTTTACTAAGTGGGATAAAATAAATGCGGTCGTTGCACCACCGATATTTTGTTTTTTGCACACAATTTATTGTTTTTGTAGCTTTTGTTTCGTTTCGTTGTTCATTTCTTTAGTAGTTGCAGGAATTTTTGATCCGTTCGCATGCGGCCCGGATTTTTTTTTCTTGAAAATTAAGATTGTGAGTATTACATCAGGTACTGGTTTATTAGTCGTTGGACAACCAGTTCCTGTGTAACACTTCCAGTTTTATTTTCGCAAACTTCGCACGTTCCCGTAATGTGAGTCAGTTATTTTTATTTCTTCTCCCGTTGTATTTTTAAATCGGTTAATTGCTTTTTCATGCTTTCAGAAAAAAAACTTGTGGATCAGCTGACGAAGAGCGAGAGCGTTTGCAAGGAGTTGAGCACGCAAACCGACGCAAAAGTGGACAAGACGCTAATGAAAAATTTGATGCTGCGGTACGTTACCTCCAATAGCAACGAGGAAAGAAATCAAACCTTGAAGATCTTCTCGACGGTTTTGGATTTCAATCGCGACGAGTCGGATCGCGTAAATCTAAACAAACAAAGCAGTGGTGGTTGGTTGAAATTGTTGATGCAACCTCAAACGATACCCGAGCATGAATCCGACAATCGGGAGAGTTTGTCGCAAGCGTTTGTTAGATTTATGGAGAACGAGTCTAAACCTGTGCAATTGCCCAATTTATTACCTTCAAACGATAGGGAACGTCGCGTAAGTGAAAGCGGAGTAGCCGTTGGAAAATCTCAACCCCTTTTGAGCGAAATAGTTTTACCCACGTTTGGCGAATTCGAAAGAAGTAGAAATTCGGGTTCGATTTTAAAAGATGTTCTAAAAGATAACAGTTAGCGGGCCGAATATACATATTTACATTTTAATCTGTTAAACAAAATTTATTGTTATTATTATTTATAAAAAGTTTGTGTGTATATTCTGTATTTTTGTTAAAAATTTTAAAATATATTTTTGCAACGATTAATCGATGTACGTACCTATCGCCTTGGCAAATCCAATTTTTAATTTTTTCTATACCCTCGCATCGCGAAAGTAATCGGAATTTTCGCTAGTGGGCGCCACAAGTCGGTAACCGATTAGTTTCAAAGATGTGTGCGTGTTTAAAGATGGGCGCCGAACATTTTCCGTCTTCTGCGATCCTGCTAGAAGAATAGAAATCTTGAAATTCTTCTTGCTCACGGTCGAGGAAATAAATTGTTGTGGAATGTGTGAACTGCAAGCTTTCTTTCTCTTTCTGCGTTCCTAATAAGAAATACAAAAATTTTGAAGTTTTACCAGCCGGGCGAAGTAGTTGACATCTTGTAATTTGTTTGTATTTACATAATAATATTACATCCTTTCACCTCTGCGCTCCTAATAGCGAGCACAAAAATTTTGAAATTATCACGCCAGGGCAGAGCCAATAATATAAAATCGCGAAAATGCCGATGCGAACTTGTTTGCATTTATGTATTCCTGATACGAGGAACAAAAGTTTTGAAATTGTCGCAGCATAGCGAAGCAAAATAAAATGCGTACGGTGGCATGTTTTTCACCTTTTCGCATTTCTGTGCTCCTCATGAAAATCCCAGAAATTTTGAAATTATCGCAGCAGGACGAAATAAATAAAGCAAATTATTATGTTTGCGACCTCTCTTGCTTTCTATGTTCTCGGTAGAAATAGGCGAAATTTTGAAATTCTCACACCGGGCCGTAGCAAGAAACTAATCAAATATAATATATGCGAGGTTCGGTCGCTCTCTCGCTTTATGTACTCCTGATGCAAAACACAGAAAAATTGAAATAATTCGATGCTCAAGAATTAAGCTAACCTTACGGAAAAATCTGTTGCTATGGGGGATAAACTTTACTATGGAAAAAAAAAGAGAGATGTTCTTTGCTAGTAAAAATACTTTCTACATTTTCAAAAAACAACAGTTAATCGCTGTAACTTTTTCAAAATTTTCGCGGGTTTTTCAAAATTTAAAAAAATATTTTTTAGTTTGTGTAGTTTTTTGCCCCAAGCGCCCGAATAAACTGAGTACGGCTCTGTCATTACATATTATAAAAATATTATTCTCCCGATTTATGACAAAATAATATTTTTGCACTTTAGCCGATATAATATTATAGTAACTACCAAAGACATCCATTGGCTTATAAAAATAATAAATATTTATTTGTGCGAGCCTATCACGTCTCTCTGCCTGATATTACGCCTGTTATGCGAATAATTGATAACGGAATGTCTGCATTTCTGGCTAAACCAGCAGAAGTATTATTATTATTATGCCATATTATAATTGCGTTTAAAATTAAATACCAATTACGATAGTGGTATCAAAAGTTCAGTAATCTAATTTTAGCGTGCAAACCAGTTACTTACAAAATTGCTTATACAACGTGTAATAAATTAATCAGCGCTAATTATAATTTTTTGAAAAACTAAAATGATGAGGTACTGCGCGTTTGTTTTGTTATTATGCGGCGGTGAATATAAATCAAATAGAAGGTTTGTATGCATTTTTTTCTTTCTAATCAATTATTTTCAGGTCTGGTGCACGGAGATGTTCTCAATTTCGTGCGAGCGATCAAGAATCAGTTAAACTTCAATTATAATCAGGACAAGGAACGCGCGTTGTTGGAAGAAAAGTGTAAAAGTAATGGAGGGCCGGAAACATTTCAAAATTTACTGGTAAGCATACGGTGGCTCAAGAAAGTATTCGTACACTCACAAATATTCTCTTCATTTTAATGTTATAGATTTTTCTATTTCCTTGCGCCCTTCCCGAGATATTCAAGTAGTCTTATTTAAGTCACTGCAACTCGAAAACGGCGGGGCAAAGTAGAACAATGTATATAAACAAAAATGAAGGGAAGGAAATTTGCAACAAAAAATGTCTAATGAGTTTTTCTGCGAAAGCGATTTTTATGTGTCAAAATGGTGTTCAAAAGTACAATTTACATTGTTGACATTGGAGTGTACGAATACTTTCTTGAGCCACCGTGTATGTATAGTGCGACGCGATTGCATCATTTTCCACTTTCAGTCGGCTAAACTGGAATTGGAATATTGCCTGAATGGCGCTTTCGGCTATGGAAATCTCTCCAAAGTCTTCGAGTTGTCCCAGAGCGCCGAGGGCGCTTTGTTGGAGTACGTCGACGAATATTGCAACGCTATGACGTCGATAAAGGATTGCGTCAAAAATGCGGCCGCAATTTTTCAGAATTGTTTCAACGAAAAAGAAAGATTGAGCTTGAAATTTGTGGTCAACGTGTTCGACAGCTTAGCCAACTTTACCTGTTACAAAGACGGAGACTGCGTTATTTGTGGGTCCAGTTGAAACGCTCGTTTAAATTTCTCCATTTATTTTGAAATTTCCTTTTTTTAGTTTTCATTGCGGAAGGAGGCCCCGAATGCGTCTTGGATAAAAACGACGAATTGAAGAAGTGCACTATCGATATAATGCGAGGAATAGATTTAAACGACGTTCATCTGAGTACCATGCCATTATTAATCAACTACACGACGGTGTGCGAGTAAGTCTTATGATTTTTGAAAATTTCAAATGACGCGCACGAATAGATTAACGAGATTCCAAAATTTATTAATTATTAATCATTATTAATCTATTTAATTTTTTCAGTGATTTTTCCAAGTTGCAAACGTGCATTGTCAAAAATTTGGAACAATGCGAAGACGTCACTCCGGCCAACGTTATCGGTTCCTTGTTCACTTTTATATTAAGAAATTATTCTTGTTAATAATAATAATAATAATAATTTGTTGTTGTTCTGCACGTTGTGTTATTAAAATAATAATAATAATTATTTCTCGGTTTCCGAAACACCCTGTACCGCACTTTAGGTGTAACGAGAATTGGGTCAAACGTGCAAAGTTTTGACGTTTATCAACCACAGCTGATTTGACGCACTATTTTTTTTGTGTGGTCCCTTTTGTTTATGTGGAATTTTTCTTATATAACTGAAGAGGAATTGGCTAAATGAGGACAACTCGCGGGTATTTTCTTCGCACGAATTTATGACGAATAAATGAAGGCGATGGAGGTGCCTACTGCGTCGAAGAAGGGTTACGGCAGTAAAATACAGAAGCTGAGCTTGAAAAACTTGAAAAACAGATTCACAAGAAAATCTTGCGCCGAGAACGTGGAAACTAACGAAACCGAGCTTAATTTGCAGTCTGATAGTGATGCTTCCTATTCTTCGGGAAGCAGCAGAACTCGGGCTGCGAGCATTCTTAAGAGTTTCAAGAAGAAGTGCAAAGGGGCGGTTTTTGATTGTAAGCCGAGGCGCAAAAGTGAAAATTTTGATTTAAACCATCAGACGATGTTTGCTCACAATGAAACTCAAATCCTGCCTCTAGAGACTGAACCAAATTGTAGTGAAATTAATTCCGTGCCACCGCCCGTTCCTCCGCGAGTTCCGGAGATGGAATCGACGCAGGTGGTGCCCGAAAGTGTATCGGTAAGTTTTCGATGAGACCAACGACTTGACGATAAAATGTTGTTTTAATAATTGCAGCACGACGCCGACGACGCAAGCGGTGATCGCGGTGTTCGGGAAGAGCTGTCCTCGCTGACCCCGTACGGTTGGTATTGGGGTGCAATTTCCAGACAAGAGGTAGAACAAAAACTCAAAGGTCAACCGGACGGCGCATTCCTTGTACGCGATTCCTCCTCCACCAACCACGTACTGACGCTGAGTTTTCGTGCTTCCGATACTACCCTTCACACGCGCATCGAGCACAGTTACGGCTATTACGCACTTTTCACCCAAGAGGAGGGCGTCAAAAGCATAGTGGAACTGATCGAACAAGCAATTTATAAATCGAAAAGTGCCGTGTTGGGTTATTCGACGCAAAGAGCTTCAGATTTGCATCCGAGATTTGTGGTGCGTCTTTCGAAACCAATTTCCCGATTCACCGAGGTGCGTTCTCTGCAATACTTGTGTCGATTTAAGATTCGCCAATACGTCAGCGTTAGTAATATTCCGCAATTATCGCTGCCTAAATCGATCGTCGATTATTTGCAAGACCAGTATTGGTAACACGATTATCACATTATTTTATGTACGTCCACGACGTCACGAACTTTCTCTAATCGTATTATTCCAGAAGACAGTTGTATATTATTTGAAAATGCCAAATTCACAACATTATACTTAAACGGTGCTCTCGTTTACCGAATACTAACTTTTGAACCATCCTATATGTGTTTGGGTAAAATTTGTTGCTCATTATTGTATTATTTGTGGTAATTTTTAAACAGAAATTACGCCAAATTTGACGCGGACAAACGCCAACTTGTAAAGAAAAAATATATTCTGGGTTTTGTGCAAATTTTGTTATTTGTAAAAAATATTTTTGTCAGAAATTGTTACAGCAATAAAAATCGATACGTAAAGTTTTATTATTATAATGACCAGTCGTTTCGCGGGCGTAGAAAACTTCAATTATTAAACAATTGGGTAAATTCTTCGACGGAAATATAAAACCACCTTGCTATCTTGAATTGTACTTTATTTCTTAAAAAATTATATTCACAGATATAAAATTGCGTCTGCATTGAACTACACATGACGATGATTTTTTCCATACTTGCTATCTGTTCCAATTGAGGCCCAGCATATTTCTAGCCTGAAACAAATATTGTGTTTGCTTTTTAATGCGTCTACAGCTGATATACATAAATGAATTAACGAGATTCCCACTACGATGATTATCTTTTAGAGGTTTTTACCAAGTGCGTGGGCTCAGAGACCTACTCACTATGAAGACCGTGGGAAGCTCTTTCTAATTTTACACAAAAATTACAACTCACCGTCGTGAAAGCGGACGTGACAGATTCGATATTTCCTAAATTTGTTAGATCCGATTTATTCAACAAGTCGTTGACTTGCATAAGTTCTTTTAACCGACTATTCAAAAATTTCCAAGTTTTTTCGTTATGTTCCGATTTATCTTGTATCAAGTACAACTCGGTTGCTTTGTAAACACCAGCCAGAGCGATCCGTCTGGCATACCAATTAATCTAAAATAAAAACACATTCCTGTGGTAAATAATTCCGTTTCGTTCTTACACTTCTCACTTACGTCCACAGAACGATCGCCCGCATAGTAACAAATGTCGTCCACCATGGTGAGTAAGGTCGCCAACGAATTTGGCACGTTTTGCGGCAAAGACATTATGGCGAGGGCTTGGGGCCACCTGGATAAGTAAGGGATGGTCATTTCTAAACGTTTCTGTACCGCATCCTCGACAATTTTTCTTCCCGCCGGCGGTGGCGTCTCGTTTCGATTTTGTACCTAACAAGCATTTTTTAATTCAGTTCCCAACGCCTCGTCGCCAAGTCACGAAAAACTGACCTGTTTCAAATAATCGACTAAATCTTTGTTTGATCGTTTTTGAAAAAAATACACCAAATCGCCACCGGTACCCGCGAACATGCCGTGGGTGACGCCGTGATAGCCGGCAGCTTTGGCGCCCTCGGCTATTGCATTTTTCGACCATCCCAATTCCACGACAAACGGCAAGGACGACTCCAATATTTTATTTCTGATGGTTTCTTCGTATTGTTCGTTTGTTTTCTTTTCGCCGCCACCTTCTCCACCTCCCGCGGTGCTCTGCGACGACTGACGGCATCCCAAGTGTGACGGTCTGGATTCTAAAATACAAATTTAGCATAATTTAAGAGCGCAAAATTGAGGTAGAAAGAAATTAAACAGATTTGTTTTGTTTCTTTATTACAAAAATATTAAATTAAGAACAAATAATGACAGGGTAACGCGCGTTCAACGTTGGGCCTCGTCGAGCAGTTCGTTCAATCTGATGGACAGACTATCGATCACGTCCACCGTTAGCAGAGCCATGGAATAAACTTTTTCTTGTTCCTCCGGAGACATCTTCACCATCTCGTCAACTTTCTCCTTCCGATTAGGCACACTCATATTCAAATCAAATTGACTCGTTTCATTGCTATTCGCTTTTAACAGCTTCCTCTTACTGTCGATTTCGTGTTTAATCGCCTTTAAATTATCGCCAATCTTCCCTAAATAGTTTCGAATTTCCTCCACATTGTCCCAAATCTGCGTTACGTTCCTTTTATCTCTCGAAATTAAAAATCTCAAAAAGTTCATGCTGGCGATGATCGGATCGGAACCTTCCAGAACGTCTTCGGGTTTCTTGTGACTTTTAGTCTCGCAAAATAAATCTATTGTTTGTTTCAGGTTTGAACCGCGAAAATAAACGGACAATTCGCCCATCGTTTCGGCCTTATCGAGTTCCTCCATTAGGATATCTTTGTAAAGCGTAATCAGATAGCTCCTTATTCCGGGATACGTAAGCACACTCATGAGGTTGTAAACGAGAAGATATCGGCCACGAGTGGAGAACGATAACAAAAATCGTTTAAAGATAGCTAGCGCTATCGTCCGGTGCTTTTGATTTTCGTGGAAAATTATAACGTCGATAATGAGCATGCAAAAATCTTGACCTTCGCCGTTATCCAAAATATGATGACTTAACGTCCGGCCTTTGATTCTCTCCAGTAAATTTTCTGCAAAACGTAAACCGTTCCTTTCTAGCGGCATCTCATTTTTTTTACTTAGAAAATAACTAACAAACCGTAGGCAATTGCGGAAAATAAAAACCGAGTCGTAGACGTGTGGCAATAGTTCCGCGCACACATTCTCACACAAAACCAAATAAAACATAGTTGCTAACGCTAAATCGGTCGTTTCGTTGTAATCCCGAACGCTCTCGTAACTTTTGGGATCCAACAAAACGAAGAGATCCGGTTTTAGTAAAAGAAGTTTTTCGATTACGTCCGTGGCGGCTACGCGCACCGGTGGATACTTGAAATTTAAAAAAGCAAAGGGTTCGTCCAAAAGGTGAATCACAAATTTTAACAAAAGAGTTTTGGTTTCGCGGTCATGATTTAAGCCTTCCACGAGGACCACATAAAACTTCAGAAGGGCCGAGATAATCGAGTTAATCTTTTCGATTGCTATGTTGTCGTCTTCGTCCATCAATTCTTGAACCAAATTGAGACCGTTCACGTACACCTTGACCGCGTTTAAGGCCCAATCGATGGAACTATAACGTTTCTTGGGCAGCCTCAACGTAACCATTCCCAAGTAATCGAGAAGGCAAACAAATTTAACTTGTTCGAATTCGCCCAACCGTTGAAACTCTTCGATGAGTTGAAGGAGAACGTCCATGGGGTCATATTTGATTGCTATTACGTTCATCAACTTCTTTAATGTTTCGAAACGTAAAGTGGAAAGATTGCAGTCGACGAAGCCGAGTTGTTCGATTATGTAATTACAAACGTCGCATGCAAATTCAGATTCCTCGTGTTGCACTACAATTTTTAACGCGTCGTCGAGCAAACCGTGCGTTACGCATTCTTTCAATTTTTCGATATTCATTTTTAAAAAATCACCCACTGTAAATTTTGAGGTTATGTCGAACTCAAAATCGCGAATGTAGACAAATTTAAATTTAGTAATATTTCTTGTCTTTCCTCTCTTGATATCGATCTACGTCTTCTTTTTATTTTTCGGTTATGTTTTATATTTTTATTTTCTAGAACCAAAATATTGATCGTTCAAAATATAGATAATAAACAAGGATTATCAACTTACATAATTATTACGCCGGATTAAGTAATTATCCTTATAACTTGATCGTAAATTTCATATTTGCTGTACGAATGAATCGCATTTTGGATCCGTATAAAGAAGACGTACATGGATAACAAGCATGATATAAAAAAATGGCAAACATTGCAATATTAACGAAATAACTCAAATTGGCCTAACAATCTAGGACACTTAAAAAAAATTTATCCTATAAGTTGTACTCACTTTTAAGGCCGTAACGTAAAACGGAAAGCAACGTCATCAGTGACATAATTTTAAAATTTTAACTTTTCCCCTATTTTTACAAAAATATTCTTTGGTTGGTTGCAGTTGTAAATTTCATTACCAACATTTTCCATGTAGTAAAAATATCACCAAGAACTCTTAAAATTTCGAAATTTTTTTATTATTTTATATTAAAAAATAATATAAGTTGATGTAAATTTTATAGACTTTTTTTCGTAAATCGTTTAAATTTTTTTCCGTCTATATTTTTTCCTTAAATCAATTCGAGGATATAACATCATAAAACTTTGTATTCGCCCTGTACACGAGCCGCGCAATTTTATTATCAACCGATGTTGGTATTACGAAAATTTAAGCAACACCCCAAAAACAATAAAAGTGACAGTGACAGTTCGCCTGTGCTTATTTTGTGTTTTGTGTCACTTGGATTCCAAAAATTCGCAAATAAAATCAATGGAAGATGAAGTTTTTATGTTCGCTATCGATTCGCTAATTTGAGACAATTTAAAATATGTCCACCAGATCACAACTAACTAAAGATTTGAACGGTAAGCAGACCGGCAAAATCCACTCAGAAGGGCACAAAAATCAGTTTCTCTGTTTATGTTCCTATTTTTAGTCAAAAAGAGGCGTGTCCTCTTCTTTTCGCTCCCGAATTTAAATAAGTTTAATTAGCACTCGTCTTGAGATTTTCATTTACTTAATTGAATAGTGAGTCATGGTGCGTTACCGAACTGTCACACTTTTGCTAACTAAGTGTGCTTCGAATTATTTAATTTAAATTTTTCACTCGCCTTTTTGTTTTAGAGAGCGTCAAGGTTCTGTTGGGAAAGCAAGTGAAAATTTTATTTAAAAATGTGGTGCGTCTCGAAACAAAAGGAGATAAGACTGAAAATAGGGTTTTGGTGAGTCGTCTAATTCTTTTTAATTCAAACTTAACAACGATCCTTGATCCTATTATCTAGAGATAATTTAAAAAAATCGAATTTAGGTTTGTAATGAGCAATTAGTATATAAAAGATGCGAGTGGTGTCGCCACCTGGCTACAACAGCCAGTTAAAGTTTGACATTTATAAAATTATTACAGAGCAGTGACAGCTCCTACATTTCGTTGTCGTTTTTTCGTGAAATTGTGTTTCGTTAAATCTCCAAAATGCCTAAAGCAGAAGTCGGAACGCCAAAGTACCTCGCTAATAAAATGAAAGCGAAGGGTCTACAAAAGCTTCGCTGGTATTGTCAAATGTGCCAGAAGCAGTGTAGGGACGACAACGGTTTCAAATGCCACACCATGTCCGAGTCGCATCAGCGGCAAATCCTCCTCTTCGCGGACAACTCCAAACGTTACATCGACGACTTCTCGAGAGAGTTCGACATGACTTTCACCGAGATACTCAGACGTCAGTTCGGAACGAAACGCGTCTACGCAAATCGGGTCTACCAAGAGTACATTTCGGACCGCAATCATCTGCACATGAATTCGACACGATGGGTCACCCTAACCGGTTACGTCAAGTGGTTGGGACGCATCGGAAAGTGTATAGTCGACGAAACCGAACGAGGTTGGTACATAACTTACATAGACCGCGATCCGGATACAATCGAAAACAAAGAGAAGCGTCGCAAGCGCATCAAACTGGACAAAGACGACGAAGAAAGGATGCAAGAATTTATAGATAAACAAATAAAGTACGATCAGGACAAATTGAAAGACTCTGCTGTCGAGGAGCAAAAATTAAACGAATTTGTTAGAACCGGCGAGGAAGAGAAGCTCGCGCTAAACATAACTTTGACAAAACCTTCCACCTCGGTTGCCTCCATTCCCTCCCTAGACCAACTGATCAAGCTGAAAGAAGAAACCGATTGGGAAACCAAGAGCGTTAAGAGCACGAAAAGCACAAAGAGCGAGTCGCAAAAGAGAAAAAAAAATGCGCTAGATGAAATTATGGAAAAGGAAGAACAATTGAAGGAGAAATCGAATCGTAAAGATTACTGGTTAACCGAAGGGATTGTGGTGAAGGTGATGACGAAGAGCGCCGGAGAAAAATACTATAAAATGAAGGGGGTGGTTATCGAAGTTATCGACAAATACGCTGCGGTGGTTAAGATGCTGGACAAGGGAGCAAAATTAAAGTTGGATCAACAGCACTTGGAAACCGTTATTCCGGGCATTGGAAAATTGATGAAAATAGTCAACGGTGCTTACAGAGGCCAAGTGGTCAAGCTATTATCGATTAACGAACGTAATTTCTGTGTCAACGTCGAAATTGCTTCCGGTCTTTTGCAAGGCAGAAAATTAAGTAAAATCGAATACGAAGACATTTGTAAAGTGTACGACGAAGATGAGGAGCAACTGCAAGAATAAACTCTTCAAAAATTTAAATGGATTTGTACATAAGTGGTTTAACAAGTTTTTCAATCCAAGTTTCAGCAAATTAGCTTTTCTTGTTTCTTTGTTTAAATATGAGGTAAAATACTAAGAGAAATTTGCAGCCCTTTTTAAGTAAAATTGAATAATGTAAGACGAGAATTTAGCCGGATAAGTTTTAATATTTTTTTTAATAAATAAATAAACAAGCAAATAAAGAAGGTTTATTTTAAATGTTTTCGTTGTTTCACTTTATGCTCGATATCCTTATTCCGACTTTTTTGAAATGTTTAGGTATTTTCGCCATGCCGCATACTTTTGCTCACCGCCAAAGTTCCCACCCGGGTAAGCACGCACCTAAAGTATTCCCATTTACAAGATAATTTAAATATTTAAATTCTAGATCGATTGCCACTTTCATTACTTGGAAATACAGTCGCTGGAGAGTAAACGTGGGAATCAGTTGACTTTGATGATCAACGACAAAATTTACTCGTTTTTGGCCGGGGACGATTCCACCTGCACCACGGAAGTCGACACAATGATATCGGCCCTTGCCACGGCAATTAGGAACATTTTCCCCACCGTTCCTTTGCATTACATAATAAAAAAGGTAACTAATTTTCTAAATTTTAAAAAAACGTTCAAAATCTGATCCGAATTTTTTCGTAGATCGAAGTAATTCCAAACGCGCGTCTACAACAACTGCGGGACGTCGAAGTTCTGTCTCCGAGTACGCGAGAAGTGGGGCCCTGTGGCGGATTTTCCACCCAGTACGCCTGCATGTGCGATTTTCACAACATGCCCTACCGCGAAGAAGTTGCTTGGGACGTAGACAACATTTACGTTGCCTTAAATACTCGAGAACTATGCCTAAAAGATTTCGATCACTTGGAGCAAAAGTAAGTAGCCACCAAGATATTTGACGCCCGCCCCCTTTACTTGAGTTTTGAATCGTAGGGATTTGGTTCCGATAATCAGCGCACTAGAATACAATACCTGGTTTACGAAATTAAGAGCGAATCATGTGCGATTGTCCCACGAGACCATGGATCGCGTGCTGCACGTATTGAAAAAATCGTTAAGTTTAGAAGAACTTTACTTAGATAATTTAGGGCTTAAAGCGGATTTTGTAAATAAATTGACGAACGCGGTTAAAGCGAACCTGGCCACCTCTCTGCATACGATTGATTTATCCAACAATATGATCGAAGATAAAGGTGAGTTTGGCTCGCTTTTGTTGTGCACGGCTCACTAATGTTTTTTTAAGGTGCAATAAATTTAATTGGCTGTGTGTCACGCTTAAATAAAGGGCTCGAACATTTAAACCTTTCCCACTGCGGACTAACGTCAAAAGGCGTAAACCAACTGTCTCAGTCGTTCACCGCCACCAACATCGTCCACACCTCGTTGACGTACCTCAGTTTGAGTGGGAATAGTTTGAAAGACGACGTCCAAAATCTGTACAACTTTTTATCGCAACCCAACGCCTTGCGACACTTGGACCTTTCGTCCACCGACGTAATATTAGAAAATGTGAGTACTACTAATAATGTTACCGTTTGCGTTTACCATTTAATTTTCAGCTCTTTGGTGCTTTAGTAAAGGGTTGTACCTCGAATTTGGTACACCTGAACGTTTCGAAAAACCCGTTCAGTAGTAAAAAGAGTAAAGAATCTCCGTTATCGTTTAAGCAGTTCTTTACTAGTTCGCTCAGCTTACAGTACCTTAACATGGCTCATTGTAAGCTTCCTCAGGAAGCTCTCAAGTAATAATTCGCCTCGTCATTTTTTTTCTCTATCTAACACTAAACATTTTGATTCCAGAAATCTGCTCTTAGGTTTGGCGTGTAACGAGTACACGAAAGACATGAGTTTGGATCTGACAAGTAACGTGCTGGGCGCACAAGGTGCCCACGTTCTCGAATCGTGCGTTCACGGCGTTCGTTGTATTTCCAGTCTGGATATTTCGGATAACAGTGAGTATAACACAGTAACTGGCCTCTCACTTGGATTCGAAAACTATTGTTTCGCTTTTCAGACATGGACGTCGATTTGGCAGGCGTGATCATCGCAATCAGCAAAAATAAATCCTTAAAACATCTAAACATGGGACGTAATATGGCGAACATGAAAGCGAAACACATTTCCACCGTGATGGACTCGATTGTTCAAGTCATACAAGACGAGGAATGCGTCTTACAATCTCTAATCATTCCAGATTCCCGACTCAAGTCCGACCTGCACAATTTTCTAAACGCCCTAGGCGATAACAAGTGCTTGGAAACGATCGACATAAGTGGAAACTTGATCGGCGATTCGGGTGCGCGCTTGTTGGCCAAAGCGTTACAAATCAACAACAAATTGCGGACCATAATTTACGACCGCAACAACATCACCTTGCAGGGCTTCAAGGACATCGGCTACGCTTTGGAGAGCAACCGAACTGTCCAATACATGCCCTATCCCATCTACGACGTCACCTTGTGCATGAAAGCCTCGGCGGATCGCACCGAGGCGGTAATGCGTAAAATGCAGGATCTCTTAAACAGAAACGCGATGCCAAAGAAATTCAACAACAATCGCAACTCGTTATTGCTCCAACCCAACTTCTTGCTAAGTTCCAAGCAGCAGTCCATGTGCAGGCTGATGGTACAAACGCAGGAAGCGATCAAAAACGTGACCAACGAATCGCTGTTGCAAAACAACGACGTCAATCACGCGAACGGTGTCATACAGGACGCCAATAATTCCAGACACCTTCTCGGCAAACTGCAAGAGGTGGCCCAACAAAAAGAAGAACCTCATCCGCTCGGCGTCAAATTGCAACAGGCTGTAGGCGACATACACGGTTGCATCAACGATCATCTGCAGACCACGGCCGAAAAGATGCTGAAATCCAGCAAGGACCTCTGTCCCTACGTTCTGCGCGATAATCCGGCCGTTCAGAACATCAAAAAGGAGTGCAAGAACAAAAATCAAGTTACGGTCGAGTTTCTTTCTACGGTCATCGACCAACAGGCGGGCGTCGAAATTATGAGCAAAATAAGGTGAGGGTACTACGTTGTTCTTCATAAAAAGGTAAGAAATAATGTTGCGTTTTATAAAATTTAGGGAGGTGAGTTCGGCGATGGCAACACTGATTTCCGAACTGGTCGTCGATGAAGTGCAAGAAGCACTTTTAAAGAGTTACAAAATTTTAATGGGAGACACGTCGGGTTTGCACTTGGATTCGCCGCCGAGAAGGTCGCGCCTGAGTAGTTCCGGCTCGTCTAAACATGGCGCCAGTGACGTCTCCATAACGGACAGCAGTCATCAGTCCGACCACTCGCCGATGGTAAGTTCTAAAACGTTTTCGTATTTAAAAATAAATTTATTTTCTTTGTGCATTTCGTACAGAAGTTGGAATATTTGAATCTCGTAAGTAGAACGTCGATTAAGCGAACCAGGTATAATTTCCATATATTTTCTCTTAGGCAACTCCGCATCTCTCCATCAAGCGAAAGAGTCTTCACGGTCGCAAGTTGCGACCCAAGTCCGTGGTGGATAGTGTGGAAGGCTTGTCGGCCGACGATATACCCAGTTTATTGCCGTCGATACCGCGCAACTCGGAAGAAGAAGATTCGGTTACCGAGCTACCAAACGCCACGCACCAATTGCAGCATCTAGTCAAAGGTCGCCCTCGTAGGGCGAAGACGAGGGCTCCTACTCGTCCTCTAATAAAACCCTGCGAGTCGACCGAAACTCCCGATCTTGGCGAAGGTTTGGACACCTTCTTCAGGCCGGGATCTGTAACGCCCACGTCGGACGATTGTAGTTCTTTTCAAGCGGACGGAAGTCCGAATCACGATTTCGCGTCACCCGTTCTCGGCGATGATCGAAAAACGCCCAAACTAAGTCGAAATTCGCCACATTTAAAAGGTCTCCTAACTCCGACGCCCAGGTCGCGCTCCAGCGATAATTTGGAAAAATATTCGCCTTTGATTGGGCGAAAATGTAATTCGGACGTTTCGTCTCCTCTCGCTAGAAGATTTACCGGCGACAGCATGATGTCCAGAGAGAGCAGCGACGGTAGCATCGCGGCAGAAACCAACATTCCTTTAGATTATTCGTCGCCCAGCAGTACCCTCTCGAAGGGAATGTCGCCCGACAGTTGCAAGACGGGTCGGTAATTTTTCGCACCGCCAAATGTCTTTATTTTACATTTCCTTTTGTTTTACAGACGACGCCGACAGTTTATCTCAATCTAAATCGAAAGCGGCGCCGCCCATTGCACCAAAACCACGTCCGTGGTCGATGGTGAATTCGGAACCGCGTTCGGGCGATTTGAACCTCTTGAGCGACGGTTCGTCGCCGTGCAATTCGACCGGAAATACTCCGGATTCCGGTGACGCGCTAGATAGTTCCGAATCGTCGTCGATGGATCGACGAATTTCCAAAGAGAGCAAAACCAAAAAGTCTGGTAAGTAGAGGTCATCGCGAGGTATTTGTCGTTGGTCCTAGGACTCGGCTTTCCGTGCTTTATATGTGGTTTTATAAGTTATTTTTTGTTTTTGCTAAGGTACCTTCCAAAGTTATTTGCCTGTTGATGGCGACCTCAAGCTTTTTTTGCGCACCAAGGTAGTCTTTTTGTTTTGTTTTTCGTTTGCGAAGGTAAGAGTTGGAAAATTTTTAATGCCGGACTGTTTTAGGAGGCGAAAGCGGATGAGAAGAGGGATTCGTTTTTGTTATCCAATAATAAACGAAATAGCAATTATGTTACCGATAATGCGCACATAACTAGGTGAGATCGGCGGATCGCTCTGGTGGAGCCATCGAACGACGCTTTTGTAATTTTAATTTAAATTGGTAGCTGATGACGAAACTATATCGCGACGTGCTTGGACTGCGATATTACAAAAATGCAACAACCACTCATCGTGCATTTCAAGTTCACGCGGTATTCGATATTGGTCGATGGCTTTGTAACAGATCTAATAGTGCAATCAAAACGTTTTCCAAAAATTAATTAGCGTAGGTTAACTTACAGTGCACTCGGTTTTTTTTATGTTTCATCTATTACTTTATCAAATTACAAATTGTGATATTTAATTTTTAATGTATTTTCCATTTCCGTTGTCCCTACGTAGGAATGTTTCAAGCCAAATTTGAGAAAAAATGAAACAAACGTGTATCACGGAGGTTCGTGTTTTGGTAATTTCATTCATCTTCCTGGTCTTTTAATCCGCCCACAATAATCGGGAAGTTTCCTTTTTACAAATGAAATGTATTTCAAGGGTTTCGGCCTTAAAACTGTTTATGTAAGATTCCTACTCTCCATGTTCGTGCCTATCTCTTTTTACGATCTGAAGCAGGAATGTAAAAAGAAACTCGAGATCGAAAGAAAAACCTCTTGTTTGTTTCGTTTTTTTCAAAATTCAGTATTTTAGCAATACAGACAGGGCCGGACGACATAAAAGTGCCATTTATGCTAAGAACCAAAGCAAAATATTCTCCCGCCCTGTTGACATTTTTTTGCACGATCGAATGTTTGTACATAAATTTATTTACAATTTTGAGTTTTTCATACTTTAAATTGTGCGCTTGTTTTTATTATTGCATCTTTGTTTTGTTATTATTACAATTTAAAAAAAACTATTTTTGTTAACCCGTGATTTACGGACGTAGTTGTATCCTCACATTTATTATTATTCTTGTTTGTTCGTCTTAATAGTGTAAAGTTGCTTCCATATTTTTATGTATCGTTCATTTTTATACTCTTACTCGTCTTTTAAAAAAAAAATAAATTTGATGATATTTAATGGTAAACGTGTTTTTATTTCTTTTATATAAAATTTTTTATTCAACGGAACTAATTATAATATAAACCCGAATATATTATAATCCACATCACTAGAAATCCAGCAAACGACGTCATGAAACCTTCTTTTAGTAACTCCCAAGCACCGCCGTACTCGTCCTCGTCCACTTTTTGAAAGAAGTTAAAGTAAATGTAGGTAATACCGCCGTTAAATATAGCAAACCTAAAAATATCAAAAATTAGTTTGGATACAATCGGTGCAAGTACTAACCGACATTAAAAGTCCCACGATTCCCTTCAAAGGTGCAAAACCCCAAAGTACTCCTAGAATTATGCCTAACACTTGTCGTCCCCAATATATTACATCCAAAAATTCGTCCTAAAGCAAGCAAACTTGAACAAACTAATTAAACAAATTCAATCGACTTACTTTATCGGCCCATTCGGAATTTGCTTTAATCGCACGACTCCACACCGACGTTATGTCTTGGGTTTTGGAATTTCCATTTCTTTCTACAGTCTTGGTTCTACTGGTCATTTTTATTATAAAGGAACTTAAAACGGAGGCCAAATTCACGAGCGATTTGAGGTTATGGAAGTGTCAGGTGACGTCGTTGTGATATTTAGGAATTCACAGGAAGTCACGTTTGTTGTATATTTCCAAACACAGAATTAAATTTTTATTATATTCCACGTTGTGGGGGGGGGGGGGTCAAAACTTGACCCGATTAAGTAGAGGGGCTACGCCTGAACCAAAACAACTCTGAGCAAAACTTAGGGTTTCCGTGGGGTAAATCAGAATATTCAAAATAAAAGTAATATGCTTTATTAAAAATAAAGTGGCAGAATTATTATTTAAGCAAAATATTATTCAAGCTAAAAATCGTTACGTTCGCGTTCTCGGGGCATCAGATGCTTCAAATCCTTGGGATAACATATATAAACATCAACATAAGTTACAGTGCTTCTCAAAATGTTGAGCACTTTATTAAACTGTAAATCGTCATCGGGCGGATCCTTAAAAATATCGAGGGCCAAGTACTGATAAGCTTGGTCTCCAAATTTTTTATTAATTTTGTTCACCTCTTGGGCACATTTTTGAACGTATACGTAATCTAGAGCATCCTTGCTGGATTTTTTTACTATGAAACCAAATACGAGATAATTTCCATTAAAAGCATCGGTCCGTACGAGTTGTCCTAAAGCTCTAGGCCCGCGTTTGTAATCTGGAAGAATGCGAAACTTTTTATCCAGTTCTTCGATGGCGCCGTCGACAAAACCGTCCTCCGTGCCGAAGTAAACGATCATGGTGCCGGCTTCGATTTCGACCAAGGGATAAGTGGCGTTGAAGATCTTGCATTTTCGAATAACTTTGCAAGTGTTTTCCTCCTAAAAAAAATGCCAGACTTACTTCCTCTTTCCTTTCCCTAGACTTTTTTTTGTTTGTTTGTCATTTTTATGCAAAGGCAATTCCGATTTCTGTTGGAGTTTTTGTTTCGTTTTACCGTAATTCTAAAAAAAAAAGGAAAAATCGTGAAAAATATTCGCAACAGAAATCGGATCGCAATTTTGAAAGTTGCAAAAAAGCGGGAGGCAAAGTGCACCTATACTGACCTGTTGAAAATTGCACACAGTAATTTTGACTTCGGTGTCTTTAAAAATATGCTCGATCATAAACTTCACGTCGTTCCACTCCAAGCGGTCCAAACCACAACCGATTCGTGGTATGGCCACCTGTTTGACGTTATTTGCTTGCACGTGCTGTTGCATCTTTGTCAACGAATTCCACATGGTTTGAAGAGTTGGTTTGCCACTAGAGAATTTCTTTGTGACCAAGTAATAGATAAAACGAGGAGGAAAACTTAAAATTGCCAAACCACCTTGCTTTTGCTTCTGATTGCTTAATTCGCCGTGCCTCTTGAACTGGGAACTAAAAACAATTAATTTAAGCACTCTAAGTTACACAAAAATTATTAAACAAGATACCTGAACTGCACTGCAATTCCGCTACCCATATTCAAGTCTTCGGCTACGCAATGAGCCAACGAATAATCTTTCGACATGATGAACAAGTCCTCGTTAATTTCTATAACTTTGGTGTACTCAACATTACCATTCGTATTCAGAAGCTTCATATAGTTATCGAATTCGACGTCAGACTTTTTCTTCGTATTTCTGTCAAAATCATCATAATTTGGTTTAGTAACTCGCGAGGGTTTTTCATCTGGATTCGTTTTGTCGTTGCTACGGCTAGGCGTTTGACCATTTTTGTTATCGTCCCTTAAACTACGAGTAGTTTTAACATTCGCTTTGTGAACCTCCAGCTGTTTGTCGAAGTCTTCGGGCACCTTCGAGTCCCAAGTCTCTTGTTCTTCATTTGCTTCTGTATTGTCCGCAACCCTTACGACCTCGCTTTTTTTCGCTTCCTCTTTATCGACAGTTTCACTTTTCTGCTCCTTCTTCGTTCCGTCACCTTTTTTGTTCACCTTACTACTATTCGAGGCGGTGGGGTTACTCTGTGCCTTACCCTTTCTAGATTTACCCATTTCGAATAATCGAAACGAAGAACGCCGTCTAAAAGCATTACGGCATAAAATAAAATTTAACCTCAAATTTTTAGCAAAACGTCGCTAAGCAACAAAATCGAAAGTTCTTTTAAACGCGCGCGTTGACAACAAAACCACCACAACGTCGCAAGCAGTATTTTTTGAAAAACAAGTTTGACCTTGAAAATTGTTTTGTAATATGAATCAATTAAATAATAAATTATTGGGCGTGTTGTTGTTATAAGAATAAAAAAATATAAGAAAACTTACGGATTCCTCCAAATATATTGCACCCGAAAAGTTGTATGTGCAATTAACGCCCCGCTAGATTTAGAACAGACGTCCACGTGGTAGCTTTCGAGCGATGGCTATGAAAAAATTCGCTTGCACTTACATATTGCTAAGTTTTTGACCTTGATGTTAAATGGGGGGTTCCCCGAGCTGATATGACTCATCGGGTTGCGTCATCTAGATGTACGTCAAATTTTTAAAACATCCAGGACAGGACTTTAGGTGCATTTTAAAGCTGAGAATTTAAAATTCATTGAAAATAACGTGAGGCGAGTTGCAAGGCTAATAATTTTTGTACACTACAAATTTCCATTATTTTGCGAGAAGTCGATAGTTAGAATCTCGTTAATATATTCATGTGCGTCAGTGATGAGCAAAATGACTGGCCTTTTTTTTGGTCTGGCCAAAATTACTTGACGCGAAAAAAGGCGCCGATGGGTATCCGAAAAAGTCACCGTTTGAATTCACACCCACTTGGTGGAGAAATATCTTGTATATTATTTTCGAGGACCCGGTTTTCTCATTTGTTCCAATTTCCAATTGACAAACTCGGTCAGCGTTCGTCGATGGCCTGATTTGGAGAAAATCGATAAATTTTTAAGCGAGAGTAAACACCGCGGCGCAATAAGAAAAATAATGGGCGACACTTGTGAAATTCACTTAGAAAAAGAGACTTACAAGCCCGGCGAAGTGGTGAACGGGAGCGTCCAATGTAGTTTCTTGTCCGAGACGACGATAAAAGGAAATTATTTAATATTTTTGAAAAGGTTTTTCAAAATTTTATGGAAAATTTAAATTTTCAGCTGTTCGAGTCAAAATTAGCGGCATCGGAAAGGTCTCCTGGAAGGTGAGTCGGTATTCGTACCAGCGAGCCCAAGAAGTTTATCTGGACGTCGAATTAAATCTTATATCGGGTGAGTTGGCAAAACATTTGGACGTCGAAAATAATTTTTTAAAATAATCTGTTTTAAGCAGATCAAACCACGACCGCACCGGGACAGCACAGTTATCCGTTCACTTTCACGTTGCCGTCGCCTTTACCGTCGTCGATGGTCGACGGCAATCCGACGTACTTCAAAGACGTCGTTTCGTTTGTGGTACCGCTGGTGACGATAGACGTCCACTACGGATGCATCGAGTACACGGTTCAAGCCACGATAGAACGTTCGTGGGCTTTAAAATTGGAATCGTCCACGGGCTTCGGCGTTTACTCTCACCAAAGCATCAAAGAGATCGAAGGGATCGAAGTAATCCGTGCGATTTACGTGGTAAAGTACAGTGCGAGGAATAATTTGTTCTAAAATTGCAGAAACCCGCCGAGGTCAGCAAGGCCATAATTCCTCCTTCGATTTTACAAAAAGCCGGACCGATCACGGTGACCGTGAACTTGAAGAAAAGCGGTTACGTTCTATCCGAAGACGTCAGTTTTACCTTGACGGTTAAGAATGCGTCCACGGTTAACATCCAGTACATTCAATTCAAATTCGTCCAGGTACGATTGGCGGTCAGCCGTTTTCGCGAAAAAAATAATTCTAAATCTTGCAGGGTTACGTTTTTCAAGCGGAAGCGTACACCAAAAGCATGGATTCTTTCGTGAGCGACGATTTCGTCATCAAAGACGGTTCCATCGAGTGCGGTATGGAAATGTCGAGAAATTTGGTATTAAAACTCCCGGCCGACATGTTTGTCGGTAATTTCGCTCCCAGTAATATTATCAAGAATTTTTGGGAATTACGCGTAAGTCTACCGTCTCTCGCTCGACTATTGGCTCTATTTACTATACGTTTTTATCTCTTGCAGGGCGAAATACATTTGCCGTTTCCGAATAAAGTATTTACCATTCGAGTTCCTTTGACCATAGGATCGACTTAATTGTGTGTATTTAAAAAAAATCTTATTTGTAATCTTAAATGTCTGGACAATAAGTATCTAAATTGGTAAATGTAAATTTATGCCAAACCTTCTCGAAACCTCCGATTTACGCTTATAATTTCGTGGTCACATATTTTCACATTTTCGACCAATTAAAACTTGGATAATAAGAAAAAACAATATTTTTGACAATTTACAAGTCGGCGAGATAATCGCGTATCCGTCGAGGATCGAAGCTACGAGAAGATGATAAAATATTATATTAGAATGCAAGATGTTTCGGTGCCTTTATTGTTTCCAATCCGAATTAAAATAATGAGATTTTTCACCTCCCCCCCCCCCCCGAGCAAAATCAACTAACTTTTTTTTAAAGTTGGCATTGCCCAAATATGCAACTACCAATACCAACTTTTGTACCATGTCACTCGCACCGCGTGTATCAAACTCGGGTCAACTCGACGACGGTTTCGGCCGTAACTTAATGGTCACCCTGTATGATAATTAAAATTATTTGGTTTGTACTTACTAAATAATATAAGGCGGCATTAAACTGAATGTGTAAAATAATCCTATTTAACTAATCTTGTCCAGAAACTCTTGTATTGTTAATAAAGCTGTCTGTACTTATTTCGAAATTTTTTGACATCGAAACCTAACCTCGAAATATTTAAGACGTTTGTTGTGCGATCATGGAAACCTCGAGCGAAAAGCCGATATGCGTGATAGTGTTGGGTATGGCGGGATGTGGAAAAACAACTTTGGTAAGTTGTCTCACTTCGGCGGGCGATAAACCTTACGCCATAAACTTGGATCCCGCTTGCAAGCGGTTACCCTTTTTTGCAAACATAGGTAATATAATCTTGCACAAGTTACCCGTCGAGGTCTAACATCTTTCGTGTTTTTTTTCCAGACATACGTGACACCATAAATTATAAGGAGGTCATGAAAAAGTACAAGCTGGGACCGAACGGTGCCATCGTAACGTCTCTCAATTTGTTTTCGTTAAAGTTCTCCGAGGTGGAAGGTTGCATCGCAAAGAGCGAAAAGAAGCACTGCTTCATCGACACGCCGGGTCAGATAGAAGTATTCTTGTGGTCTGCTTCGGGCGACATCATAACCAAGACGTTATCGAGTACATTTCCCACCGTTATTTTGTACGTGATGGACATGGACAGGAATACGTCGCCCGTCACCTTTATGTCTAACATGCTGTACGCCTGTTCGATCCTATACAAAACTTGCTTACCGTTCATAATAGTAATGAATAAGGTAGACATAGTCGACAACACATTGGCAATTTCTTGGATGCAAAATTACGAGACCTTAAGGGAAGCACTGGAAGCCGAGGAAGGTTACATCAGCAATCTGTTGAGTTCTCTAGCCATAAAGTTGGAGGAATTTTATAAAGATCTCAAGTTCTGTGGCGTTAGTGCAGCGACGGGGAAAGGAATCGAAGAATTGCATTCCCTGATCGACGATGCCGGACAAAACTACCAATAGTGAGTTACTCTCGATTTTATTTTCTTTTAAATTTTACTTTGTCCTTTAGTCCCAAAGCTACAGAAACAAAAACCGAAGATGCCGGCACGTCCAACCCGCCAGGATTGTCCGATATTAATTTAAAACGTTCCGAGGACGACAGCGGTTCGGATTCGGAAGGAGAAGAATTAAACCCACACGGTGAGTAATTAGTCTAGTCTAACTTGATAGTTTAAAGTTTTTCAAACGAATCGTACTACTTGCAGATCTCGCAAACGCCGAGGAGGAAGAAGACAACTTTAGAAAAATTGTCATGCAACAAAAGTTAAAACAGCTTGAAAGGGCGAAAGAGGCGGCCACGAGGAATAGAAAATAGCAATGGTAATTTATCGCCATAATTTTAAGTTAATTAATTTTACTATTTTTTGTAAACTCGCTCATTGTGTAAATAAATTTGTTTATTTAAAATGTTTCTCGTTCGTTCGCGCAAAACTTGTGAATTTTTCGGTTTTTGGAACAGGAACGCAGAATACGCAAGCCAGCCGTCGCGTTTTCCATTTTGCCATGTGACCACCTCCGTCAAGTTATGAAATCCTGATAAAAAGCAACAAAAGTGATGAATGCGATGAGTCAACTGGCGTTTTGAAAACATTGTCCGCCAAGTGTGTTGCATAATCTAAAAGACAAAGTCAAAATTTGAAAATTACTTTAATGAACACATTTTGGTATCTAAGCATTACAGAAAAACATTACATTACATCGAGAATATTATTGCCAACGAAAGATTTTCCATAGATGTTTCATGTAAAAGTCGATGCACCAGAAGAGAACTCTGAAAAAGGCAATTGCAATACCCAACAAAATTTTGACAAACAA
This sequence comes from Cantharis flavilabris, assembly GCA_949152465.1. Classification (NCBI taxonomy): domain Eukaryota; kingdom Metazoa; phylum Arthropoda; class Insecta; order Coleoptera; family Cantharidae; genus Cantharis; species Cantharis flavilabris. Next base: position 47,376,183 of record OX424437.1, on the reverse strand, counting down.
CAACAAGGCAATCAACATAGAGTCGATTACTTTTTCTGTCAATCTGACGAATCGGAGAAAGGGGCAAAAGTCCATAAGCTCGGTCATTAATATTTCTTCCGGTAAAGTGAACAACAATTTGGTGTCGTTCCTCAAGTTCTCGGGTATCATTTTAACATCGATTACTCCATTTTTTTCATAAATGACGAACGTTTTCCTTTCGTCAACTCCGATACTGATCATCATGTCATTTTCTAACATCTTAAACGATATGCCTCGCAGTTGCTTCTTTTTTTCTTCGAAATTCACATTACACGCTGGGCATTCTTCCTCGTCGTCTAAATCTGGACGATCGTTGAGCATATTCAGTACGGGTTCGAATTCTTCCGTCAAGGCATCCCAACCCAAATGTGAAGTCTTGACGGGCGTCAAAGTTCTCTCTTTTGGAAAAGCTTTAGATGCTTCCGAATGTACAGTTCGTATCATCTCTGCCACTGCGAGAAGTGAAATCCCAATTGTAAATAAGAGTACAGAGCGGTGATACTGTAATTTCATAGTCTTATATCTGAGATATCTGCACCTTGCCAACAAACGAAGGTTCGTACGATAGTATAAGCCCTCTTGAAAAATCGAGTTGGACTCTTTCCAACTTGCATCGTCGGAGTAAATAATTGATTTCTTAATATTTTTATTCAAAAATTTATCATATGGGCCGTTATCATTATTTGAGCTCAAAAGGTATTTAGAAATTGGCTTGTACAGTGATCCAAGCTTTTCGTTTCTTTCCTTAACGATCTGCTCCAAGTTTTGTGTTGTCGGCAAAGGAGGAAGGACCTTTTCTTCTTCAATCACCTCGAATTCTTCTCTCGACAAATCCGGCGTTATTATTGGTTTATTATTGAGATTTTCTTCTTCGTCTGCTTCTTTGAAAGAAGAATCCGAATCGTCATCGTTTGACTTGTCGTCACAATTTGGAGATTCGATATGATCGATCACTTCAAATTCCTCGAAAGAAGAAGATTTCTTCATTTCACCATCATCAATTTTGTCCAAATTCGTCTCTTTTGGTGTTCCTACGGCGTTCGAAGGTTAAGAAACAGATTTATAAAACGTAACTTTATTACCTCCTTTGATGGACGAATTGCAAACTTCATCAGTTAAGTGAGTCCAACTCGAATCCGAATCGCTATTTTCCTGATTCGCAGAAATGCTTGCCATAGCTAAAAATATATTTAGTAAATTGAAATAATATACTTTTTAAATATCATTATCGCTACCTTAGGAATAATAAAAGGAAACCCCCGCTCCCGTTCACAAACTTTAACACCCCTTCGCCATTTTGGCCAAGATTCATGTAACAATAGAAATTTAAGGGTGAGAATTTTTGGTTTTCACAACCGGATTCCCTTTGCATAAAGGATTAGAGGTTTCTAGTTTGTTGATTGACAATAATTGTTGTACAATCGATATAATTTGAATAAATAACAAAATAATTGGGCGAACGTAAATTCCGCCAGCGCTTAATACAGAGTTTCTGCTCTCAAGATGTCCAATTTTGCAGTAATTTTTTGCTTATGAAGAATGGCAAAATCAAATTAGAGTTTTTATTTTTTAAAACTATATAATATAATCGCTCTGAAATTTTAAAAAAATGAGAAACCAAAAATGCGACCTCTTTGAGCCTCCGATGATAATAAAAAAAAACTCACGGGGAGTAAATTCGACTCCTTCGGGTAAATAATTTATTCTAAAATAATACACTGTAATACATTCGGAAATCGTTTATTTGAATCGTTTCTGTCAAGCCCAAACATGTTTCCCGAGAACCAGGCATCAAAATAAATTATAAACATCGGTTTAAGTAATAAAAGGCATTTGGCATACATTTGGTAAGTATAATTTAGGAAATAATAATGGGTCAGACCCAATAAATACCAGCTATACATAACTATTTATTTATAAAAGTAATTCAGTCAAAATTATTTTTTTATCAAATTTAAAATATTATTATTATATTAACAGATCGCACTAGAAATTGCAGAGCTTTTAAAAAAGGAGTGATCTGTTATTCTGGGCTCTCTATGTAGGTATAATTTTAGTGTATACTTGAGCAAACTTCTTATTACTTTCCGAACTCCTTAGTAAGGAAAGTATTGTAATCTGAAATTGAAAAAAAAAATTGACCCCCAATTTTTTCATAAAATTTTTATGTTTTGAGGTTCCCTTAAACCATTTCTACAATTTTTGAAAAATGTCTGTATGTGTGTATGTGTGTGTGTGTGTGTGTGTGTGTATGTATGTCTGTGAACACGATAGCAACCAAACGAAATAACAAAATCACTCCAAATTTTAAATTTAAGTTTTTATCTGTTGTGGCACGAAGCCTATTGAAAATGGATAAAATCGTATGGGGGGAACGGGGGGTTTACTTGAAGCGATAAAACATAATCCATTATAACTCCGAAACGCAATGAAATAGGAAAAAGTTTATTAACACAAAAATTATCCATATCAAATTACCTACAACTTTTGTGTTATAAAATTTTTTCTAAAAATTTTTTTTTATTTTTTTTTTATTTATTTTTATTTTTTTTTATTTTTTTTTATTTTTTATTTATTTTTTCTATTCTATATATAAATAATATTCGGAAAGTTATGTGATGGCCACATCCGATTTTTTTTCTTCTTTACAAGAGAAAGTTACTTGCAATATAGCAAAAGTAATACGTTGGTTGTATGATATCTCGAAATTCGCTTCAGAGATTAAAAATCAAGTACCAAATTCTTAATGGTCAGTTTTACGTTGAAATTCTTCGTTTAATATCTTCTTCTTCTTCTTCTTACCGTCAGTGCTGTAAAATTGAAAAAAAACAAACTTTAATTTTCTTAACTTAAACAGAAAATATTTTATTTACTTGTCTTATTAGGTTTCGTCAATTCCTAAAAATATTGTTGCCGGCAACAAACAAAACTTGTCAAAATCTTCCACGTAAAATTCCATGTCCAGTTTGTCTATATCGACCCCTACCGTCGAGGGATTCACCGAGAGGAGACAGTACTCAAACTGTTGGGGTATTTTCCTGTAGAAACTGCTCAATCGTTTATAAAAACCTTTGAGTTGAGAGCTGTCTTCGTTGATCAGTCTCTTGACCTAAAATTAAAATATTTTCTTTTCGTATTAACTTTTGCCAAAAATAAAGACTTACGATGACGTAAAATGTTTTTGTTAATACGATAATGGTGAAGAATAAGTTCTGACAGATTTTTGCTTCCAAACCAAAAGTCCCATATAATAGGCTAAACAAATTACTCAGCAAGCGCTTTAAAATCGCGCTTTGTTCCTAAAAAGAAAAATTAGATTAGATTGAGAATTTTAAGGCAATTTGAAGCCAAGTACCGGCGAGACGTTGCTTTCCAGACTTTTAAAGTCGGAAATTAGTAAATCACTTTCGAGATGCTTGATTTCTGTCTCGTAAAACTCTCTGTCGTCCTTGATGTCTGCAAACTTATCGATCGGCACGACGAGTAGCGTGATCGTGAGAGAATCTTCCAGAATTTGTAAAACAATGGGGGATTCGGGCAAAGTCTTGTTAACCATTCGCCCTAAAATTTCGGCGGATATTTGACTGATGACGTTGAACTTTGAATTTTCGGGTAAAAACCGAAAGAGTCGAAAATAAATGGAAAAGCGATCGTTGATTGAATAGATGCGTTTTTTTAAAAAATTTTGATCGTTTGAAGTGAGATTAATAGAGGGATGATCCTAAAATTTACCAAGAAATTATAACATTTGGTGCATCGCAATAAGGCGCAAACTTACATAATACAAATTGTAGTGCACGATGCTGGAGACAAAGTACTTGGCAATGGTTTGATGATGGTGTTTGGCGTACTTCTCGTTGATAAAAACTTCCATGTTTCGCGAAATGATCTCCTTCTCGTCGGCCAAGAGGCCCATAAAGAGAAAGTATTTGCCGTCCATGAGTCTCAATTGAGCATCGCAAACGAGTTTCATCAAAATTTTCGAAGCCACGAAACGCACGTACGGCGTTTTACTGCAGAGAGCGCTAAAGAGATGCGGAATCAATGGATCGTAATACTGCAGATGCCTGTAGAGAAAAGTAATTATAAGCAATTTAAGGGTTTTCGAAAAGAAAACTCAACTTACACGTTGCAAAAGTCGAGAAGGCCGTACAAAATTTGTAGCTTAACAAAGTCGTTTGCATCGGTTATTGCCGTGGTCAAATTTGTTACACATTCGTGTACAAAGTTTTCATTTACGAAACAATTTCTTATGTACAAACTCATGCAGAGAGCCCAAATTTGTTGGTTTTCTTTTAGATACTCTGAAAAAGAGAAATTTTGAGCAAAGGACTAAAGGAAAAACAAAAAAAAGTAAAGATAGATTTCGAGGGTCTCTCTCTCGAGCCCGATAAAGAAACTAAAGTGCGAAAGTTACTTGAATACATTTTTATAAAAATAAATTTACCGCCAAGTTCGGACTCCACACTTGCAACGATATTCTTCAGTAGGGCAAAATTTTGAGACGAAAGCACGAGATGTCTCAAAATAATCAATTCGTTTATGTATGCGACGTCTCTCATAAAATACGAATAGTGGCCCAGCTTCCTCTCCAAGACGGCGGTCAATTTCTTTTCTAAACTTTCCTGAAAATACTAAATTTTTCAATAAAAAGACACGCTTAGCTCGTTTTTCGACGGTTTACCTGACTGGTGGACACGTCCCAGTTGTTGTCGTCCCGAATCAAACGCGTATAGGACAAAATCAGCGTCATCACGTACTTTACACATTGACCCGGAAAACTCTGATCGTAAAAAGCTTCGCTTACGGTGTAGCGCATGTTACGAAAAGCGTTCACCTGCGTGGTATTACAATCGTTTACGTTCTTCTTCTCCAACATTTTATTTAGTGCGTAAACAGTTAACGAGAGGTCCGTGCTGGAATAATCTAAAGTAGCCTAAAAATAAACTTGTAGGAGGGAGGAGTAAAGCAAACAAAAGTAAAATTTACCATTAGAAACTTCTTTATTTTCTCCTCCAAAACTTGGTGGTCGTCGTATTTCACAAAACACAGCAAAACACAGAGAAGTTTTAGTGCCGGCGTGCGACAACCGTTTTCGTTTATTTTGTTCTCCAGCAGAAAACGCACCGAAGTTTCGGTTAGCAAATGCAAAGAATGGAAACGTTCAAATATTCCAAGGACATCAAAATTATTAGAAACGAGGTAATTTGGAATCGACCACATACAACTGTCTTCTTGGACGTCAAGATTAGAAAAAACTAGATTGTACAATTCCTGAAAAATTGCAAGACGTTAATTATCGAAGGAGAGACCACCTCCAGTTGTTTTACCTTGGCAAAAACAGCGGAAGTCGCCATCGGATGGAAAATTTGCTTTACGAAGACGCTCAAAATGTACATCACTACATTCGATTTGTTGGCGTAAAATGTCAGTAGCTTTTTCAAATACTGTATACAAGGTTTCAGATCGTTAGGCGACGCCTGGAAGCACACACGGCGAAGACTCTAAAAAAAAAATGTTACGGCTAACATTCAATCTATAAATAAAACTTGAACTTTGAAAATTTCGCTAAAAAGTGGGCAAGGACGCAGTTACTACTTACATTCAAATTTTTGGTGTTAACCAAGTCTTCTAAGAGTATGAAAATATTGCAGATTAACTGTACGTAGAGCACGTTGGTAGACTTTTTGTTCCACTTCGCGTCCACAATTTTATTTAAAACGTAAAAAATTGAAGTTTTATTTATGTCTCCAGAGGTATTATTAATTATACGCTACAATTAACAAAAAAGTAGTTTAAGTGAACTAATTGCAGAACAAAAACCTACCTTAAGTACGTCGTGAGACTTTTGATCTTCCGAAGCCCGAGTAATAATCTTTAAGGATTTATTGCGCACTTCTTCGTTGCAATCCACCAACAACCGAATGACGTTGATCAAAAATATTTCCGTTTGAATTTGTCTCTTGGTTTCACTTTGGCATTCGAACGAATTGTGTAACAGCAAAGTCACCAGATTTAAAGAATTTTTTCTAAATTCCAAATTATCACATGTCATTGCGTTACAGAAAAATTTTATAAAGTTCTGGTAGGCGTTGAGCGGGAGTTGCCTTATAATTTTAGCAATGGCCTGACAACAAATAAAGAGGTTTAGATTCGGGGCAAAAAGATTGGCGGAAGGCACTTACTTCGTGTTCGTCGTAGTTTGAGTTAAAGCAAATAAATTTTAATAAATCCGTAACCAAACAAAATTCCTCGCAGTTGAACTTTCCAAAATTTTTGTTGATAAAAAGACGTACGTTGGCTTGATGAGTCACCTGAACGCTTCGGCTTCTGCTGTCCACCAGAGAAGTTTTCAAACTACTGGTTAGCGATAATAAAATAGGAAAAAGCAATTTTTTCGCATTGCCGTGTTTACTTAAGTTATCGACCATAACTTGCAAGCATGCAAACGCCTTGTATCCAATACTCGTACCACTTTCCTCTAAAAATCCACCGTAAATTTAAATCAAATATTTAGAAAACGTAAGTTTAACAAACCAACTGTAATTTGTTGAAACTCCTCGTTCGTGCAATAGGTGAAATTGTGTAGCACCGAAACGGTAGCATTTAGTGTGTCTTCGGGTAAAGTAAATTTGGTTAAAAATAACTTGAAGTGGTCCATCAAAACAATATCTCCATTAACGGCATCGGAATCTTTCAAAATCTTCAAAATTTTCAAGTATATAGGTGCATAAAAAAACACCTTGCCCGCTATATCTAACGAATTAAGAATAAAGAAAATGCTAGCTACGTATAAAGAGCAATCGACGTTGAAGTCTTCGTTGTCTAGAACGTAAATGATCAACGTACACACGTACTTGTCGTCCAACTTCTTCCAGTCGATTTCATTCGGCTTTGCTTCTTTCAATTTTTCAACGCAATTTAACAAAAACTTGTGAAAATCTACAGGAATGTGATCGCGATAGCAATCGCGCTCTTGGGGTTGCAGTGCGTTGGTGGAGGAAACTTCTTTTAACGAACAAAACAGCACTTCTAGATATTTGCGACATCGTAAGTTTTGCTGTTGGTCGCAGATGTACTCCACAAAATCCATGATTCAAGAAAATTTAAAATGTAAACATGTCCGTATAACCTCACTTTTTAGTTTGACATTTACTTGTCGACCGGCAGTGGTTGTTGTTCTGTCTTTTATCAGAGAAAATTAATTTTCTCGCATTTTTGTGGAAACTACCCCCGTCAGCTTTATGGAAAATATTTAAAACTAATAGAAAAGGTAGAAAATTAATGTCTTTACCACCGAACTATAATTTCGAGATTTTTTAAAATTTTATAAATTTTTGATTTTCAAAATTTTTTTGAAATAAACAAAATTGTTAACATTCATGGCACAACTCATGATTATTTAAAAAGTGGGGAAAAATCATCTTCGGCCGACGTCTAAAATGACAATTTGAAATTTCGCACGGTGCAAAAGTGGGCATTATATAAAGCGTCGCGACGACGATAGTAAGCGCCGGTATTGATTTTTGGCCGTTTTATGCACGCAAACGTAAAATTAACCTTAAAAGCAAATAAAGGTCCGATAATTGTGCCAGAATTGCTGGAAAATGGAGAGCGAAGTTAAAACCGAGATCACTTATAGCGAAATTAAATTAGAGTACGAAAAGGCGACGGTGAAGCAAGAATTCGATATAAAAAAACTGAAAATTATAAAATTGTCCAACAAATACTTTAAATGTGAATTGTGCGATTACAAGACGCCGACCGTGCACACTTTAAGACGACACTTCATTGTGCACAGCGACGAGAAGCCGCTAAAATGCGAAAAGTGTTCGTACAGCGGTAAAACGCCGCAGTCCTTGCGGGGTCACGTGCAGCTTCACCACAGCGAGAACGTCGTGACGCACAAGTGCGAGTATTGCGATTTTAAAACGGAATGGGGTAAGGAATTAACTTCTCACAAGAAAATTCACGCTAGAGAAAAACGTTACAAGTGTAAGTTGTGCGCGTACGTGTCGCCGTACAGTAGCGCCTTGTGGGTGCACACGAAAAAGAAACACACCGGCGACATGCGGTTCGTGTGCCACATTTGCGGATTTAAATTCACGCACAGTCGCGGTCTGATTCGGCACGCGTTCGTCCATACGGGGGAAAAACCGCACGAGTGCGACGAGTGCGATTTTAAAACCGCGCGTCCCGAAAGGTTGGCGATTCACAAGAAGAGGCATCAAGTGACGAAGGTAGAATTGATCGGTTGCGAATTGTGCGGGTATCAGACGACGACGACCGCAAATTTAAAGAAACATCTACTGATACATTCCATAGAGAAGAATTTCAAATGCCCAGAGTGCGACTTTTGTACCGCCAACAAGATGTACTTGAAAGCTCACGAAAGGGTTCACGTCGAGAAGGCTTACATATGCGCGATTTGCGATTTCAAAACCGCCTACAAGCAGCACCTGGCCGAACACGTCAGGCGTCACACCGCGACCGGCGAGAAGCGCTTTCAGTGTTGCGTCTGCGATCGCCGCTACACCCGACGCAACACTCTCAAATCTCACATGAGAACCCACACCGGCGATTACACTTACACCTGCGGCGTTTGTTCCTACAAAACCGACACCAAATCCAAGTTGGAAAAACACGGCATCATGCACACCGGCGATAAACCATTCAGGTGCGCACAGTGCAGTTATCGCAGCGCGTTTAAGGGGGCCCTCAAGCTTCACACAATTTCGCACAGCGACGTTCGACCCTACGAGTGTTACCGTTGCGGTCATAAAAGCAAAACTAAAAACCACATTCGGCTGCACATGAAAATTCACAGCAAAGAAAGCCAGCGAGAATGAACGATGAGCTTTTGTACCGGAGTCAGTTTTCAAGTTCGACTTGCGACCCAAGTGTTTGTGTTTTTTTTATTATTATATTTTCGAATCGTAAAAGATCTGTTCATTTTTTAATTATTATTTTTTCGTTTGTGTAAACGCACAAGACAATAATAATAAAGAGCATCAACAAAACACGAATGATGGTTTATTGGCAATAAATTAAAATATTTACAAATAAAATTATAAAGCTATATAAAAAGAATTTACAAATTATGTCCTAATCTTTCGAATTCGTCGAGCAAATGCAACATGTCGGAGTGCTCGAGAGACGAATTTTGAAAAACAATTCTGAAGAAATTCGGATGTCCTTTGTGAGCTTGATAGGTCACCATCATGGTACCTTCTTTCATCATTTTTTCTTTCATTTTTGGCGCGACCGCGTGCAATTTTGCATTAAAATCTTGCGATTTTTCTTGGCCGCGCAGGCCGGGCGGTAAATACCAGAAGCAGACGTTGGCGTATTCGGGCCGATCCAAAACCATGCGAAACCCTGGCCGCTGCTTCAAGTTTCGGACGAAACATCCGACGTTGTCGAAGACTTTGTCTACGTGCTTTTCGAAACCCGACTTTCCTTTCGCTTTCCACATGAACCAAAATTTCAGAACGTCAACTCTGCGTCCGCACTGGACGTGTTTGTCTCCCGTGTCGTAGCTGGTGTCGTAAAATTTGTCCTTTTGGAATAAATAGGCCGCGTTGGCGGAGTGCGCTTGCGACAAGAGGTCCTTGTGTTTCAACAGCAGAACCGAGCATTGCTGAGGCGCCGTGAGAAGTTTGTGAGGATTCCACGTCACCGAATCGGCCCTAAACGCAAAAGAAAAAGAATACAAAATTTCGTTAAATAGAGCGCGACCTATGGGTTCTGATAAGATATTTTAACAAATATGTGTAAATAATAATTAATTATCTATTATAATAATAATAATTTATGCTGCCAAGGTCAAAGGACGCAATCGATGGTTTGATTAATTGGGAAACCGATTTCGTCAGATTTGCAAAACGAAAGAAACAGGCGAACGCAATGTGATTACCTATACGCAATTACCTATACTTTACCTTGCTATTCCGTTAAGTAAGTGACGATATTTTTTGGACATCAAAGCACCGCCACCCCAGGCGGCGTCCACGTGGAACCATAAATTGTATCGTTCGCACACGTCGGCCAACTCTTCCAAAGGATCGAAAGCGCCCAAAACCGTGGTTCCGGCGGTCGCGCTCACCATAAACGGCGCCGCTCCTTCTCTCGAGGCCCTCTCGATTTCTTCCACCAAGTGCGAGACGCACATTTTTCCCAAATCGTCCGTGCGAATTAGATAAACGTTATCGGAACCGATGCCCAAAAACGATGCCATCTTCTTGATCGAGTAGTGCGCCTCGTCGGATGTAAACAACACCAGCCTTGGAAGTCCGGCCAGACCAACGTCCTAATGAAAAGTTTATTTACTCGAGCTAATTTCTTTTGCCACTAGAAAGTTGTTAATTGACCACGGAAGCGCGAGTTTGTTTGACCGCCTCAAACACAAAAAATTCCTTACCTTGATGTCGGGTTTGAACTTGAATCGTGCACAACTAACGGCGTACCCGTTGGACATGGAACCGCCGGGACAAAATATGCCATCGCCCTCGCCGTCGGGAAAGCCGACAATTTTCCTCATCTCCTTCAGAACCACCTCCTCCATTAGGGTGAACACCGGCGACACCTCGTACGTATAAACGCTCGGATTTAAAGCGTCGGTCAGCCATTGCCCGACCAAGCCGTAAGGATCCAAAGAGGAAAACAGCTGATTGACGAAATACGGATGGCCGGTTTTGACGGAAAAATGAATGGTATCCTTAACCAACTGCGTCAATTTTTCGTGTGTCGCGCCGTCTTCGCCCACGCGAAAATCGAACAGTTTAAACAATTCGGCCGGATGGTGCCATTCCAGGAGCGGCTTGTTTCGCGACGTTCCTTCGAAAACGGCGTCCTTCACCAAAATTTGGAGGCAGTCGTTTAAGAATTTTTCGTGCCGTTCCTTATCGGGCGCACTTTGAAACGTCGCTTTTTTCAAAACCGGCAATTTGTTGGTGCACGAAATTTTGAGGCCGTCGGAAAAATTTGTCGGCGATAAATATTCCTCGTCCGAAGACATCGGCGAAGGTATAACCTCGTCCATTTCCTCGCCGCCAAATTCTTCTTGACCGGTGGCTGGCATTTTACGATCCTTCGATTACACGACTGAATCACAAATGTTGGAGCTGCACAATCGTCAACGTTTTAAGAGTATTTGGGTCACGTGTAGAGGCCTTGTTGAGCCAACTTTCGCTTAAGGCGGCCAAATTGACCGTGGCGTTAAATATTGCGGTTGTTTCCATCGTCGTCGGGGGATTTCTCCCTTCGGACTTGCCTCGAAATCCGGCACGTGATGCACGCGGAAAATGCACCGGCGATTTCGGCTTAAGACCGCAATCGCCGGCGTTCCGGGGTTTTTCAAGTTTTCACTTTTTATCGAAAACGTTTGCCTAATTGTTAAATAACCTTAAGAATTTGATGACCTACACAATTTTACTTGTGGTTTTTATAAAATAATTAATTAATTTAATGCATTAATAATTTCCGACTTTCGATATCGAGGCTAATTGGTCAAGCGATTTTACATGGTGTAACGGTTTGGTAGCCCAAGGCTCTCTTGTTAATTACCAATTATCATATCGTACCTACACTACACCTATTTACTTAACGCTACTATGTAATTATGCTCATGCTACTAAAATTCCATATCCCACGAAAAAAAAACAGAATTTTTAACCATTAGCTGGGCGCTCTGCTCGATCGTTGAAACTCCAACCAAAGCATCGGCAATGCTTTTTGCTGATTAAAAACCAATATGCGCAATAAAATTGTTACGTTTTACATTTGATCTGCCCCCTCCCAACCCGTTTTCCTTTATAATTATTATAATCAAAATTCGCTCCCCCATTTTCGAAACTTAGTCAATTTTGTCAAAATCAAACAAGTCAAAAATTGGCCAAAATGTTGGGAATTGAATTGCCAATTTTGATGATGCAATTCGAAAAAAAGTAACATAAACCTGATTAACATTAAAATTAAAACTTTAATTAACATTAAAGTATATTATAATGTGTAAAAATTAGCAAGAACGTCCCAATAAGCGTGATGTTCACGTGATTTTGTTCATCATTTTCAATTTTAATTAACATTTAAATCGCTTCTTGTAAGCGGGTATCAACTTTACTTGGTATAACAGAAGGAGCAGAGGTAATTCCGCACGTTTGCTCTCACATAAATTTAATAGGACAGGAAGAAGCACACAAAGTGTTAAGAATAAGCCTCATGGTCGCCGTGCCACTGGTTTTTCCCTGGGAAAACCTGGTGTACAAGCAAAAAGAAATCTGAGAAAACTGGAGAAATTTGAAGAAACGTAGAAAATCCCAAGAAATCTTATTGTATTGGAAATATAAAAAATCCTAGAAAATTCCAAGTAATTTTAGAAATCCAAGAAAATCTTAAGTTTCAGGTAATCTTAGGAAATCGTAGGATATTTAGAAAATCTCAGGATCCTAGGAAAAGGATCAACTTTTCAAAAGGAAATCTTAAAGCAGTGCAGGAGGAAATCTTTCAAAACCCTCGTAAATCTTGTATATAAAAATTGAACATTATGTGCAGTCACACGAAACATGTCGTACTAAGTAGAATGAAAACTTGTCCCCCCGAACCTTGACCTTTTCATTCATTGTTTTAAACTATAATGATTGATAAATAGTTTAAGTTAAAGATTCAGTAGTCAATGAGTTCAATTATATTAATAATATAATTATCATAACACTATCATATTGCTATTCACCGAAGGATCAATCTAAAAAATTTCTAGCCGCTAATGTGGTTTGTGATTTAGTTGGACACTCCGGTGAGCAAACTCACTCTGTGGTTAAGGTGATTAGATAATCATTCGTCATTTAGAAGAAAATGAAAAATGTTTGAAATGGTTTTTTTTTCAAAAGAAATTAAAGAGAACCATCACTATCTATTATGATGTCTGGGTATCCTTAGTGCAGTGCAGACGTAACGATATATCTGAAACGATAAGTGTACACATAGAGATGTGAATTGAAATTTAGAGATATGTCCAGACATTCACATTTCAGTTTAAATCTGCGGTCACTATGGGTTGCATATTTTGTGCATTGACAGAATTATACAGCTAGAGTCAATTTACTGTTTATTCAATAAGTGTGGCTAAAAATACAGTTAACCCCTACTCGAGATTAAATTAATATAAAGCTTAAAATACATTATTCGTTTCTTGTTTAATTTAATTCAAGAGTTTAAGTTTGAATGCTCCTCGTTTATTATATACGATGATTTCTGCATGGCTGAACCTAAACCTTAATATTAATAAGGACACAAATTTTTCTGTAATCAAAATAAAGCAAAAATATCTATTCTGCAAAGTCGTAAGACTCAATTTGCAACACTTAAAATATCCTCCGTGCCCTAATTATTACTAAGTAGCATTAAATACGAGCAAACCGAAAAGGAAAATTTATACTAAAACTTTTGATTGGTTTGCCTTATCACAAGTGAGTCATTTGACAAACATCAACTAAAGACTCGGTAAAATTAGTGCATTCTTATTCTAATCGACCCTGAACGTGATAACAAGATCGACGACCTAATTAAAGTGGCCTAACGGTGCAGGATGAAAAACTCCAGCACAAAGATAATTTTAAGCATCTTTTATTTTCTTATGTACAATAATCATTTATAAAAAATATACACATGGATAAACATTTACTACATATTTAAACTTGTTTAATTATTTATATAGTATATAAAAATAATAACAAACATTCTCTGATATGCAATTAACGATTCATCGTTTGCTTAGTCAATAGTCCTACATTAAAATTAAAAACGGTCCCGCGTTTTTTGACTTATCGCTAATAAAAAGTAAAATATTGTTGGCACGCTCAAATTACATTGCACCTCGTCGAGACTACTTCACAACTGCGATATAAAATTAACCAAAATAAGCACCACAATTCGAGCAACGACGATTTTTTAAAGCTAAACAACATAAAATTCCCAACGGAAAGAAGAAAATTGCACAGAAAATACCTAAACAAGTGTAATCGTCTTCTAAAATTCCGATGCGACAAGCGGGGCAAGCGCCGACCATAATAATTTCCGGTGGCACGATTATGGTCGTGGTCGTGGTGCCATAGTTTGGTCCTCCAGGTTGAGCATAAATGGGTGCATTTTGTCCTCCGGGCTGAGCATAAACGGCTGCCGGAGGATACTGCTGGTACGGAGGTTCTAAAAAGAAAAATTTAACAACTTGGCCTAAATAAACAAAACTTTATTTACGTGGTGCAGCTGTCGGCGTGTAAGGGGGCGGGAGATCACCTAAAAGGTCGTCGTGCTTATTAGTTGGAAAAAAAACAAATGTAAAATAAATACCTGCAGGATAATTGGGTGGTTTATTAGCATAAGGATCCATCGTAGATCAACGGAAAAGCAATTAAAACGAATTAAACGTGATTTTGATATCGTCAAATTTGATAACACTAATAATAATTAAATGACACAAATAATAGTTATTTGACGTTTCAACAGTCACGTGTGTGAAGGCGCATTCACAACTATAGGAACAAGAATTATTATACGGCGACACGAAGAAATACCTCCAGAAAGCTTTACGAAACTTTAAATAATAAATTAATTGGCTCTCTATCATAAATTACATAGCGCGCACACGTAAATATTTTAACTTTTAAAGTAAACACATCAACGTGAACAAAGCACAATCTAAAATTTGAGGTTACGTCGCTCACTGTCGTTTATTTGACACCCTTGACATTTACAAAACATTTGTCTAAATTTTTAGCTAAATTTGCAACAAATTACGCCTATTTTACATTAATTTCTAGTGCGAGTGTTTATATTTAGTGTGGAAATGTTTTCTGCGGAACGTTTGTAAGATCCTTTCGATTATTTTCATCGATTATTTCTTCGTTACATACACACCACGTCACTGGCGATGTTGTACAATAATTGGACAACTTTAAAAATGGAAAACAAATAAATTGCGCACTTTTAAGGTGGATTATTTATAAAATGCAATCTAATTCTAATACCGGCAAGATGTTTATAATACGTGCATTGGAAAAGATTCTCAACGATAAGGAGATCAAACGCTCCCATCATTTGCAAATTAAACGTGCTTGCGAAGCTGCCTTACGTAAGTTGCGTTTTGTATTTTTTTTCAGGTTGAAGTAAAGCTTAACTTTCACGCCATATGTCAAATTTAATTAGGTTGTAAGTTTGGCAAAAATTCCTTATTGATTTAATGATATGTCGCACTCTTATCTTGCTGAATTTTCCTTGTGTGCAACATTTGAATTGTGTCTTGGCCGAACGCCGAACTTTTACTTTATACCGTTATTTTATATAAAAGCGGCTTTATCTTACTTGCCGTTTAACCACTCCGTTTCTGTTTCGATTATCAAAAAATTACTTTTATATGTACTTTTAGTTTAAAAATACAGTCAAACGGCTGTGCAATCGGACGATTGCACGCTCCGATGGATTTTAAACTGATTGTTAAACTCAAACGACCACACCAGCTGTCTGGTTGCTAGTCGGAGGTGGTCAAGATTTCTTGGATAATAATTCTTGTCTACCTACTTAGATAGATACTTAAGTTTCTCGAGCAAAGGAAGAACTTGATTATAACGGTCTCCCCTTGGAAGACAATGAAAATCACTGCAGTGTAATTTATCTACAAAAAGTGTTAGAAATCTTAAGGGAACGTTTGCCCTACACCATTTTCCTAAACTACCCATCTGACTGGTCAAACGTATCTGGTATATAAACCACATATTTAAACTTTTTTATAAAAATAAATTGCCAAGTTATGTTCGATTAAAAGCTTACCGCTTCGTGGTAGCTTTTTGCTGCACCGTTCAGTTCCGACTGGGGCATATCTTGGCAGAATAAGTTGTTAATTCATTACATTAACCACAATGTAATTTAATTAATTCTTCTCGATTTCCTTTGCAAATGGTTTGTTCTAAATATATATATTTTTTTCTACCTTTTCTATTTATATATTACCTGTTAACGCTAATTACTATGATTGAAGTTGTTAAACTTGTTTTTTATTTGTCTTGCACACTTAATTCAATTTAATTACATTCATTTGTTTGTTATTTCAGATTTTAATTTTACTTGTTGATTTCTCCTGTTTGGCTTTTAATTTTTGTTTTTTATACTCTTCAGGTCCGGTCTTTTCACTTACCTTTAAGCAAACTAATAAACTAACAAAAAAATAATTAATTAGTACTAGATACAAAGTTTAAATTTGAAAAATATAGGTAGTTTACCATGAACACGAAGCATTTTCCTTTTATCGCATTCAATGCAAATCTCAGCTTTTTAAAAATCACATCTAATTAATTTTATTTTATAAGTAAATGGTAGATTTTAATTAATCTGTGTTTAATTAATTGAGCTTAAGCTCAAGTGCAAACACTGAATTTGCACTAAATTCTCTGATTGATTGTGTTTTCTTTGCAGAGGAAATAAGGAAAGAATTAAAGGAATCTAATTTAGAAGAAAAAACTTCTGACATTTTACCCGTTCCGCGAAGCGGAGACGTAAATGCATCGACAACCGAGAAATATTTTTTGCCTTTCGAATTGGCGTGCAAGAGCAGATCTTCCCATATAGTTGTCACGGCGCTCGACTGTTTGGAAAAACTAATTCAATACGGGCATCTGACTGCAAACGTTCCGGATTCTACTACGTCCGGAAAATTATTAATCGACAGAATCGTCGAAACCATCTGTTCCTGTTTTACCGGACCCCAAACCGATGAAGGTAAGCTATTTCTGCCAGGTGCAGAGCAACTGCTCTAACTGTAACGATATTCTCTAGGGGTTCAATTGCAAATTATCAAGGCGCTACTGACCGTCGGAACGAGCCAGCATGTTGAGGTCCACAAAGGCACCGTCCTTCTGGCGGTGCGTACGTGTTACAACATCTTTTTAGCCAGCAAAAATTTGTCAAATCAAGCGACCGCAAAAGCTACTTTGACGCAAATGCTAAACGTGATATTTAATAAGCGCGTCGACGACCTGATTGACGAATCCGAAAGCCACACCCACGATTCCAAATCGTCTGAAATTAAGGAATCGAGAAAGGATTCTTCTTTGAGTAATTCGGTCACATCGCTCAAGGACGAGGAAGTTAAAACTAATGAGGAAGTTTCCAGTTTCACTATCGTCAACGAAATTATCGACGGTTTAATTGACGGAGCCGTGAGTTTTGTCGATTCTAAACATAATCAGGATAATGCCGAGTCCGAAGGTAGTCTAAAGTCGATGAAACGAATTCCTTCGCAAGAGAGCGTGGATACGCACAGCGAACAAGATTCTTCGGTTGTTACGGCGAAATTTCCGCATCCTTGTCAAGAAGACGCTTTTTTAGTATTTCGCGCTTTGTGTAAGCTGTCGATGAAACCTCTACCCGACGGCACTCCCGATCCTAAATCGCACGAACTACGCTCGAAAATTTTGTCGCTACACTTGCTGTTATCGATATTACAAAAGCCGGGCGCGGTATTTGAGTCCAACGAAATTTTTATAACTGCAATCAAGCAATATCTGTGTGTAGCGTTATCGAAAAACGGAGTTAGTTCGATACCCGAAGTTTTTGAATTGTCCCTCGCCATATTCGTCGCTCTCATTTCGAATTTTAAAATGCACCTGAAAATGCAAATCGAAGTCTTTTTTAAAGAGATTTTTTTAAACATCTTAGAAACGTCCAGCTCTTCGTTCGAGCACAAATGGATGGTGATTCAAGCGCTGACAATTATTTGTGCAGACGCGCAAATCGTCGTCGACATATACGTAAATTACGATTGCGACCTTTCCGCCGCAAATTTATTTGAAAGACTGGTTAACGATTTGTCGAAGATTGCCCAAGGGAGGCACGCTTTGGAATTGGGTGCTTCTCCGAATCAAGAGAAAGCTATGCGCATTCGCGGTTTGAAGTGTTTGGTTTCCATTCTCAAGTGTATGGTGGAATGGAGCAAAGATTTGTACGTGAATCCGAACCTTTTGTCCACGGTTGGTGAGCAAGTATCGCGAGAAATCGAAACGGTGTCGCTTAAATCGCGTAGCGGATCGACCACAAGTTTGCACTCCAATGCTAGTTCTGGTGGAAATAAGGAAGTGTTGGATTCTCCCGAACAATTGGAAGTTCTCAAACAACAAAAAGAGGTTGCAATCGATACAATTTTTGACAAATAGCAATTTAACGACCGACTACTTTCTTTTCTAGGTTTGGGAAACCGGCATCGATATATTTAACCGAAAACCTCGGCGCGGTATTACGTTTTTGCAAGAGCAGGGCCTTTTGGGGAGCAGCTATTTAGAAGTGGCGAAATTTCTTCATTCCGATGAGCGATTGGACAAAACTTTTATTGGAGATTTTTTGGGCGAGAACGAAGATTATTGTAAAGAAGTCATGTATGCTTACGTCGACCTAATGAATTTCGGCAACATGGACATTGTAGCTGCTCTTAGGCACTTCTTGGATGGATTTAGACTGCCCGGGGAGGCTCAAAAAATCGATAGGTAAGTGATTTTTTAGAAACCAGACAAGTGGGCGCGAGAAATGTTTTTAAATATTTTTTTCCTATTAGATTGATGGAGAAATTTGCCAGTCGCTATTGCGAATGCAATCCCAACAACGGTCTGTTTGCTAGCGCCGACACTGCATACGTCTTGGGTTTTTCCATAATAATGTTGACGACGGACCTGCATTCGCCCCAAGTGAAAAATAAAATGACCAAGGAGCAGTACATCAAACTGAATCGCGGAAATACGGACAGCAAAGACGTGCCCGAGGAATATCTGTCGCAAATATACGACGAAATAGCCGGGCACGAAATCAAAATGAAATCGGTGGTGAACAAGCCCGGCAAGCATCAGATAAACAGCGAAAAGCGACGTAAAATTTTGTGGAACATGGAAATGGAGGTGATATCGACGGCCGCGAAAAATTTGATGGAATCCGTTTCGCACGTGCAGGCGCCTTTTACGACCGCCAAACACTTGGAGCACGTGCGACCGATGTTTAAGATGGCTTGGACGCCGTATCTGGCAGCCTTTAGTGTCGGTCTTCAAGATTGCGACGATCCTGAAGTGGCGACTTTGTGCTTAGAAGGACTCCACTGTGCCATAAGAATCGCGGGAATATTTCACATGACGCTCGAACGAGATGCCTACGTTCAGGCGCTTGCCCGTTTCACATTATTAACAGCAAATTCGCCTATAATGGACATGAAAGCGAAAAATATCGATACCATCAAAACGTTAATCATCGTGGCTCACACCGACGGCAATTACCTGGGAAGTAGTTGGTTGGACATTCTCAAGTGTATCTCCCAATTGGAATTGGCCCAACTTATTGGTCAACAGATACGACCGCAATTTTTATCGGGCCCAGGTTTCAAACCGCCCGATCCTAGTTTGCAAGAGCACATCGGTAAGACCAGCTCTCAAAGCATCGTGGTCGCAGTCGATCGCATCTTTACCGGATCTACGTGTTTAGACGGCGACGCGATCGTCTACTTCGTTAAAGCACTCTGTCAAGTGTCCCTAGAAGAATTGGCCTTTGCAAGTCATCCGCGCATGTTCTCCTTACAAAAAATAGTCGAAATATCCTACTACAACATGGGAAGAATTCGGTTGCAATGGTCGAGAATTTGGCAAGTTTTAGGAGAACATTTTAACACCGTAGGCTGCAATCCCAATGAAGAGATATCGTTTTTCGCCGTCGACAGCTTACGGCAGCTGTCGATGAAGTTCATAGAAAAGGGCGAATTTTCCAATTTTCGTTTTCAAAAGGACTTTTTGCGACCATTTGAGCACATCATGAAAAAGAACGTCTCGCCGACGATACGCGACATGGTCGTTCGGTGCATAGCGCAAATGGTAAATTCGCAAGCCAACAACATCAAGTCGGGTTGGAAAAATATTTTCTCCGTGTTTCATTTGGCCGCCGGAGATCAAGAGGAAGCGATCGTCGAATTGGCGTTTCAAACTACCGGCAAAATCATAACGGATCTGTACGACAAGCAGTTTTCCGCGATGATCGATTCGTTTCAGGATGCGGTCAAGTGTCTGTCGGAGTTCGCCTGCAATTCGCGCTTTCCCGATTTAAGCATGGAGGCCATAAGGCTGGTTCGAATTTGCGCTCTAAGCGTACACGCGTCGCCGCACCTGTTTGCAGAACACGCAGGCATGGAAAACGACGCGTCTGTTAGCGAAGGCGATCGCGTTTGGGTGCGCGGTTGGTTTCCGTTACTCTTTTCGCTTTCTTGTATAGTGAATCGTTGCAAATTGGACGTGAGGACGCGAGCACTCACCGTCTTGTTCGAAATAGTAAAAACCTACGGAGATTCGTTTAGTTCGCACTGGTGGCGCGATCTATTCAGAATTCTGTTCAGAATCTTCGACAACATGAAATTGCCAGAGCAGCACACGGAAAAGGCCGAATGGATGACGACGACCTGTAATCACGCGCTATACGCAATCATAGATGTTTTCACGCAATATTTCGACGTGTTGGGACCTCTTCTTTTGTCGGAATTGTATTTGCAGCTTCGTTGGTGCGTTCAACAAGACAACGAACAATTGGCGCGTTCGGGAACAAACTGCTTGGAAAATTTGGTAAATTCAAACGGTCAAAAATTCGACGACGTTACGTGGGACAAAACGTGTCAGTGTATATTGGATATTTTTAATACGACCGTGCCTTCGAGTTTGTTGACGTGGAAGCCGGATTCTTTTCAAACGACGGCCGTAATCGAAAATGGCGATGCCGGCGTTCGGCACGGCATATTGAAGAGAACGGTTATGACGGACGGAACTAATATGGATAACGCGATTTTGTTTAATAGTTTGATGATAAAAAGTGCGGTGCAGTTAGAATTAATTCAAACAATCGACAATATTGTTTTTTATCCGGCCACTTCACGTAAAGAAGACGCGGAAACTTTGGCGTTGGCGACCGCCGATATGACGGGAAATGTCGCGTTGGCGGAGTTTCAACGAGAGGAACAGGGGATGTACAGATTGCTCAGCTCCAATCAGTTGATCCAACTCACGGATTGCTTGTTGCAATCGCATCGATTTGCGAAAGCCTTCAATTTGGATCACGAACAGAGGAATCTCCTGTGGAAAGCGGGCTATCGAGGTTCGATAAAACCGAACCTCTTGAAGCAGGAAACGCAAAGTTTGGCGTGTCTGTTGCGAATTTTATTTAAAATGTACGGCGACGATTGCCGCACCAGCCATTGGCCTTTGATACAGACCCGGTTAATTTCCGTGTGTCAAGAAGCTTTGGAATATTTTCTCCAGTTGCAGAGCGAAGCGCATAGAGACGCGTGGACTTCTCTGCTTCTGCTCGTCCTCACCCGCATTCTAAAAATGTCCGACGACAGGGTAAGTGAAACATAGTTTTTTGTGCTATGCAATCTCAAATAATGACGCTCTTATTTCTTGCAGTTTGCCGCCCACGTTTCGTGCTACTATCCGCTCTTGTGCGAAATCGTGTGTTTTGACTTAAAGGCCGAATTGCGTTCGATACTCAGGAGGGTATTTTTGCGCATAGGGCCCGTTTTTCGTATAACAGTGACTTAGCTCTTACGGTAAAATGAAGTATTTAGATTCAATTAAAAAGAAGAGAAATAGGATTTTATTGTTGTTACAACGCATTCTTGTACAAAGGTTATTTTATTTTATTTTTCTTGTGGTTTATTTTGTATAGAGAAAAAATTTTAAATGTGATATCGTTGGGGCGTGCTTTCGATAAGCGCATAATTTGTAGAATAGAAATGAAAATGAGTAAGTACAGTTATATAGGAAACAAATTAGTGGATCAACACACAAATTTTATATTTAAAAAATTCTTTGCCTTATTTATTTTGTTCGTTTTTATTTTTTTATATACGAATGAAAGTTTTTAAATAGAAAATTATTCTTATTGCTAGTTAAGGAAATTCCCGCATTTAAATGTTTGTAAATATTACCAGTCACTAAGAAGTTTATAAGGATATAGTTAAACTTTGTAACCATTATTTTGATAGTATATTTTTGTTGCTAATGTCGAGCTTAAATAAAAAATATTTAATACAAATTTTTATGCTGAATTTTCTTCCCGCTCTCTACCTATCACCTCCGATAGCCTATTCGTCAATAATGTCGTGCTTATCTGACGATTGTAAAATCGGTTCTTAGCTGTTTTAGTTTTTAAAGACTTAACGAGGGTGGAGATTTCTTTATGACTTGCTAAGACCTCACAAATGCAAAAATTGCTTGCCCGATACTCCACAGTGTCAATTTCGTTTAAGAAATTACAAATTTTTGCTGCTTTTAAGTAACAGGAATACATAAATTAAAAGGGATTATTTAGATATTTTACGCCTGGAAGTTCTGCAATTGCTGATACTCGCAAGTTCAAATTTCGAAACTACAAATTTTACTGCATTTAATTATTAGGAATACATAAAGTAAAAGAAATTATTAGTTTTAAATTTCTCCTACAGGTTCTGTTATCCTGATACCCGAGTAAATTTCGTATAAGAAATTGCAAAGTTTGCTGCATTTAAGTAACAGGAATACATAAAAAAAGAGATTGTTTTTCTCCTGAAAGTTCTGTTTTCTTGATACTCAAAAATGTAAATTTCTTTTAAGAAATTACATAATTTTGCTGCTTTTAAGTAACAGGAATACATAAAGTTAAACAAATTATTTTTCTCCCGAAAGTTCTGCTTTCCCGATACTCAAATGTAAATTTCGTATAAGAAATTACAAATTTTTCTGCCCTTAAGTAACAGGAATACATAAAGTGAAAGAAAATATTAGTTTTAAATTTCCTTTTCAAGTTCTGCTTTCCTGATACTCGAAAGTGTACATTTCTTTTAAGAAATTTCAAATTTTGTTGCATTTAAATAATTTACTGTCGCCATCTAGGAACGAAAACGATAAAACAATTTATAACCTCAAATTTTTAAACCAACAACCGGTCATGAATGGATTTCGCTTGAAATTGAACTTGTCCAAGTTTTTCAACGATGTTCGTGTGTCTGCCTTCATTTTCGTGTCGTCGGATATCGAAACTATCGGTGATTTACAAAAACACATTTCCAATTTGTTTAAAATTTCGGACGAACTGGTCCTCTTGTGCGACAACCACTTTCTTCCAGCCGAAGAGACCGTAAAGATTTTAAAGGAAGATGAAGTAATAACGTGAGTAATTAAGAGCTTCTTGTTTTGTAATATCTTAACAATTATATTTCCTTTTTTTAGGGTTATCGAAGGTGGTGTTGGGAAAGTGAAGAAAGTAAAGAAGCGGAAAATTAAGGAAAACGATTCTCTTTGCGAGTCGGATTTGACGTCAAACGTTCGAAACAAGATTGTCGGTTTAAATCACCTGGGCGAAGTTGACGAAAGTCTAATCGAGCCCGGCACTTGGAATAAAAAGAAGCAGCAGATTAATGAAGTTGAGGCAGTCAAAAATGGTTTAGGCGAGTTGCCCGAGCTAGCAAAAACTTTAAGCAAACAAAAGAAACGGAAGCACTTTGATGGGGCAGTCGATGAGAAAAACCGTGAGTTTATTTTTAAAACCAGTGTCGTATCACATAGAAAAAAGGTTGAACCGATGCCTATTTCAACTGTCGCAAAAGTTGTCAAATCGGTTAAGGTTTTTGACGATAAAGGATGGCATTTTGAGCCAACCTCGCAGCAATCAATTACTTTTATTCAAGATAACATAGAAATTCCCAAAAAAAACACTTTAATTGTTGAAGAAGAATTTCCGGCAGCAGAAGAAGTACTTCCAATAGTAGAAGAACTCGAAAATCCACTCGCAGATGCATTGCTAGAAGAACCTGAACTAATGGATACAAATGAAACTGAACTGCCGATAATTGTAAAAGAAGTGGAAGTGAAAGCAAAAGATAAAACAATCATAATTCATTCAAACGAAAAATTAATTACGGATTCCGAAAGTGTTACAAAATTGCAAGATGAAAGTGATGTTGAATCAAAAACAGAAAACGAAAGTTTAAACGACACAAATTCTTCCGTTTCAACAAGGCGCAAACGAAAACGCGTACGCAAGCGCAATAGGAAATCAAAAACGCCTACCAACGAAGTAATACCTATCCCGGCTCCCGGTTTTAGGACAACTTCAAATGTAAAAAATATGCACATAAAGTTTGACGACGATTTGAATCCGACAGTGCTGTCGGAAGCTGCCAAACCTGTTCAGGAAGAAGTAGTAGTACCACCTTCTGCAAAGAT
This sequence comes from Cantharis flavilabris, assembly GCA_949152465.1. Classification (NCBI taxonomy): domain Eukaryota; kingdom Metazoa; phylum Arthropoda; class Insecta; order Coleoptera; family Cantharidae; genus Cantharis; species Cantharis flavilabris. The sequence continues at coordinate 47,351,899 of OX424437.1, read as the reverse complement.
AGAAGAAGTACCTCCACCTTGTCCCGAGTTGGTCGAAAAATCAAAAGAAGAAATTGACAAAATAGAAGATGAGACCATTTCGTTGGTTGTTAATCCGACAGAGTGCCGTAAAGAGATATTGAGTTATCCTATCATGGCAACCAAACCCAAGGTTAACGATATAATTGCATTTAAGGTAGCCTAATGAATTTTTATTTTTCTCAAAGATTCTAACATGTTTTGTACATTTTCTTTCAGAAATACGTTTTATCAGAAAACTACACTCCAGAAATATCCGACTTTCTCGTTGCTCAAGTGTATACTTTTGACATCAAGAACCAAGAGTTGGTTTTAGATATTTTGGGTAAGTTAAATCATGTCTGCACGGGAGCGTTTAAACTATTTTCTTTATTTAGAAGGAGGAGAGCAGTGTGCCGATCCCAACGGAAAATTTAGCTTGATCGATCCCGAAGAAGAACCGGAAGATGTAAATCGAATTGAAATGAAGTGGTGCGAAATGATTGAACCTCGACTCGTTTATCCCTAAATTTTTAAGTAGAAAACGTGTAAATATAAATATTTTTATAGATATGTAAATAAAATGTTCGTTTTTAACTTTCAATGATGAATATTTTCGAAAACCCAAGCAAATATATGCAACATTTATGGCATTTTTGAATTTAATCCCTTTAGTGCCATCTACAGGTTTTGTTTTGAAACAATTTAAATGACAAATATAATATAACCTCATTTTAGATGTACATGCTTTGCAGCAGCAAATTAATAAAATGTCTCGAATTATAGTGCGGAATTTACCCAAAACCGTAAGTTTACCGAGGTTCATTTTGTGTGCGACCTTTACATTTTTATTACGTATCATTTTTAGATCACCGAAGAAAAACTCAGACAAATTTTTGCCGAAAAGGGCACCGTAACAGACGTGCAATTGAAGTACACGCGAGATGGTAGATTTCGTCAGTTTGGATTTATCGGTTATCACGACGAGAAGGAGGCCGACGAGGCGGTCAACTTTTTTAACAATACCCACGTTCAGAGCAGTAAAGTGTCTGTCGAACGATGTGCTTTGTTAGGAGACGACAAGAAACCAAAATCTTGGAGCAAGTACGCGAAAGATAGCTCGGCATATAAAATTAACAATCCTGCACCTGTAATAGACAAACCGGTGGTAAAAAAGAAAGTGAAAAAAGTCGACAAAACTAAACAACGGGAACTTTTAGAGAAGGTAAGTCAATTTGAAATTTTACTCGTTTCTTCTCTTATACTTCTATGATCATTTCGTGTTTTAGTACAAAAATGATCCGGAATTTGCACAGTACATGAAAATTCACGCTCCCGACGATGTGGAAAATTTATTAAACCAAGAAGACGAATCAAATGGGGAAACATCGGATTCGGACGAGGGAGATCTCGTTGGTGGTGAAAACTTGGCACACGCGAAAATATCCGACGCCGATTACCTCAAGTCTCTCACAAAAGTATCTTCGGATGGTGAAGCCCCAATAATGAAAAAATTCAAAAAAAAGCAAAAAGACAAAGTCGATCTTTTCACCGTAAAAGTTACAAATTTACCATTCGAATTTAAAAAAAAAACCATTAAAGATTTGTTTCGCAACATGTCGCCCTATTCGATACGAATACCTCGTCACATAAAAGGCATTGCGTTTGTCGGTTTCAAAAACGAAAAGAACTTGAAGCGTGCGCTACTTAAAGATAAAACTTTTGTGGAAGGTCGGCGCATTTGGGTGACGCAATATGAACAACAAAAAGTGGAACAGGATGAGGTCCTCGATCCGAAGCAAAGCAAATGGAAAACTCAGGAAGAAGCACTCAAAAATGAGGAAGATATCGGCGAATCGGGTAAAATTTTTATAAGGAATTTGTCTTACACCACCACGGAAGACGAAATTCAAGCGCTGTTTTCCAAATACGGCACCATCACCGAGGTGAATCTACCCGTTGATTTCACCACCAGAAAGATGAAAGGTTTTGGCGTTATCACGTTTCTGATTCCCGAACAAGCGGCCCTAGCTTACACAGAACTAGACGGAACTATCCTTCACGGTCGAATGTTACACCTTTTACCTGGAAAAGCGAAAGACGTAGAAGAAGAGGACAAGCTGGACCCTAAAAATTTCCAAAAGCTAAAGGCGCAGAAATTGAAGGCGCAATCTCAAATTGGACACAATTGGAACGCTCTATTTGTGGATTTAAATGCGGTTACGGACGTCGTTTCTAAAGCTTACGGCAAAACTAAGAAAGAATTTCTTGACGACAATTCGGCTGCCGTTCGTTTGGCACTCGCAGAAACCCAAATAGTAATGGAAACTAAAAAGTATCTGGAAGGTGAGGGAGTCAATTTGGACGCGTTTAGTGAAACTAATCCGAAGCGATCGAAAACCATTATTTTGGTCAAAAACTTACCGTCCGACACAGAAATGAACGAGGTGAAGGAAATGTTTGAGAAATTCGGCGTCATCAATCGTTTAATCTTTCCACCAAATAAATTGACAGCTTTGGTGGAATTTATCGAACCTTCAGAAGCACGCAAAGCTTTCCTCTGCCTGGCTTATGGAAAATTCAAAAACGGACGTATGTATTTGGAATGGGCGCCCATAAATTGTTTGGGTGAAAAACAGAAACAAGAGGAAACTGAAAAACTCGAAACAGAAGAGACGCAAGTGGAAGAAGAAAACGAGGAGGAGGATGAGGAAGAAGAACCCGAACCTGAAACCACTTTGTACGTTAAAAATTTGCACTTTAGGACCACGGACGACCAACTACATAATCACTTCAAAGGCTGCGGAAAACTTTGCTATGCAAGAGTAATGACAAAGAAAAATCCTGACGATCCGAGCAGTAAATTATCGATGGGTTACGGTTTTGTTAGGTTTTATCGTCAGGCCGCCGTAACGAAGGCGTTGAAAAACTTGCAAGCGTCGCATTTGGACGGAAAAATGCTGGAACTTAAGCGCTCGGAACGAACCTTACCGTAAGTTGGTTGCTGTTTCATTTTTATAAGGTTACATTTTTATTTTATTCCAGAAACGACACAGTAAAATTGCGCAAAAAGAACAATTTGACCAAACAAACTGGCACAAAAATTTTGGTTAGGAATTTACCGTTTCAAGCATCCCGGAAAGAAGTGGAAGAGTTATTCCGGGTGTTTGGTGAACTCAAAAGCGTTCGCTTGCCAAAGAAATTGTCAGTGGGAGAGAGCTCTCACAGAGGATTTGGTTTTGTCGATTTTGTTACGGCCACCGATGCTAAGGTGAGATTATTTTTTAAACGTTATATTTAAATATAATATAATTTGTAAGAAATAATAACTAACCTGTATATCTTGTTGCAGAAAGCGTTTCAAGCTCTGAGCCAAAGCACCCATTTGTACGATAGGCGACTGGTACTGGAATGGGCAGCTACCGAAGAGTCGATCATGGCAATTCGGAAACGAACAGCCGATCATTTTCACCAAGACGATGTGATCGTGTCCAAAAAGAGCGTCTTTGAGATGAATAAAGAAAAGGATCCATTGGAATAGTAATATATTACTATTAATTAAATTATCATTATAATCATCATTATAATGAAATTGTTATTATTGTCATTTTTAATTTAATATAATTTTATTAATAGTAGTTGCATTAAGTAGGCTCTAAGCCAGACGTGCGTGTAATGCTTACAATGTTTTTACTGCGGATTATGATTTTATGCAAATTGCAAATAACAGGTTTTTGGACGAGCAAGGGGCTAAGGGAGCAGAATCTACAAAATAATTCAGAGACGCGAAAATAATAATTATAATAGTTTGAGTATCAACAGTTGCAGAACTTCCAGGCGTAAAATTACTAAAAATATAATTTTTCAAACCATCTTTCAAAATTTAAGAAATTTAGATTGGGAAACCTGGTGAGCCGGAGTTTGGCAAAAGATGCTCTTTGTCACTCTAGTAAAAGAAATTTAATTTAAGATTTCAGGGTGACCCCTCTTGTGGGTTACAAGTAGGTTATCAACACCAACAGATTGTGATATTTTTATTAACACCAATAAACTTTTACCATTTTAAAAATATAACAATAATATCTCAAATATTTTTAGTTCGTAATAATCTAACTATACTCCCGTTACGCAGAGAGCAACCGCACCAAACTTAAAAAGCAGTCGGAGTTTGTTTCGGTCGACAACGTCCAAGTTACGAGCATACACACCCGTTCGGAAATTGAATTTTGCGTTCTAATTTGTTTCGTGCAACGGCAATGTCGACGGCTTGTGACGTTTTAAGACCCCATTTGTCAATGGGAAGGCGGTTAATACAGGTCATTCTGAAAATAAACCATGGATTGCGATAATATAGCAAGTAAATTAAACTAAATTGACTGACCTTCCTCCTGAGATGTTGTGCAAGAATTTCCAATAACTGTTTCTAAGCATCAGCGGTTCCATCATACCGGCATGAAACAAAATGGAAGTGCTGAAGCAATAGAGAAATTCTGTAAACCTCGGAACGTTCGGAACAGCTCCTTTTTGTATTCCCACTAAATAGGTGAGCTAAAAATTTGTTTGTAAAAATTGAATATTAACTGGAAAATTCCTGTACCTGTATCATCTTCCAAAACAAGTATAGAGCGATCGTCGTATCTGGATAATAGATAAACGCCGTACCAGCCGCAAAACCTGCTGGGAGAGCATGATAAGAACTATCTTGACCCGAGATCCTTCGCAATAGACAATTTACAAACTAAAAATTAAATTATTTCAATTTTTTACTTTTTATGCTCTCGTTACTTACTTTAAAAATAGCAGAAGATCCGCCTAAAGCAATTCCCAAATTCAGGATGTCTTTTTTGAACAAAATATCGCGGGCGAGTTTAGGCGACTTGAAAATTTTTTGTAAATTCAAAATCAATCTCAAAGTAACCTGTATGGTTAGACCTACGCCGAAGGTTTTTTGGAAACCCTACAGATGAGCAAAGAAGAACTTGTTTTATTAGATACACGGAGTAAATGTTTCCCGATAGCCTACCTGAAAGACGTAATGAGTGCAGCTGTGAGGATGCAAGCAAACATCGCTTTTGCCAAAATTTTTAATCCACTCGACGAGATCCCGATACGCTCTCAACGCTTGCTGTATTAAAAGGAAGGTGGACGGTTTTCTTGGTGACGATTCTGCCGTGGCGTTGTTGTTTGATTCTTCGCTCTGCTTATTTTTTGTATCTTGGGGAAACTGCTTTTCTTCGTGCGGTCCCACCAAAAACCTAAAATATAAATTTTAGTTTTCCAGATTCAAAAATGGAAAGAGATTCTAACTTGAGAATACTAAAAGTTAAATCGCTTCTTTCGTTTGCGGAACCTTTGTGTAGGCCATGCTTATAATGGAAAAGTAATATCGACAAGGAAAGACTAAATATTAGAACTTGGCCGTACGGAACCGAGGAAACCAGATTCCTCGATGCGGCCATGTTCCATACCGTTTCGGTGGCTACGTTGCTAACGTACAATGCCAACGGCAATCGTCTCGATTCTCGTTCTACCAAAATCGCTACAATACTTGCAAGAAACGTCGGAACCGTGATAACGCTTAAGAAATAATATCGTCCCAAAAGGTTCCGCAACATGCAGGAGAATAACATAATTCCTCCGCTGGTGACGCTGAGAAAAACGGTCGACTGAAGGATGCCCAAAAAAGTGTTCCTCAGGTCTTTTTTTTTGGGAATTTTGCGTTTTGACAATAAAGCTAACTGGAAACAAAAATATTGTAGAGGCATGAGGCACGCAAGAATCGAGGACGGAAAACGTCAATTTTACATCGTCGATACTTGCAAAAGTACAGGTGGTTGGAGTATTTAAACGGAATCTTGTTAATCCTTTCATGCGCGCAAATCTTTATTCTAAATATTTTCGATAAAAATAACTCATGGAATATAATTATTAATAATTAATTATTAATTATCACTTTTAAGTGACGATAGAAGAAGAATTTAATACTCCGGAGGTGCGGGTCTCTTTACCTTCAAACGATCGTATACCATCGAATTGGTTTTTTCTCTATTTAGTTTTTAAGAGGCTAGAAGCGCCCAGGCACTAAAGCACTTTACTGCCGGCGACAGGCGACACTATAAATTTCTTTAATGCCGCCCCCATCTCCTTGCTACGATGTGTAAATAAGCGGAGATGTAAGATTGACGTTGAATCATGTTTGCGCACACAAAACCCCACGACAAGTGACTTACCAAATAGACGGTGGAGTAAATCCTAAAAGACCCGAGAACTGTGGAACAAAAACTACCGCCACAAGCCCTAAGACAACTGTCCGTCCAGGGATGCACCATTTCTATACAGCCGGTCCCGATGGGCGCTAGTTTGCTTAAAACCTGCGTCATTATTTCCAAAATTCCCCCAAATTAAGAATATAGTAAACACCACCGTAATCATTCAAGTCGACAAACAAATCGATTGGAAAGCTAATCTCCCCTCGTAATCTCAGATATAATAATTTATCTAGCAATTTGAACAAAATATGTACGTTTTCAAGCGACAAACAGGTACGATCGCACGATAGTATTGCTTTCAACTGAAATAAATTTATACGATCCCGTCCATGAACTTTGTAACTTAATTTAGATTTTAAATTTACATTTTTCCCTACCGATTCGTAATAATAATAATAATAATATTATGTGATTATAAAATTTATTAAACTCGTTAATCGGCTGTTTTACTTAAAACAAACAACTTTTTTGTTTTTTAATTTGAACAGCGCACTTGATTCGTCACGTTTGCATTAGTGTAGGTAAACAAGGAAGTAATTAGAAAGTTCGGTATTTTGTATCTACTTTTACTTTTTGAGTATAAAATTAATTATGCAATAATAATTATATATTCTTATGAATAAGGAAAGCGGCGGGCACCTTCACCATATTTAAAAGTTTCGAATATTTTGGTGTTTTCAATATCCTATTGTATAAACAAATGACTTGATCCGGTCCTGTGAACCGATTAAAATTGTAATTTATTAAGTTTTTGTGTGTTTTTAAAAATTGAAAATAAATATAACTCTGACTATTTCTTATCAATTAAAGTTTTTTATGTTTCCTAATGTCGAAGTTATCTCAGAACAGCTTTATATTTATATTGGATAACATCGGTATACCAATGGCGTTCTTAGAATAATTTTAATTCGAGATACTGTGTATGTACATTCGATTAGTACATATACTTGACTCATCAACATAATAAAATTTTTAATTGAAATAAAAATTATTTTCTTCCCCTGACCCCCGTCTCCCGATATTATCTATAAAATTATATTTTCAAAAAAATTTTAGTAGGTAATTCGTTTTGTATGCCACTGTATTTGTCTTGATCGACGTAATTAAAACGATGAATACAAGGTTGACCTCTTTATCGTCGAGATTTTCTAAATTTGCCTGATTGAATGAAATTTATCAGTTGATATCTCGAGGGTTCATTAAAATTTTTAACGGGTCCGTACTATTTTTTTTTTTAATTTTTGAAAACCAGAGTTTAAAAAATCCGCTTTATCGTTGTGTCCATGACTAGTGAAAGTACAAGTTTCGATTCCTGGTAAAACTACGATGTAAAAATTTCCCACTCGGCCGGCGTCTGTGCGGGCCGAGGGGCAAAATACATATCGATGACGTTCTTATTTCTAAGGCGAAGGGGAAGCCCCCATTATTTCTAAAAAATGACGGTGATTTCGAAGGTGCCATGTCCACCCCTGCTGTCTTTGAGAAACTAAAGTGCCACTGTTCACCTCCCAGATTTCTCTACTCAAAAGAAAATACGGGATTGTTTATTTAATTAAATATTCAAATTAATGTACCAAATCAGAAAGTTTGTTTTCGAAAATAAAACTCAAAATTCTGCAAGATATGCAACCCACATTACATCACGGAAGTTCACCAAATTTAACGACAAGAGATGGCGCGCAATGTGAAATTATGAGGTGAAAGTTGTGTCAAAATTTGAAGTGCGTGAGAAAATGTGCGAACCAGAACCGGAAGAAGATTGGGAAATTTTTACGGCGCACATAATTGAAGACATCAAGCAACACGTAAAATTAGTACAAGTTTGCAAAAATTTCCCGAGTGATAATCGTCGACAATATTTTAATTTGACAACTCTAGAAGGTAACGATTTTACCATCGAAGTTTCTGTTGCTGGTTATAAGATAATTGGAAAATCGCACGAAAGTCATAATTCGGAGGATAAAGGCGATGTTTTCGAAACGCACTACGGTTTATTGAATACAATCAGCGAAGAATTTCGTAATTCTTTCGGTAATTTGCTGATTGACAAGTTGAAGGGATTACAGTAACGAGTGAGGTTATGTGAGAAAAGTTGGCAACAGTGAATGACCTTGTAATGACCCAAAATAACATACGCAACTTCAAAACATTGACTGATGACACATTTCAGGTAGTGAGTGCTTGGTGGTGCGAGATTGATTACGATTTTTAAAATTACTTTTAAATAATTAATTTATTCGAGTGTGTCCGGGCGCATTAACTAAATGTTTGCGAGCGAGTGCCTGTCCACCTATCAAGTCTTTAACGTTTTTCGAATTTTCTTGGAATTTTCCATTGTGTCGAATTTTGAAGATGATCGGTTTATGTAGAATTTAGGTGAGTTGCTGGTTAAAAATATTTGCATGGTTAATTTTAGGGAAACTTCTGCAGTCGTTAACGTTAGATTTTGAGGATAAAAAAACTTGAGGCCATGGACATAAAATTTATTTTCTTTGACCGAAATATTGTAAAAGAATCCATGTAGATTTATTCTCAAAAGAAACTAAATTTAAATATTGCAGGAGAAAATAAAGCCTTTGTAGTAATTTCATTGTTGAATCAATTTTAAGAGAAACATCAGCAAAACTAGGTTATGGTGTTTTCTCCTCACATTTATTTCTTTGTCAGAAACAGTTTTATTCAAAACCAAAAGAAATTCACTTGGACGCTCTCCAATCGGTCTTCCGATTTTTTTTAATCAAATACTTGGACTAACAACCCCCAAATTTCTGGCAAGGGTCAATTTAATTTGTCAAAAGGTCTGGGGCAGTGATTCTCAACTATTGACTTTCGCCAACCGTTTCTGTAGTTTGACCCATCTGATAATTAACAAAACATTATAATTTGTCTGTTTCGATTGTTTACATTTTGAAATTAGTGTTTATTTAATTTACCACAAATTCTGATAATTTTAACGATAAACCTGATTATCGTCCCCTTAAACAAGGCGTCAATATAACGAGGACCTAATTAAAGTTATCAGAATTAACCAATTTCGTCCGATAACATTTTTTTTTACAACAAAGGCAGGGTCGGTTCTCATCGAGCCTTTGGCATTTTCTCTACAGTTTTGTTTTTCTCTTCGGCTACCAGTCTACCTTTTCATTTTTTTTACTGTGGGCACTTGGGATGCCGACAGGCGCAGTAGCATCTAAGAAGGAATCGTACCTTTAAAGAGCCTACATAGTACCCCTGCAACATTTCAGGTTTCTGGAATCGGGATGATCTAGAAGTGTTCGAGTTAGAGATTTATCAGCAAACCGTATCGAAACCAAACATCTGCCTTAGGGGTCGAAGGACTGTTGTGCAATCGAGAGGTGTACAACAAGGATGTGTGTCATCGGAGGGAATCTTTCGAGAGTCATTAGAAGGAGTATTAATCTTTAAACGAACAAACCTCCTGAACTTTCGTTTTTCATTCTCTCCCTCCCTTAGAGGAGTTTTCTCCCTTACAACATAATATTATTGTTTTCGAAAAAATGTGGTGGTTGAGAATGCTTTATGAAGATTTTAAAATTTTGGGGGGTGGTCCACCTCCGGAAATATAAATAATCGCAGCAAAAAAACTAGCTATAAAATGAAGTATTTTGAACTTGGTTTCATTCAAATCAAAAAACTTCTACGTGAAAATTCAAAATTTAGATATTTTACCCTATTTTTATCAGCAGTTAAAAAAAAAAAGAGATCTCTTATTTTGGATGCTCGACCACATAGTATCCAAAAATTATTCAATTCGGTGAGACATCGGAGATCATTTTCTTGTAAAATTCTATACCGTTGCTGTTGTGTGGAGTTAAGTCTTGGACATTGGACTTCATCGGAAGCTTTTGGCTCTGGCTGTCGACAGCAACGGCGCCAGCATTTTTGAAATGGGGCTCAATATATTTGAGGTGGGCAGGAGCACAAAAAATGTATAAATAAACTTAAAAAAGTATATTATTGAAATAAGCACATACAAAATTTGGGTGGGAAAGGGTCCACCCTTAGCACCGTCACTGCACCTGCGTGCTTTACGGCACACTGCTACTTAGTTGTATTCCATAATCAAGTTACTGGGTCAACAAAATTTCGAGTTTCGAGACCCCCCCCCGGTTTAAAAAACAGAAAGTTCCTCAATCGCTTCTTATAATTAGTGGGATACTGGAAGGTATTTTATAATCCACAGGCCTGCTGGTATGTACTGCTGCCGCGACCTGAAAATGTATTTGATTCTGAAAGAGTGAAAAATCTATATGTTTTTAAAAAGATCTTGTTTTTCAAACAGTGGCGGATCCAGACTGTTACCATAGGGGGGGGGGGGCGACAAAATAAAAATTTAATAAATAAGAAACATTCGTCAAATTCTCAAAATAATTTTGGGAACTCGTAACACATCAGAATTTTTGGTTTAAAAATTAACGTATCCCCCCTCCTGGATCCGCCACTGTTTTCAAATCGGGAGGTTTGGGGGCATGGAATGCTCTCTAGTGTACTCGTAATTTGTTGATTCAGTAATAATCAATAATCAATCAACGCAATTAATTCCATGCCCACAAGTAATACAAAGATTCTAAATTACTTCATACAATTACAAGAAGTCATTTTATACTTCACAAACCCTTCGGTGGGTCCCGACGCGACCTGAAAATGTATTTTGTTCTTAAACCAAAAAATTAAGGAACGAAAAATCCTAATAATAATAGTGTATGCTCACAACTTTTTATTTTTCCAACCGAGGGGGGGGGATATTTGTATTAAGTTGCATTCCATAATCAAGTTACATTGGAGGGTATTTCGTACCCTCAGATCATCCGGTGTATATTATGTTCTGAAAGAGTAAAAGTTCCTTGTTTAATAAAACTAATTAAAAACTATGCACACAAACTTTTTGTTGTTCAAACCGGGGGTCTGGGGGGCATGGAATGCTCTCCAGTGCATTTTAAATTTGTTAACCTAGTAACTTTGTTATGGAATACAACTTAACCCAATTACAGATGTATCTATTGGAGAGTATTTCATGCTTTTTGTCTTACGGTTTTATGTCTCAGACCAGTCTGAGAAACGCCAGTGGCAACAGCAGTGAAACGTACATGTTAATCCCAGCGACGGCGGTAGCATTTTTTTAATGGGTAGGCAAAGCAGGAGCACACAAAATTTATAAGTAAACTCAAAAAAATACATTATTGAAATAAACACATAAAAATTTTGGGTGGGCACTCCAATCAACAACATTCCACCCCCGGCGCCGTCACTGGCTGTCGATTCCTTGGACGGATCGCGTCACCAATCAGGTTGTCTTTGAGAAAAGATTTGTTTGCATTTGAACTCACATAATTAGAAATGGTCCACAAATACGATCGCGGAGCTTCAAAATGAAATGGAAAACATTGAGAAATCGTGGATCTACGCGTATGAGCCCAAAACTAAACAACATCCGACTGAAGAAGCGATTGAAGCGTTCAAAATGCATGTTTTGGAGATATTTCAATCGGAGTATTATTATGAAGAGTTGCAGAAGCGATCTCACAATTTCTTTATTTCACCAAATCCCGGGATCAGAATGTGCTTCGGGATTGCGATCCTGCTCTTAAAATTTAGACGAAATAAGCGAAATTCCTTTGTAATTAGGTCACTTAAAATAACATAAACAAATAATTTGTCCAAATTGTTTGTTTAGTATACTTTAAATTGTAATGTGGTTAATCACGTCGCTCGTTGAAAAAAATTGCCGACGCATAAATCATTCACGTCGTCGCGATTTGATGTACAGGATGGAACAACTTGAGGTACACAGTTATTCTTTGTTTTCTTCACGAATCGCTTAACCTACTTGATCAGTTCGTGAGCAAATTGTGATTCACTCCTTTCTTCGACTTTTTTCTCTCAAAAAATGGGTTAATATATTTTTAAGTGCAAATTGGAAGCAACTCCGCTGTGTGCTTTATTAGTTCGAGCGGTTTCGCTAGAAGAGACATAATTTATTTCTTTACCGAGAGAAACGACTCTCTGGCTTCGCACTCCATCTACTGTTGTACTTATCCATCCCGATCTCTCGGAACTGTAATTAGCAGACGACGCAATGGATCAAAGGTAGCCGAGAGGAAAACTGGAATCGAAAAGAATTTTCAGGCTATGGAGTGGCCGGAACGATTCTCGTTGTAAAATCGCCAATTTTCTACTCACATTTTATTGTCACTATAATCTCGGAACGAGTTTGTCGGCAAATTACAGTCGGTCGGTAGTACATCATCACTTTCCGTACCAAGTACCTACATCGTTGTTGCACATGGTTTTTGGCCAAAGCAATTTGTTGATATTTGATATTGGTCGTTATCGTTAATGTTTGATTGGAAATGTCCGGATTAATTTGGAGGAGGTGATAAATTCGGTGAGCAATGCGCTCTCGTAATCTAATCGAACGTCACGGCTAACATTATAATAATTTTTTAAAAGCTTTTCGTATTATTTTTTAAACTCATTGTTTCAGGTTGATTGACATGGATAGTTTGCATGTGAGCACATCGGCACAGCAGACAAGCAGTAAAACTTCTAGCAGAAGTGCATCTCCTTGTCGGCCACGCTCTGACCATCCTTCGCATCCTCATCACACGAAAACGTTGAGCCACGGATCGGCGGATAGTGCGAAGGTAAATTTTCTCTTTTTTTTTCTTTTCGCGAAACCTTACGAGAAATTACGTTAGGAGTGGTCAGGGGAGAACACCCGGGGGTGTGTCCGGTGCCTTAATTAAAATAGTTTCGAGGGTGCAGTCAATATTAGTCGGTTAGTTTTTATTTATTGTTTTGTTTGGAGGTTCAATGTCGACGATAGGATCATTAATTTTTTTATGGGTAACATCCAATCAAAATAATATGATGATATAATAATGGCAACCTTGATGCGTTATCGTAACCGCTTTTCCCTCCGTTTTATAATGTTTGTCGAATAATATAATATAATAATATGTATAAAATGTAATTGGGGAAAAGTGGTGATTTTTCCTAGCGATATAAATTATCACTCAAATTATCTAAATAGGATTTAGTGTTGTGGTTTCACGCGAGTATCCTAATGGGGGTTGGTTAATTGCTAAAATCGGTTCAAGTACGTTTGTCCACGTCATTCTATTTTATTCTCTACACCACGGGGGTTTAGTTGCTAGGCGAGAAAATTGTCAGATTTTATTGTTGGGAGAAGTAAGAATTTTTAATACCACACCAGAAGGAACGAAAATTCTTGATTTATTGCGGGCTTTCCAGACGGACGGTCGCGCTCGATAACCAGACTTCTAAATAATATTAATAATAACGTAATAAGAAAACGTCATCTTCTACTTCAAGCTCCTTACCGATGTAAGTTTATAGGGTATTTTAGTCCGATCATGGTTTCAGCAAATCTGTGTGCATCCGAGGACGATGAATTCTTTAGGATAACACCGAAACCGGTCATGCAATAAGACGACTAGCTGTGATCCATGTTTTTGATTGGTCTTAGCTTTAAATCTGGATCCATTGCCTGTCGAGGGATCGATTGTACTCTAACTTAGCCTGCTCACTGTTAAAGGGAATAAAAGAAATTGACATGGAATCCAATCGATGTCTAATGAATGTCAAATAAATACCTACTAATTGCACACTGATTACGAAATAAAATTTTAATTTATAATCTGGTTTGGTTCCACGTCACACCGAATAATGACCTCAACAATAATAGCTATTCTGTCGAAAGGTTAACGTCAGTTTTTTTGAATAACAATTATTTATTTATTGTCAATTTTACTTGATAATGTCCCGAAGTGTCACGTGGAATTTCAAGTTCTCTTATTGACGGACAACAAATCAAGTTTTGAACTTGCACTTTTCATTTCGCACAACAAAAAGTAGTTTTTATTGGGTATAAATCGTAGGTACTCATTAAAAACATCCCCAAAACCGCTCCAACTTGAAAATTACAGATCTAGAAGAAAAGCAAGGCTCGTTATAGGAAGGAAGGAATTTTAATAGGGTATTTTTTTCGAGAATTATCAAAATGCCTTCTGTGAGTTAGAGAATGATCGATTTGATTTTCTTTGTTTCTGTGAATGTTCAAAGAGCACCGTAGTTTTAATATAAACTCTAATTCGAATCTTTGTTTATTGTTTAAATTGTACTTGGTTAAAAGTTTATTTTCAAACTTCTCCAACTACATCATCCGGAATGTTCTTTTTGCGAGTTGGGAATTTTAGGTTTGTCTTCAAATACATCTTGTAGAACTTTGTCTTTACTTTCGGAATAAAAATTACCTTAGTTCAATTCAATACTCAAAAGTTTCACGATTCCAACCGTGCATGTAAATTGTTATCAAGCGAAAAACTAGGATGTTCCGATAATCGATACGGGTCAATTCGATTAGAATTTATTTTTAAAGACAGTTGTTTATTTTCTCATATTAATTACTCAAAAGATTATTACCTTGAAGTAGTAGGTAACTAGTACGTCTATGTATACGTCGATAGATTTACTTGTTTAGTTCGTTATAAATAGAGGAATTCAAAAGATAGGTGCTACATACTACCAGATTTTACGTCGACGCCGCGCCGTGCGTCTTTTTTTAATTCGCACCCCAAAAATGTTCTGCCGATGATGCTGTATCTGAATGTTAACAATATATCCAAGGCAAGAATGTGGCGTAATTTTTTGCTTACATAATTTTTGTGGCCTTTAAACTCTCACGATTGTTTGAAAATTGTGCTTCCTTTCGCATAATTTTGCCTTTCTTCCGGGAGGGCTGGGGGGGGGGGTCGAGTGTTTTCTGTTGTTTTTGTGGTACACGTGCACCCGATCGGTGCACATACAAGGTGCAGCTTGAAAATCGCGATCGACACTCTCGATTTATCATCGGTCGGTTGCGATGATTAATAATTTTTTTAAACGATTCTGATTTCTGATAATTAAAAATGCTGTGCTATCATTCGTTTGATGAATGTACGTTCTAATTATGTGCTGAACTTTGTTACTGCTGTTATGTGTGTTGCTTCCATTGCCAAGAATTCGAAGGCTAAATTATAATTATTTTAATATTTAGTTTGATATTAGTATCAAAAATTAGGTGATATAATTTTTATTACGATTCCCATTACATTTTACAAATTGCCGCCTTTATTTTTTTTAAATCGCACCAAACGTGTCCGTGCGGCTCGATAATAATTGATCTTTTTGTGCTTGCAGTCTCAAGATGGAGTAAGTCATCGCACGACCGCTCGACACCGCTCTCCAACAACCAGCTCTCACAAAACCGACATGGAGGACACGCCGCATTTGGTCCAAGAAGATTTTGTCGCCACAGAAGCGGACGATTCGGATATCGCTTTTGGAAATTCCTTCTTGTCCAACGGTAGCTCCGAGCATGTTCTTCAGTACGACGAGGTGGATTCCAGCGCCGCAAACACTCGAGCCAGCACCGCAATAGAGCACTTGAACAATAAAATAAAACGCACCAGGGACTGCATACGTCTCGAGCAAATGCTACGCGATGGTAACCACGTTTTCACAATTCAATACTACTTGATGAATAAAACGATTTTTTTAATTTAGATAACGTAAACGAATATTTGCAACTGGCCGCAAATGCAGACAAGCAACAATTGCAGAGGATCAAGGCCGTTTTCGAAAAGAAAAATCAAAAAAGTGCACACACGATAGCTCAATTTCAAAAAAAGTTAGATAATTATCAAAAACGTCTGAGAGAATTCGAATTGCACGGAGTCGCACAAACTCACAGGCCTCCTCGAGAAGTGCTGCGAGACATGGGACAAGGACTGAAGTAAGAGTCTCGTCTTCTTTCTTTATTGGACAAGTTGCCTAAACCACCCGTTTTTTTTTTGTTTTTTTTCAGGAACGTAGGCGGAAACATCCGCGACGGCATCACAGGATTTAGCGGTTCGGTGATGTCAAAGCCAAGAGAATTTGCTCATCTCATTAAAAATAAATTCGGAAGTGCCGACAATATTAATCAACTTTCGAGTAAGTATAGACCACTTTTGGGCGTTGCAATACTATACAAAATTTTATAAAACGAAATTTCTGTATTTAATGCCACAACCTTTGGATTTATGCAATAATCGATTGTATTTGTGAATTACTTAGTGGAAGGTAAAACTTAGTGGTTTGAAACTGTAAAATAACTTATTTTGATTTCCTTTAGTTTTTTGAAGTAAATGTAAAACGAATTAACAGTTTGGTTGTGGATTTTTGGCTTCAATTTATGTTATTTCACTTCCTCGCCCCATTAGCGTAGTTTGTAGATTTGTAAATTTCAAAATTTAAATCGATTACCTCGAGTTTGTGCATTAGTCGGAAAAGAAACCAATGCACCATCTCGTAAAAATCGCAAAATTTATGATTGGGTCACAATGTAAATAATCCGAAATTTAAAATTGGTTTTGGTTTTTTCTTATTTTTGCTTTAATACGCACTACTAGTGTATGTGGCATGGCTGTGCACCTTGCACTGTAACCTCGTGATATAATTCGTAGCATGGTACATAGGGCCGGGCGCGACGGGATCGGATGGAGGAGCTCCCAGCGGAACCGGCGGTAGCGACAAGACTGAAAAATCTCATCACGGTTCGGCGACATTGCCTGCCAACTTACACTCGGGAACTTCCCAGCCTACCATGAACCAAACCGTCGCCGGAAAGTTTCCCAGCGAAGAGGGCAGCGAGTGTAGCAGCGTGACGAGCGAGAGCATCGAGAGGTACCATTCCCGACCGCAAGAAGGCGGAAACCAAAGCGTAAGCTTTAATTTGAAAACAATACTTGCTCAACTGCAAACGCGACAAGAGGAGATTGATCGACTCAGAGAAAAAGTGGAAGCCACGAAGCCGTTGGAGCAGGAGGTGCAATTCATGCACGCCGCCCTGCAGGTAAGCACTCGAGGTTTTGTTAAAAAAGACTTGCAAGTTGACGGAGGATCTTGCAGGACGAAAAATTCAGGACCGAGCGTTTGGAAGAACAAATTAACGACTTAACCGAATTACATCAAAACGAGGTGGAAAATCTTAGACAAGCCATGGCTGATATGGAGGAGAAAGTGCAATACCAAAGCGACGAACGTATAAGAGATATATACGAAATTCTGGAACATTGTCAGACCAAGGTAAACTCCGAACGAGAAAAGCAAGATGTCTATAACAAATTTCTGGTTTTAGATACAAAAAATGGAACACCAAGCTGCTCAACAACAACAATACGTAACGCTAGAAGGTTTAGACAATTCGAACGCCAGGGCTCTGGTCGTAAAACTCATCAACGTCTTGCTGACTGTTTTACAAGTGGTCCTATTGTTGGTCGCCACGGGGGCCGGCATTATAATGCCTTTTTTACGCACCAGGTGAGTTTTTTTGTCGCAAAATGCCAAGTTTGTAGTCGAACAGTTGGTTTTTAAAAATTCATACCTTTTTGTGTTTTTTTAAATCTTAGGGAAATGAGTAAAACGGTCATCGTGACCAAAATAATGGATTATCCATCCGAAAGTAGGCATTTACCGACCTCGAGGTCCACAATTTTGACGAGGACAGTTTCGAAAACATGACGACCGGTAAACTCTCTTTTTTATTTTCTCTCTAACAATGTTTGTCACGTTTGTTTTCGCGTAATGATCAGACAACCGACTTTTCGACTATAGGTGCATGTGTGTCGGGATGTGTGTGTGTGTGGTGGGTTCATGTGGTCATCTAACAAACGCATTATATTTGTTGCTTGCATCCTCATTGTATGTGCGAATGTCTTAGGCGAATCGATAATAAATTCTGATGCCATCTGGAAATTACTTATCGATCCACCTTACCGTATTTAGCGTACAATCACTTGCAGACATGTTCTCCAATCCGAATGATTGGAGAGTGTTTCTGAAATGAAAAAAAAATGAGAGAAAATTGTAATGCATTGTCTTTTTATTTCTAAAACAGGGTGAGAATCCTAACGACCGTCACCATCGGCTTGGGAGCTCTATTTGTGCTGAGGCAGTGGCCGGAGGTGCAAGATATTGGCAGTCATGTGATGAAACGTCTCAAGGATATGCTAGATCCTGTCAAATAGCATCTACAGTATCGGTCTTAGTAAATTTTTAAACAAAATATTGTAGGTAGTTTTTGAAGAATTATTTCCTGCATCAGTGAAACTTTTCGAATGAAAAACATGGTAGCTAATTAACTAAATGATAATAATAACGATGAGTACGGGATACTTTTTAACGTATTTATGTGCTTGACTGATATTTCAATCCAAAGTGTGATTTTGATTTTAAATTCTTTTAATTTTACTTTCTTCATTATTCGCATCTCCTACGTTTTATAATATTATAAATATACAAACCTGTGTGTACATAATTCAACTGTTAAATTTTCTTGTTGATGATTATCTATGGTTATCGATCTATGTACGCGTTTTTCGAATTTTCTAACAATTATTTATTACCGTTTGTTCGTGACTCCCCCTCAACAATTCTTCTTTCTCGACCTCGCCCTCTTCTTAAAATCCCCTCGAGCTTTCTTTTTACTTTAAACTAGAAAGCTATTGTACACTTTTTCGTCCATTAGGCTATTAGGCATTTTTATAAGATTGTTGTCCACTAGTAAAGCAAAAAAATTTTTATTTATTTTCCTGTTCTATTCAGGGTTGGACTAAATTTTCGCACGTCCAAATTTTGTGTACAAGCATGTGCGCGTGATTGTCGAATGTTTGTATTTCTTACACATTTTATTATTATAGCGTAAGGTTTTTTAAAGAAATTTTATTTATAAGGTGTCTTAGCTTTATTTATATTTTTGTAGTTTAAATGGTATCGTTTTATTTATATCCTTTGTGAAACAGTGCAAAAGAAAAACTCGTAAAATGATTAAATATAGATGCAAACTTTTAAAACACATTTTGATTTTAGTACTTATACGGCTCTCATTTCTTTTATTTTTCCATTTTCCATTTCCACTTTATTTTTTCCTTACATTTTACATTTCTTTTACATAATATATAAAGCAACACATTATATTGAAGGTAAACATCAAATTTGAAATTAATCGGTTAAATAGAACTTGAGATAGCATGTCAATCATTTTGCAATATGTGGATTTGGAAAAGCTCGTTCTTCGATTTTTAAGAGTCTGTACTTTGAGAAATTTTTCTTAAAAAAATGGTGGTAGTTTATGGTGTAAAATGTAAACATTAAATTTTAAATAAAAAGCCCCAAGACTGAAAAACTTGAAGACGTCTACTGTATTGGCCGTTTCCTTAAGGTTAATCTCATCCATGGTGTATTTTTGGGCAAAAATTATACTCAAAAATGGAGAATCCAGTAAGACAGACAAAACATCCTTAAAACCCTGCAAACTCGAAAATTATGCAATTAGAAATCCGGATCTGTGCTTTCAAGTTAAATTCGACTTGAATGTTATTGACAGCGACATCCGAAATTATAGTGATTCAAGATATAGCTTGAATAGGGCTCAGAAGCCGATCCTACCTTGCCACTTTGTCAATGCAGCTTCCCTGACCTGGCATAACACTTATGACATCACACATTTTGACTGATGTAAATTTTGAAAGATTAAAAACCTTTTTGAAATTTTTGCGCAATGGAAATTCACTTAAGTGCGTACTAGCCGATAAGGACTACGATAAACATTATTATTATGTTATTTGTTGATCAACTCAAATCGTCCGTCCTCATTTGCTCTCTCTCTTCCTCCCTCATGATGGATGCTATTAAATAATCATAATCTATAATACTATATTGTTTTTTTATGTAATGATGAAGATAACACCAATTTCTTATCAATCATACTTTAGACCTAAAGAAGGTCCAAAATAATAATTTTGATTTGATCTTATGTCGTCGTTAGTAGTGCACTACTGTTTTGCCAAATTTTCAACAAATAAAGATGAGTTTAAATAAATTAAGAATTGGCTTTATCGGCGGCGGAAAAATAGCGCAAGCTCTGGCCAAGGGTTTTATAAAAGCTGGTAAGGCATTCTTTTATTTTATTCTAAATTATTTTTGTTGTTACTCTTTTTTTCTTTAGGTTTCTCCAAAGGCGAAAATATTGTTGCGAGCTGTCATCCTTCCGACGTTGCATCTGCGCAGGCGTTTCAGGTAAGTTTGTGGTTTTAAATCGAGCCCAAATCTAAATTTAAACTTTAAAGGAGCTGGGTGCTAAATCGTTTTTCGAAAATGTTCCCGTCGTGGATCAATCGGATGTACTGATCGTCGCGGTGAAACCTTCCGTCGTTTCGGTGGCATTAGCAGATATAAAAAATTCCACCGACCTCAAGACAGATAAACTCTTTCTGTCGCTTGCAATGGGAGTATCGCTGAAAAAACTGCATCAATATCTTCCAACCAATTCGAGAATTATGCGTGTAATGCCAAATATGCCTGCACTGGTGAACAGCGGCGCGTCCGTTTTAGTTCGAGGTTCGGCAGCCACCGACCACGATTTGGCAATCGCAAAGACTTTACTAAAGTCGGTCGGAACTTGCGAAGAAGTGACAGAAGATATGTTGGACGCCGTCACGGCTTTAAGCGGTTCCGGACCTGCTTATGTAAGTTGTACATAGTTGAAATAAAATTGAAACTTGATGGAATAATAATTATTAGGTTTTTGTTTTAATCGAATCTCTGGCCGATGGGGCCGTCAAAATGGGTCTGCCACGCGATTTAGCGTACAAATTAGCCTCCCAAACAGTTTTGGGAGCTGGAAAGATGGTGAGAGATACGAAGCAACATCCCGCCGTGCTTAAGGACGACGTTACATCACCTGGAGGGTCTACGGCAGCTGGACTTGCTTTTCTTGAAGCACATGGTGAGTTGGCTACGTTGTGGATTGTTCCTCATAAAAATTTTATTTATTTTTTTAGGATTCAGGGCAGCTATTATTGGTGCCATAGCGGAAGCGACCAAAAGGTGCACGGAAGTCAACCAATTTCAAAAGTAACTTGACATCTGATAATTGTTATATCTCGAGTTTTCCCTAGGATCTTGGTTTCGTTTAAGATGCCAGCCTTTTTGTTTTTAAGCGCTAGTAGTTTTATTGACAAAATTAGCTCGCTCAACTTGGGTGTACTGCCACCAATTATTCTTCTCATTTTATTCCGTAACAAAATAAGTTAAGACTGATGTTATAGTTAGTGTTTTATATAATTTTGCAAAATAAAATGCGAGAAATATTTGAATTGTAGCTTTGTTTCTTTTAGGCACAAGGGAAATTGAAGGAGAACATCATCGCGGTATGTTTTAAATTTTTTATAAATAATAGATCCGTTGCCATGGCAATCGGACGATTGACTTTACGCATCGCAAAGCGTGCAATTTAGATTAACTTTTTTTTGGTTGTTGTAGGAAAATTCAATTTAATGTTTAATTAATTGTTGGTTCCGGAATCTTTCGAAATTATTGAAAAGAAAATAAATTTATTTAATTTTGTACAATAATAATAATCCTTGATAAGCTCAATCTGTAACTCGTTCACATATTTTATGGGATCTTCTGCTTATGGGCTTATAGCCGTTTTTGTTTTCTTATCTACATTAGGATTAGGATCTATGAGCCTCGTGGAACGTAGAAGAGTTACCAAACCAAGTGCCTCGTTTTGTCCCATGTCATGGGTGCCATGGGCTTTGAATCACGTTAGGTGTATTACATTTTACCTTTACAGAGAGTCTAGTCTGGAGGCGGCAATAAAAAGTTTTTATTTGATTCTAGAAAATATTTTAATTTTTGAAATTTTACATTTAATATTAAAATTTGTTCCACTTCCATTGGAATCGAGGTGCGAATCATGAAGAATTTGCGACGAGATGAAGCGTAAATGATTGATCTGTCATAATAAATTATTGTCAAACTTTAATTAAAGAGGGCCGGCCGTTAACAAAAAAAATTTAATTTGCAATTCCAAAGCAGTAGTAAATAGTTATAAATCGCGACAATCTTCTGGATTCGAAGAAAAACCGCAATCAAATTTTTATCGACGGTTACAACATGGAAAATGATGTAGCTTGCGATGACGTAGGTATTATAATATACCGGCAACAGCTGATTTTGACGTTAGTCATCTGTTTCTTTAGATGCTCTTTTGTTGCGAGAAAAAAACCAGTAGACGCGTAAAAGTGGTCGGTAAATGTTGGTTAACGGTGGGTTTTGATGTTTGTGCGGTTAAAAGTGGTACAAAAGTGCAATTTTGAATAATTGGGCTTTGTAAAAATTATAGGCGAAACGCGGTTGCGCAATAGAATCTCCCAGTCAGCTGAGTTCATTGTCAAAGTGTATCGAACGAGCCCCCACAAGCGTTCAGTCCTTCGATGTTAAACCCGAGGTGTGTACCGGCTAAGTTGTAACGTTTTCAAATCCGTTTAATTAAAACAATAACCAAATTTGTGCAATAAGAATCCGACTTTAACTTTCAATTATTCATTCGATACAAGAAACAACAACACACGGTAAGTACTTTCACTTTTTATCGCCTTTTTCGTGTTTTTAAGGTTAATATTCTCAAAATCTGCGCATGCTGCCCCACAGGAATATTCCATCAACGAATCTAAAAAAATTGACCGGTTCCCTCGTTATTTTTTTTATCGCAGTTAGGAATTCGCCACCCCGCGATTGATTTTTCCTCGCTCTCGCGATGCAATTTATCTTAATCCAGTTTGTTACCCTTTAGTAACCTAGGTTAGTGTTCAAGGATAAAGAGATTTTATATTTATTATCCTTTGTCTTTTAGGAAAAAGTCGAAAAGCAGCGGGCCCCGAACATTTATTAATACCCGAACAGCTGTAGTTTGCTCGGTGTCGGCTGCCCCTTTATATTATTTATTTATTTAAAACTTAATTTGCATAAAAAATCTAAAATTAGAATTTTACTCGATAAAATCGTCGATGAATCATTGAACGAATAACGAACGTGTGTGATTCAAAATAAAGGTTGCTTTGTTTAACTTTTGTTTTTCCTTCCCGCGCCCGCTTAGATTATAAAATGGCAACGTAATCGTAATGCTTTATTCAGATTTTTGGGACGATTAATTTTCGGCCACGTTCCGGCTTTATCGAAAATTACGATCGACGAATTCCAGTGCATGAAGATTGCGGGGATTTATCCCACTTAGTTGGGCTTATCTATTAGCATTTGGGGTGAACGTGGAACTGAATCGAATTTTTGTGTTTCAAACGACCTCGAAACGTCCGGATCTACCACTTTTTTTTTTTTATTATTAAAATCGTCCAGTTAATAACACCGAAATTTGGAAGAATCGAAACGCTGCTGCTTGTTTTCTTCCTTATATACCGAAAATAACCGATTTGGGGGGGTTGCAGTTGTTTCAACCTCGAAATACCTACACCTACCGGTTTTCGTGATTTTTGTTGTGTGAAATTTAAAATTTTCCTGCAATCGTATCGTTTGTTTATCGCATTCTCTGCCCTATCACTTTCATTACATAAACTTCCGAGTTAAAATCTCGATAATAAAAAAAAGCTCGAAAAGTTAACAAAGCGGAAAACGGTTTTCGCTGACGTGATTCTTGAAAATTTCGTGTCTTGGGTTCGCATGCCTGGCAAGAATAAACGCAAAAATTTTTCAATATCAAAATAATGGTGCAATGATTTCGTAGAAAACTATTCGTCTACCGCCCCCGCCCCCCACCCGCACACTACCACAATCATTTCTAAATTAATTATATTAATTTCTTGTTGCCCTGCTGTCTCTTATAAAAATGGCAATTGTTTCATTTTGCAACTAAAAAATAAGATGACTATCTGATGAAACGTTGACTTTTTGTCGGCCGCCCACATTTAATTAAAGTGTTGCGAGATGACATGGCCCAACCACGACAATTCGGGCAACGCAACGCCGAGGAAACCTCATTATTTCGACCGTAAGTTTTCCGATGGCGTTTTGTTTTTTAATTTCGAAAAAACAAGTAGGTACTCAATTTTGTCGGTTAATTGAACCGGACGATCCGAAAACAATTAATAAGTAATAAAGTGGGTCGTGGCACGCCCGCGAGATATTTGATAAGATAATTCACGAACAACAGGTAGAAGAAATATAAAAATGTAAATTGAACTAGCGCCACCTTTCAACGTCGTTCGGCAATTCGGCTCCACCGTATGATTGACTTTTAAACATTTTTCGATATCTCGGCGAAATGTTGAAGTCTTAAATTAACTTTTTTATACTTTTGTTGTACACGCATAGCGCAAAATTGCGTTATATTCGTTTAGAGAAAATCGGGGGTACCATGGCGTGCGGGTTAGGATAGCATGTGCACGGGGGATAGATGGAAATAGCTCTAGTTCCGAAGTTAAACGTCTTCTCGTTTTTTTAGACGTACGCATTTTTTATTAAATAAATTAAATTAATTTACTGCAAAGTCTTCCGTGCAATAGTAGTTTGTGCAACGAGTGTCGAAAGTGGCCTTTCGCCACTTCAAAGGTACACATTATGGAGAAGTTTAAGTTCTTCTTGAACCGCCCTCGTAAGCAAGGTTTTTCTTACACCACCGTTTATCTTTGGATTTCTGTAAATTTTTCCATCGTGCTTTCGTGCACAAGCTCACAGCTGATCGTGGTATGACGTCACATGCACGCGATGTAGTAAGAATCAACTTGGAAGCTAAAAAAATTTCTCCAAACAACATTTTCGATTTTTTACCTTGAATTTCCATTAGTAATTACTAATTAAATAGAAAATGACGGTGCGATTAATTATAATTAATCTAAATTAATCATTGTGTTTTTACTAACAAGTTCGGTCGTCACGCGACCTTAGGATAGAAAATACGAGCGAGAGGAATTAAAAATATTTTAGTATATTTATAATAGAAATTTTTCGACCATAATTTGCTTCGGCCTGACACGAATTGATTGATATATTTTTCACTTGGTCATTTATAAAGCATTCACGCAAAATTAACGCACGTGCGAATGAGATTATGTCATCCACATTTTTTCCGAAATTTGATTTATAAAAAATCAAATTCGACTAGGAAATTATTTGTTTAATTTATTTTATTTTGCAACATAGAAGAGGGCTGGTCACTGAACAGCGGGGCAACCGTTGGAATAACTGGATCCTCCACTGGTTTATGACAAATTAAAAACCTTCACGTCATAGGGGATTTTAAATTTCATGTTTAAAAAGATTGACATCAAGATCCAGGCATGACGTCACAAGTATTAGATGACGTGCAAAGCATAAACCACAGTTTTAATAATATTTTTTAAAACAATTCTTGATTGCTTAGATCGGGGGTGGGCAATGTACGACCCGCGAAGGGCTTTAATCAGGCCCGCCATCAATTTCTTAATAAGTAAGTTTCTAACTTCAATCAACATTAATAATTAAAATTGAAAGATTTCAAGACAAAATAGGTTTTTTGTTGGAATTCTGCCCCCCCTCCTGAAATTTCGTACGATTTTCTGCCCTCCAATGAAAACAGTTTGCCCACCCCTGTCTTAGATACTAATGAGTTAGTCCGATCAGAGATTAGAATAAGTTAGGATTTGGGTGTGAAATTGCATAACATTTTTGTTCTGCCCCCGTACTAACAAAATTTGTTTTATCGGAAAACCTTAATATGTATTTTGTCATTAATGTTATCTTAAGTGCCACTTTGAATCAACTAATTGACTATTTATGTTCGTATATAATTTCGAAATTATTGTGTGGCTCGTTAAAAATTTAATTACGAATTTTATTAATTAGCGAATTGGCTGAAACGAAAATATGGTATCGAGGTTATTTTTAATGGGAACAATATGGAGATGTTGATTTTGCTCTAATTTGACGTTAGAAACTAAAACGGTAGAGCACGGATTTAAGTATCGGTGGCGAAAGTTGTATGTTCTCGCTCGGTTGTTTGACAAAGTGTTGAAGTGTTTGGCAATTCGGGTACTCGCACGTTTTTTTTATTTTGCCTAAAATTATGCTAAAGATTCTCGACCGGGCGACGCTCTCCCTTTACAATTTGGGAACCGATTAGGTTCCGACAAAAGAAAACGCAGCAATATATGTAATGTTTTTAATTTAGAGCAGTGGTTTTCAAAGTTGGGGGCGTCGGCCACTTGTGTAGTTGACACGGTCGGAACTCAATTCTTTCCCTAAACTCCCTTTCCTTGTTTTGAAAAATTGAAAAGTTTCGTTTTGTGGAAAAGTACTTTTTTTAAGGTGGGCGCTGATAATTTTTTCTGGTAGAAGGGAGGCGAGACATAAATAAGTTTGGGAAGCACTGATTTAGAGTGTATCTTGACAAAAGGAATTACCTCTAGAATCTGTATTGAATGCAAAACATTAGTTGTTAGAAGGGAATAGTGGATCCGGAAAAATCTACCGGGATCTCGCCTATTCTCACTTGACATTTACTACTAATGGAAACATTGAAAGAATTTTTGACTGACGATGATGTTTTCTTTTGTTTCAGGTCTAACAAAAATACTCATCACCAAGATTTTGCCACTCAAACATTTCGATCGCTGAACCAAAAATCAAACAAATAAACGGCAGTATTAATATTAGAGTATTAACTAAATTATAGAAACATAACAATTTATTGAAAATTATTTTAAATTATTAATTTATTATTAACTAATTTGCCTTATAAAATGTTCGTCCAAACGGAATTTACCAAATCAAATAACAATAACGATTTGAATGGAACAAATCGCGATGCGGCCGTGGATGGCTACGAGGAATTGTTTAAAGATTTAGATTTAATTTCGCGTTTTTGTGTGCCGATTTGTTCGCGCGATAACGAAGTTCGCGAGGTGGCGTTGGATGTAATCTCCAAGACCGTCGAGGGATGGCTGGACGGGGTTGGTAGCCCGAAACATTATCGCTTAACGGAACGTAACCATCATCGTAAGCAAAACACTACCAACGGATGCGCGTGTTCCGATATCGTCGGAAATACTGTCAACGATATTCCTAAAGAATACTTAGAATTGGTTACTCTACATTTGCCTATCATTTTGAGGTTATCCCTAAGTTGCCCGTTCGTTAACGTTAGAGACAAATGCCAACATATCTTGGACGTAGTGGAGGTGAGTTTTTCAACATTTCATTTAATATCTTTCGGTTAGCCAATCACAACAGCTGTAGGGCCGAACGGTGGGGTATTTTTTCCATCTTACTGCCGGTGTAGATACAGTAGCGGTCATAGATGGCTACGAGGAATTGTTTAAAGATTTAGATTTAATTTTAAAAAGTTGGCTTGGTCATACAAACAAACAACTTAATATTACACAATTCATGTCATTATCTCACAAAAAATATTTATTCAAAATATTATTGACATTACAAGTAGATAGGTAGGTACTTATTTTTTATGCTGGTTCATGTAATTTATTATTAATAAAAAATAAATTTTAAGTTTATCCACCAATTTCCAAATACCTCTCGAGGTAAACCGAAAACCAGGGAACGGGGGGGATTCCCAAAATAAATGGGCTCCATCTATTTACCATCGCCAGAAAACGCCGTCGTGCATGAACATAAATTTGTTGTTATACCGAGCGAAGCTGATATTGATAGAAATTCACGACACGACATTATGGTGAACTAACCTAGATTATCTACATTTTATATCTCTCGAAACCAGTTTTTGATTCCCATACAAGTTGCTCGAAGTACTATTTTTTCTTGGAGCTATCTCTGCGTTTTGTTTCTCGTCCACCTGCATGCGTCCGAGCTGCGCTTTCGAAATGACGGTTTCCCTTGGCCGCGGACGTGGAAGGGTTAATTACGATAATTAAGCCGATTGAAGGGAAAACAAAATTACGATTTGTATTCGTCACGCTGCTCCTTCCATTAATTACCACCACAAATCGACCCTTTTTCTCACCTCGGTTTCGTAATTACGTGAATTTCTTTCGGGCTTCGGATAGGCGGTGGAAACGCTAATAACATCTAAATTTTTTATATACGAGGGACGTCCAATTAGTGGGCATACGCGAAATTTCAACAAATTGTATTGTGGTGCTTAAATAATTTAGTTTACAATTTAGGCGGCCAAATTACCGTAATTAACATTAATAGTAATTAATTTTTTTTCGGAGCGCTGCTCATTAAAAATTGAAATATGACACAATTGTTTACATGCTGTGTGTGTTTAACTGAGTCACGTTAATTACAGGTTTTGTATTACACTCGGTTATATTATTTACATATTATTGAGATTAAATATGAGATAATTGTATATCTTGGTGCTGTAATTTTTAAACAAAGGAATCGCCTTGTAAATTTCATTTTTTCTGCGCTCTTCAAACAATGGCCTCTGTCATCTTTAAACTGTTGACCGTCTCGATTGTATTTAATTATTATTTTTGCTTCCGAATATAACGGAACGCCGCTTGGGTGCTGCTGGATTCTTTGGCTCCTCCGAGTTCGCGGACAGGGGTGAAATATGGAATCGCACGCGGTTTTTCTTTATCTCGCCAATCCGTTCCGTCCGTGCGTCGTATAAATAATATCAACTTAAAAATTAAATATACTACTTTGGTGGCGAGTTTACGCCCATCGGGAGAGGCAGTTTTCTCGCTTCATCGACCCATCCGACCGCATAAATATAAATCCTCCACCAACCACTATGTTGACGGCCTTACAAATTTGAATCGATGATTATCAAAACGCGTTTTTTTAAATCAGAAACAAAATATGTAACAATATTTATGCGGTCTGTGATTTACGATTTTTATGCGTCGTCGTAAATTATTTCGTATCTTAATTTTACATCTCGTGATATGTAAAACGCATGTAACTGTAACGTGCGAGCGCGCGGTTGACAGGTCGTTTTAAAAAAAAATTTGAAATTAAAAAAATTAACAGCGTCGCGTCGTTACGGTACGTTAACTTTTTATTTGCATGTAGCAAAATGACGTCGGGTTAGAAATCCTGCTGTGCTCTATCCTAGGCCTATGCTCGTATTTGCACAAATAGGTTAGGTCGGTGGTTCTCAATCGGTCTTGGGTTGATCGAAACAGGATTAGTACTAAAAAATAACACTCGTCTGAACGGATTAACGAGATTCTAAGGGATTTCCTTTACAAAGCTATAAGGAAGATTTATAATAATATGTAGTCGAAATGACGTCACTGCGCTGGTTGTTGGTAGATTGCCCCCTTTCTTATACCACTTAAATTTTCTCGCATTTTTAGGCTGTGAACAATTTTATAGTTTGAAGTTTATTAAAATTGTAAAGGAGGTCGTCGCAGCTTCTATTCTAATATCGCGAAGGAAGAAATTACTCTTGCGCGATTCATTCAGATTTATGCAAACTCAGATGAAAACAGGTTTATTAAATTGCAAATGCTTCTTTTGATGCCCCATTCTCCTGTACACTATATACACGAGAGCTTTTTGAACTTTTGTTGCTTGCTAGTAGGTTTTGTCATCGCAAAACAAATAATAATTTCGGAAAGATTTTTCTTCCAGCAATGATGACGATTTCGCATATCGTTTAATTTACGAGTTGGAAATTTAATGTTTTCACACGAAAAGCGGCGGTCGGTCCGCCATCGGTCGCACGAAATTCGTCTATGTATTGCGTTCGCCGGTAATTTTCCATTATCCTTCTCGATTATACAAATCGATTAACGTAAGGGGAAATATTTTTACTAAACCCTACATAAAATAGTACGATAAAGGGGTTCGATTAGGAGGTTTCGTGTCTTAATAGTTAATCGATAAGCACTCCATTATTAAGTTGTCTCTAAATTTGGACACGACTTGTATATTACACCTCGCTCCGCTCCGTGCCCGCACTATCCGAAATATGAAACAAAAATAAAAAAATTTCCGAATCTTATTTCTGAGCTGATTTGCGTGACCGGGCACAGTTAGTTTCCCACCTTTAATAATGCATGTTATTTTCCTGATATAGTGGCACAATTATCGGTTAGATTGTAATCTATGGAAATGTATTTCGATAAACAAAGTGGGCGGTTTGTAGGATTTTGTCCAATTTTGCACCACCGAACACTTCACAATTACTGCCGTACGTACGTACTCGGTGAAACTTACTTCTAACAATTTCTAATTGCATTGAAAATTGTTGTAGCGGAAAATTGCATTTAGTAACGGAAACTACTCGAAAGTTGTTTGCACAAGTTTCCATCTAACTTGGGTGCTGGCAAGAGCGACGAGATAATAACTTGGAACTTTTTAGCCGAATCGTTTTTTTTTTATCTTCTAGTCGCTTTTGATTTATGAAGCTCGAATGTTTTTTAATTAAATGTGAGACTTTTGAATTTAAAACTGCCCCTCCGCCATGATGTCGAGATCATCGACAGCAAGTGTCCGGAGGAGCTTTGTTAAGCTGAAAGCCTTCTTTGATGATCTCGTCGAGTTTAAAGAAGTTTCACTTCCCAAAAGTAGATAGTTTAACGGCTCGAGGGCAGCCATCGCACGCCCAGGTTGCAACTGTTGAAAATGAACTGCAGATATTCAAAGGCAAACAATTTTTTTATTTTTTAAAACATCCCTGATGCCGCTCCAACTCGAAAAATGGGATCTTGTTGTGTTATCTGTCTCATTGAAAAGTATACGCTAACATATTTTCGTTTCCTTCCTCGGGTTCTTATCGCTGACAACTTGGATAGGTTTTTGCAAAAATAACACCGTTGTGTGATTAACGATTCTCGCTTTCGCCTCGACAATCAATTTTCTGAACGATTAGCAGTGTACGTGTGTGCGTTTTAGATATGCATCGTCGACTATAATAATTATTACGCAAGAGTTTCTCTCACGTTAATTTTACATATTATTTGCAATCTCCTTTTGTAACGAACGCATTTTGGTATTACATAAATAAATAATTTTAAAAATCGCCAGTAGGTCAATAATAGAAAGTGAGGCTAGGCGGTGGTACAAACAAGTGCATTCGTTTTATCGTCGGTCCGTAAGTTTACCTTCAAACGATTATCCGCTTTTAATTATGGGTTTAGTTACTTGCATGTCGTAAAATTGAAATTATTATTTGTTGAAAACTACTGCCGTGCTTTCATTAGTCGCCTCATTAAAAATTGATAGTTTTTAAAAGTGCAATTTGTTACTTTGTAGTTTTAAATTAAATAATGATAGGTCCCCTTGCCTTTTCGTGAATTCGCGTTACGTAAATCGAGGTAAACGATGATGAATAGTTTGAGCCAAACCCAAAAATTAGATAATTGCGTGATGAAATGAAAACGTCGTTGTCGATTAATCGTTGAATTTTTTAAATCACCCTGTATAATATGTGTACGGGATGCAAATAATAATAATTATTATTATTGTACTACTTCGTTACAATAAATTTGCATTTGTTGCCGTTTGAAGAGGAAAACTTGGAAAGAAGGAAATAAAAATTTACGGACTTGTAAAACTCTGCAATATCCTTGATTAGCAATTTTATTTTGCTAATCCTGCTTAGTTTATATTTTAACGGCCAATAAACGCGTTTTTCGAACTGGCAGAATCCCTTTCACTTCTTGCGAAAATATACAAGAACAAACTTGTGCTGGGTTATACACTTATATACGTGCGATTGTTTCGATTCACTTTGTTGTTTATTATAACCGTTACCTAATGACTATAAATGAACGCAAGTTCGATGGCCTGGAAAGAGCTACTGCAGTTTTGCTGTGCTACTCTCTTTTTTTTTATTTATTTTTATTATTATTAATACAATTTGCAAGCGAACCTTTGTTTTAATTAACATTTTGTTGCGTCACCCTTTGTTTGTATGTAGTACGTCGAGCACGAATTGATTTCCAAGCATGATTTCTACACTCGGAGAAAACAATTTGTGCACTCACTAAACGTTAGTTTTCAGCAGGTGTTAAACCGTTTTTCGCCAGTACGATTTCATCTAATCAAAATTCGTACCGGCGAGAAACCATTTTAACCCCAATCGGGTGCAGAATAATTCACAGCCCATAAATAATCCAATTGACTTATAATATTACCCTCCGCAGGAGAATTTCGTTAAACCTACACGCTGACGCATGTAAACATTTAATCAGATAACCTAAAACGAATCGTTCTCTCTTCTAAATTGTGTTATCGACAGGCCGACACTTACACAAAAGAAAAGCTTCCATAATTCTTAAAACGTGCAGGACCTACAGCCCGAGGGGAAAAAACGTAAAACTAAAATTTTATTGTAAATCTCTTTAATATCGCAAGAAGAATGCTATTTCGAATGTCGAGATTTATTTGCGTGCGTCGGTGTTATCGGCATTTCAATCTTTACATAATGCGAGATCGCGATACGTATTTTTTAACACATTCAACCTGTAATAGGAATATTTTTTATCTTTGACATGTATCGCTTTTTTTTTATTAAAAGTGTGTTTGTGTGAGTGCGTAAAGGGCATAAACGTTTATGAAGCTGTTGACGTTGGGAGCGCGCGCGATATCGTAAAAAATAAATTCACCGCTAAATGTTTATATTTGTTATGGTTGCATGGCGGTGGCAGTAGGAGAGGCTGTTACTTGAATGGATTATCCGGGGGTTAACACCCTCACTTTCATATCGTTCGGTGCTATTTCATGTTTTCCTTGTCCTCGACATTTTATTTCCACAATTTTAAGTTTCCATTTTTGTAATAATAAACACCCTCCCCCTTCCCCGTCAATTAAGCTCCACACATCTCGAGATGTGACATTATCGAAAGGTTGCCCGAGGACAGTCTTTGAGTGTTGATTTTCCGACTTTGTCTAATGGTAATTTTTATTTTCAGAGACGTGGACTACCGATACCTTACCCTTTAATTCTTGGACCAAGTGCATACATCGATCCAGATGAGGTGAGTACTTTTTAATCTCGCCCAATTCGAAACTATCGATCGTCTTTTATTGTTAGTGTTCTCTAGAGATCAATTTATTTACAGTAAATGTAACGTATCGTTAAAATGTCATTATCATTTTTATACTACTCTCTTATTCCGATATTAAGTCGGCGTATTCTTATCGCAAATGAACCTTTTTGGGGGAGCGAAAAAGAGGAGGAACGGCGGCTATTTAAAAATTTTAACAAAAACGATGACTTGTGCAAGATTTGGGGTCACCCATCTAGTAGATTGCCTTG
Source organism: Cantharis flavilabris (assembly GCA_949152465.1). NCBI lineage: Eukaryota > Metazoa > Arthropoda > Insecta > Coleoptera > Cantharidae > Cantharis > Cantharis flavilabris. The sequence continues at coordinate 47,318,530 of OX424437.1, read as the reverse complement.
AATTTTCATAATCTTTTATTGTAACGAATTTTCGACAACGAGCTTTATCAATTTTGCCGTGTAATTAATGCTAGGGTTCGAAAGGGGGATTATTGTTTGTTGTCGATGTCGTCAAAAGAGCGTAACAAGAATTTTATTATATTTGACATGACAATACTTCGAAAGCGGTGATTATTACATCGACAATAACAACCGGGTACGTGTAGCTGCTTGTTAAGTTTAAATAACATTATTTTGGTATAAAGAACAGATAAACAATACATTAAATGTATAATCATGCAAACACGGTAATCAAAGCTCGTGCGGTTCTCTCGTTTATCATACTCCTGTCGACAACTTATTAGATTAACGTTCGTTCATAAATCCTTAAAGTTTATTTCGTTATATGTATTAATTGTACTGTTCTTGTGCGAGGAGTCTCGGCGTTTACACTGGATTTCTGGGGGTATAATCGCCCTCAAAATGAAACTATTTGTTACGAGTTCCACGATGGTATAAGTTTGGAAACCGTTGCTCTAATCTACGATATAATCCAAATCGGTGAGGGACACCGGGGATTCCCTCCTCTAGAGAAAATCACGCGTGACCGAGCGAACGACGAAGAAAACAGTTGCAGATGTTTGCAAAATCGGCCTTCCTCTTAACCGAACGGCATTAATTTAATTTTCTCGATTTTAACTTGCACGGAAGGGACTAATCGATGATCTCGTTATTTAAAATTTCGGTGAGCAAAACGAATTAAAATTTTCCAATTTGTAACGTTTCATTAACCAACGAGATGATATTACAATGTAGTAACTGCGAGCCAATTAAGTCGATGGATTTTGCTCTATTACGAGGTACATTCGAAAAAGAAAATCAAAAAGTGCCGATCGACTGCGCCAATTTGTAAAACCTGTAATCGAATATTGGAGTTCTTTTGTTTTATTATTTAACATAAATCGGGTATGCACGTACAAACGAGGCTTCTCTAATTTTACGTTGTAGATTAATTTAATTATCAGAAAGCGGATTATTTAATTAAACGTCGAAGCGTCGTTTCGGCTACTAATTAAAATTTGCACGAGAAAAAATATTTTCAGTTTTCCAACCTAAATTTTGTGGAAAAATACCATAACTTAAATACCGACACAATTCTGTTGTGCTTTAGTATATTTACGCTTCGGGGGTCACCAATTATCGAGATTTGTACTTTTGATTAGAAGGTAAACGGTTTAATGGCCACGCCCCCGGGGGGTTTGTTTTTCGCAAATTTTACAAAATGTCTTTTGACCCAGAAAGAGGTAAATTATCGCTTTGAAAGCGCAACAACTGAGACTAATTACTGCTAATATGTTAATTTCCAATTGACAATAAATAATTACGCATTGTCAAATCCGGAAATAAAACTTCACGTCAGTTTGAAAATTAAAATATTAATTTACAAGCCACCGACAATTACATTTTATTCCGACCGAACGAATCGGAACGCAATGCAATATTTATTATGTCTAATTGACTAAATCAGTGGTCTTCAACCTGCCTTCCATTCCGAAGACTACATCATAGAAAAATGGTGACAGTTTTTAAATTAGCAAAAAAAAGTCGGATCGATCGAGGGAAGCCAAGTTCGACGATTTTGGCCATTTCAATTTAATTATTTCGTTTCCGGTTTTCCTGATTTACTTCTTCCCGACGTACTAAATCACGGAGACACAATTTATTGAATAAACCGGAAACTAAAAAATGACGCCCGCGCACACAACCTCTGCGGATATCGCGAATCGAGTTATTGCCGAAAAACCTATAAGCAAAAAAAAGAAAAATAACGAAAAACTTGCTCTATTTACTTTCACGCATCTCATTTCTATTATAGCCACGAAGGCAGTAAGTTATTGATCGTCGCTTTACGCACACACGAAATTAAACAAATTTTTATTTCGCGCGCACAGAAAAAATGATACTTTCGCTGACGTTCTCGGTCCTTATTTTAATTTTATCGCGAGGCGAAAAAAGTATCCTAAAGCACTAAGAAGGGTCCGGGAATCTCACTTGGATTTGAATATTCGGACATAAATTTAACCCGAGTTTCTGCGTACGACGTGGGCTACGCACTTTACCTCCTCTTGCCGAAATAACCGTCCCTTTTTTTCACGATTAAAAAAATTAGCCTGCTTGGTAGGCGGAGGACGAATAATGTTACGATCCGCTGTAATTCGGAACGAAAATTGCGTTGTTTCGAGTAGTGCCATCTGTTTGTGAGTCCATAAAAGATTTTTTAACGTCGTCTTAAATTAGCATCTCGACACAATCTTGGGCCGAAACTTGTCAAAAGAAAAGTTTCACGGTAAAAGCTGAAAAGTTTTACCTACCGTATGAAACGTCCACATACAGTGAGTGTAGAAAGTATTCGTCACCTCCTATATTACCAATGTAAATTGAACATTTTGAAACCGTTTTTTGACATATAAAAATCGCTTTTGCAGCAAAACTTTTTAGACATTTTTTGTTAAAACTTTCATTGTCTTCAATTTTATATCTATACATTTTTCTATTTTGTCGCCCCGTTTTTGACTGGCAACGACTTAAACAAGACTCTGAAAAATACAAAAAATATTATCATCTGTATCTCAGAAACGGTGTGACAAAATAGAAAAATGTATATAAACAAAAATGTAGGGAATAAAATGTTCCATAAAAACTACTTATACATTTTTCCATTTTGTTGCACCGATTTTGAGATACATGAGACGATATTTTTTGTAATTTTCAGAGTCTTGTTTAAGTCGCTGCCAGTCAAAAACGGGGCGACAAAATAGAAAAATGTATAGATACAAAATTAAAGATAATGAAATTTTTAATAAAAGATGTCTAAAAAGTTTTGCTGTAAAAGTGATTTTTATATGTCAAAAAACGGTTTCAAAATGAGCAATTTACATTGGTAATATAGGAGGTGACGAATACTTTCTACACTCACTGTATATATCATCGCTAACAATGAGATTAAAAGTTGGTTTTTACTTTTAAGCTAAAGTTAAACAATACGCCGAGATGGCGAGGCGGCGCAGGCAGCAGCGGGGAGAAATAAATAAAATCATGAAATAATAACGCTCGAGGACGGGTTTGGTCTCGTAAACAACATGCAGGTTCAATTATCTGATAACGAAATAAATTACGAAATTGAAATTTATGTCCGGTTGTTACGATTTTGTTTGGTTTGTAACAAAGGAACGAAAACTAAATTGGCTCGCGCATAAACTGCGATTGAATTCAAAAATTTGTGTATCCAACAGTCTTAAGCTGAAGATTAAGGGTAGGGAAGAACGGAGTAACTCGAGGAAGCTCCAATAGAGGGAGAGAGGCTCGCTTGGAATGAATGTTACAAAACAAGAAATTCTCACATCATAATATTTGACTTTGGAAGAGAGACGGGAGCTTTTATTTTAAATTGATTAAAGCAAACTACAAACTTCCATCATTAATTAATTTTATGATTACATTTTAATTAGTTAATTATTGTTTACGCTGTAATTTAGAATGAATAATTACAAGTCAGCCACCCATTATTTAAAGCGAAAATTATGAGGTACGAATTTGAGAAAAATGGCCGTTCGTCCTATATAATATACGCTTACGACGACAACAACTACCAGCAATTTTGCGAATACCCCTCTCGGCATTTCGTTTATGCGTTTGGAAAATTTAATTGAATCCAAGTGTGTCGAAACGCAATTTCCATGCGAGCATATTAAATTTATAAGTATAGAGGAAAAGCAAGGAGCAGGAAATTGCCATTTTGCGATTTATGTTTAATGGCGGTATCAGAAAATCAATCACGCCAGGTTTTAGTATTAATAAATATCACTTACGCCTACAAATTTTTTCTACTAAATCTGCAAATAAATCATAGACCCAAGTCACGAAAAGTGTTTATTTATTAAAAAGCCATAATACAATAATACCACACCGTTTCTCTTCTTCGGGAGAGCTAACCGGCCGGTGTGGGGGCTGTTTTCCGTTCAACCCCGTCTTTCGAAATTTTGCATAATCGGAGCAACAACTATTATTGTCGTTGGCAATGCCGTCTTACAATAAGTTTATTTGTCGTTAGACCAAGGTTAGCAACCCTGACGTACACAATCAGTCAGCATCAGCATTCCTATGCGCTGGTTAGAATTCCGTCAGCAAACAGCTGTTCAACATAAATAAATCGACCTTTTTGTCCTACAAAAGTTTTTTTCTACGATGCGTGTGCGGGTTTTGTTCTTCCACTTCCACGAAGTGTAATAATTTAATTTCTTGATGTGCTTATAGTACATACTTGTTGCCATGCGAAAATTGCAAACAAACCGTGCAAAACCTCCACTTAACAAAGCATAACCCAACGATCGTCGAAGGACGTGCGGACTCTTTTTTGCGTCACCTTTACGTGGGCGATTGGATTTTTTCAAATTTTGACTCGAGGTCTTGCATTTTTTGTGCCAACCTGGACGGAGGTCAAATTGGACAAACTGCATTCGTACAAATTGGACTTGATTGCATGCTTCCTATTCGAATGAATTATGTAAGCAGTTCGATACGAGGATCCCACCGTCAATCGGCTAATTTTAAATTATCTAAGCCCGGCCCTGACCTTCGTAATTCGCGAATAATTATTATTACGTCAAGATTAACAATAACATTGACCGTGACTTTGATTGGCACACCTCTGCAATGATCTCTAGCGCACTAGCGGCAAACAGTCTGCCATGTTATTAAAATTGTCAGAGCGCGGATTGTTAAGCAATTTTATCTATATGGGGAATTTTTAAAACTTCTTTGTCTTATGTTTGGCCTGTGTCGCCGTTAATGCGTGATGGATAAGGGTACGTTTATGTTGGAGCTGTGATAACTGATAAAGCGAAGAAATCGCTGTTCTACGAATTAACATTGACTTGCGCGCTGCTTCAACATAAACAGTCCCATAAGAATCACTGCAACCATCACTGCTTAGAGCTCCAACGTAAACGTACCCTTAGTCGCAATCGACCGCAGCTAATTAATTTGATTGAGGGAAGACTTGAAATGCTTTTATCTCGCAGAAGTTTTGACAAACGCGAGGAAAGGGTTAAGTGAGTCGTTCAGCCCACCCTACTTGTTCGAAAATTTTCTATCCGAGTCTTGCCGAAAAAAATTTAAATTATAGGTTTCACCGAATCACCGAATAGCAGGTTAGGAGCCCAGGTTAGAAATAATTTTTATTAAATTATATTTCTAAAACAATTGCCATCGAGTTAGTTGTTTTAATTTATTGTCAATTGTGCTACTCGGCCCCCACCTCCCCTTTCAGGAACTTTAGGATAAAGTCCCACTTTCGTTTTTATTTATTCCGATACACACACCATCCGATGAGTGATCGAAAATGGTTGTTCTTATGGTAATATTTTTCAATTTTTTTTTTTTATAATAAAATAAATTGAAATTTTATGAGCGACGCTCGGTTGATGATTTTAATTTACCGCTGCTACCGGTTTCTCTTGTCGTTTGTGGCTGCGAATTATGGTTTATTATTCGAAACCTATCGTAAATTAGATTTTCTAGTCAAGTAACCCGACGGCACACTTTCTTGCTGGCGCTGTTGCACTCGAATGCAAAACGAGCCAATAAATGTCGCTTATAATTCGCTAACGGTTTATGGCCAGTTCACTTAACTTTCCTAACGTTAATAATTAATTATTAATACAAGTTTATTTTTTGTGGATACAAAATTTCTTACTGGCACAGTAAGTTTTAATTGGCCAAGTGCTGCTACCAGGGGCGAACTGGTTTTTTAGGGCATACAATTTTCATTATAAGTCACTGAACCCGAATAAGTTGCGGAGCATAGCATCGCGGGTCAGGGGGCCTTTTATCGGTTCACCTGCCCGACTTTCCAACACCGCGAAGAATAGTTCGGGCCGATTGGAGTGGGCTCGAGATTAAATAAATTTGATTGATAAAAAAAATGAAAACTTGTCACTTACGAATTACTTGGGTATACAAAAGTCGTGAAAAAAAAAATAATAAAAATTGATAGATTTTACCCTGAATTATTTAACAAACGCTTTCATCATCAATCAACGTCAAGACGCTTTGAGCAAACTTTGTACTATATTAAATTCCACTTAACGTTTATTTTACGGCTTTATAAAATCCAAATCTTTTTATTAAACGCTCGCGAAATTTTTTGTTTTGATTTAGTTAAGCGTCCTCTGGCGACTGCGTCCGGTACCACTTAATCATAATAAACCCCATTTAGATTGATAAAAAAATTTATTTCCTTTTTTATCGATGCTGTTAATCGATTATTATCGATAGAAATTTAAACAAAACTTGTTTACAAATTTATCTTGCTATTTACGGAAGACGATTAAGATTGTTATGTAAATAACGATTGTCCATCTCACTTTAACGTGTGTCGTAACATTAAACCATCAGCCCGCACAACGAACAACTCGAAAGCTTTCGGTCCGCACCCCGTAAACATATCACTTTCAATTGGTAAGTCCGACGAGAAGTACGTACCAAGGTAACAAAATCATCAGCATAACACAAAAAAATGCGGTCATCCCTAAGACTAAACTGGTTTTTTCTAGCTTTTCCGGCCATTCCTTCACTTCTTGTAGTTCGTGTTCGTTTCTATTAAATTCTTTCACTTCAACGTCGCAGCGGAATTTTACCCTTAAAAATTGTTTTCATTAGCGTCACGCAAGTTTTCACTTTTTTTTCTGCTTACCTCAATTTCGAGTGCTCGGCCTGATCCCGTCGCCAAAACAAAGAGCCGGAATTTCTGCGGTCCAAAATCCATTGAGGTTCCGGAACGGAAAGATTTTCCATTTTCGCGACTCGCTTCTCTAAGATTCCAATCGATATTGTTTTGATCGTCCTGAAATTTATATAAAAGTGATCGTCGAATGTAGTACTTATCTCAGGACAAAGTCTGCATCTGCGTTGTGGACGTTTTCCTTATTGTGTTTACGAAATTTTAGAAAGTTTTCATAATCTGCAATCGAAAATGAGCGGTTAGCCAGTGTTGCACTCGGTGAAAATGCGACTAGATACTATATGCAAGGGTCAAAAATGTATATCGTAGATAGAGAAAACCCTGAACATTGTAACGTCAAGAGCGGGGCTCGGTAACAATGGTAATCATAATTTATTTAATAACCAACATTATAAAAATTACTTATAATTATTTTTGTCTTCGTTTACGGCTCAAGCCAGGTCAAGCCTGAGGCGCATTTACATCATCTTATGCCGACCCTGCGTAAAATTACAATATTTCATCGTTCGCAAAATTGCTTTTCTGGTGTAATTTTTTTTTTAAGTTTTCCACCAACTCGCACGCACTTTAACGAAGTTTCGTTCGCCATTAAAAAGTTTTTGTATTTCGTAACGAAGTAACGAGTTTCTCTTTTGCACAGTAAATTACCTGTTAGTTTGATATGGACGGAATCGACTTATTCGTATTAGGGTGATTTTCTCGTAAGCTCTCCTGTTACTATAGAGACTAGAACTCGCCTTAAAACCTGTCCTATCGGAGAGATTTATCTCGACAAGAAGGTTTACGTTCAAGTGCGTAAACTTAAATCAATTTTTATTGTTTATTGCTCTCGAAAGTAAACACCCGAACCGTTTCTACCTTTACAACCAAATCATCGTTCCAAATTTATATTTACATCGTCGTCGACTTTCTCTAATATACTTGAGCGGTCCACTTTTTTAAAAACGGAAGTCGAATCGACGAGGTCTTGTTTTTAATTTTTAAATTATTTTAGAACGATATTGTATAGGACGACCTCTGGTTTGATATGTCACATGACATGGTTATTGCGATTCAATTGTTAACCCCCCAAACACCGATTCACCCCATCCGTACCCATCTTCCACCCGAGAGAACAAGCAAACCAAACTTTGTTTTACCTTGGCCGTGTTGATTTTATAACCAAATTTAATTTCACTTTTGCTGACTCAATCGCACAATAATAATGGCGTGTCACTAATGAATGATCTTGGTTAAGGTGGATTGGGTTTGTGTTAATAATTCAACGCTCATGCGCCCGTGTGTGTGTGTGTGCAATAAATTTCCATAAACCAGCTAGTTTTATTGCTTGCTTATTATCATAATTAATTTTCTTTTTTACTTTCTACACTCGACTGGTCGAGTAGTGCGGAGGACCGGACCCTTCGCTCTCGATCCATAGAAGGCGCTCGCAGGTCGCCAAATCAATTGTTACGTCGAAGTGGAGCAAAACAAATGCAAATCGCAGGCAAATATCTATAATTTCCGAGTCGTCGAGATAAAAGTGGCGAGGAAGAAACAAGGAAACAATTGTAATAATAATTTGCGTAATGGATATCTACTTATTCGGCTGTCCTCCTCTCCTTCCCTCCCACGGCTTCCTTGTGCAAGTTTAGTGAAACTAGGTACATTATTCCTTTGTTTAATAAGTTACGGAACTTGTGCACGTAGTAGACAAGTGTAATTTAGTGCGAACGCAATTATTCTACCGGTAATTGAAAATAAAGCTACACAACGGTGTACTATTTCAGAACAATAACGGAAAACAAAATCGCTTTAATTACGAACTGACACGACCAAATATCATCAAACGCTCTACATTTCGTCTAATAACTGCAAATTATTTCTTCTCCTTTTTTTTTCGATCTAAATGTTCCGTTCGAGCGGTGGTTAGCACGCACCGAGCTTCAATTCGCCGATCGTATCTTCAAGATCATAACCGAAAGGGTGCCAAAATTACGTTCTTACTAATAAGAGTCTCTCGTGACTGACGACGATTAAGCAAGGAAACTCGAAAATATTAGAATATGGACCTAACCCATTTACACCCTGCTACTACGTCCGTCGTTTAACGTTGCTTTTTGAGCATGCGATTTGGGCATGCATCTTAACGTATACGTTCGCAAACGTACGATTCCCAAATAACCAATTCTGACATTGACAATTACTAGATTTCTTTTTGTACACAATAAGCCTGGAGCTCTTGGCACATTTTAACAATTTTGATGTAGAAGATTTTCTTATGAGCTTAGAAAATCTCTTTAATTTTCCGTTCCTTTGTTTAAAAATGCACAAACATTTTCTTTTATCTACCGGCATGTTTTCTCTCTCTGTCCAACGTTTTGTTACGCCCCTGCACTAAATTCAAATATTTGCTTATTCTTTGATGTTGACAAAGTATATAAATTGTTATCGCTTATCAATCTGAAAATTTTCTAATTTGTTTGGCTTTGACGATAAAAACATACTACGACGATTAGGGTTTTAAGTGAAATAATTTAAATTAGAAAAACTTGAACAGCAGTGAGCATCTTTGAACAGCGCACAACAAATCTCTCCAATATTTATAATCAAATGTCAATCGGCGGTGCTTCTTGCCGTTTCGATTTATTGCCATCGGTAAAATTTATCGTGCGAATTAAATTAATGTGTGTCGTCTCAAATTTATTTTTATTTCTAAATTGGAAGCGCCCGGGCGATCTTTTTCGACTCTCTTCACACAATGTTTTTTAAAACTACGAATAACGAAAGCCAAGTACGATATTTTTTTGTTGTATGATATTTTGTGATCGTCAATTCTAATTTTGTATTTTTGTTTCAGTTGCCACCCTTGGGAACATACAATGAAAAGGTAAGTAACCATTTTCTTTTTGAAATCACCTCGTATGCGGTTATGTTTTTGTTTTTTCGGGTCTTTCTCCTTTCGACGATGGCTGTTTTTTCGGAAAAGCGTAAATTTATGGGGTCGAGTCAGAAATGTTTGTTTAGTTGTGACGATTTTGTAGAACTCTATATTTCCATCGTGACAATTTATCCGTCAGATGTCGCCACCGCAATTGTTTATAATAATAAATTTTGTTGTTTATAAAAGTTTCAAGGATAAACGCGAACTCATCGTTCCATAATTCATTGCTTATTTTAAAACACTTCCTGACTATTTCTCCTTGACTTAATTCTTTTATTGCACAAATAAATTTTGTTTTTTATATTCCGTACGGCAAATTATTGGCAACAGATTTAAAAATCGCGAATTAAATTAAAAAGAAGTACAGGGCAGCACCGAAGAAGCCAAATTAAGAGCTTCGAAAATTTTTAGTTCCACTTATCTGGTTTTGATTACTGTTTTTGGTTACGCGTAAGGACGTTGATCCGCTCTCAATTTTTTATAAAAATATTTTCTCCCATAATCGCAGCATTTCCTTGTTTATTTTAGCTAGATTTTAATTTTTAAACTAGCACGGGAAACTTGCAGATAAGCCGGCGAAATAAATATGTTCGTCGATAAACTATTGGGGCATATCGGGAAAACGGCGAATAATTTATTTAGATACTTTTTTTTTCTTTGCTAAGAGACGGACGTTTTGACCCAATTAACCCTCTCCCAAAACGACAAGACTAGATTGCGCTCGTTTATTTTAATAAATTAAATTTACGATAATTAATTATAATTTATATTTTGTGATAAAAAAAAGCAATGCAAGTACAGAGTACATTATTAAAACTGTAACAGGAGACTTTTGCGATTAAATTGTAATCACAAACTTGTCATGTTTACCAACAATGATCCTGACAAGTTTCGGTTTCTTATCAAAATTTGGGTCGCAATTGAATTATTATTATTTTTTTTTAATTTTTCTCGATTGTCGTATCGGACAAAAGATGGAGACTCTTATTATTCCTCAATTTTCATCGAAATTAATCTAATATTGCAAAGGTTTTTCATTTTGCAAAATCGTAAATCGAGATCGGGTGTTATTAAAAAAAAACTTGAGCTTTGAGTTAGGGAACGCATTTCGGACATTAATAATCGTTTTCGTCGTTTGTCCGATTAATCAAGAATGCTTTGTTGGATTTTGAACAATACGGCATCGCTAGAGTTTCCTTTCCGAAGGATATATTTATTTGTTGCAGTCCTTCAATTAAATTAATTAAATTCTATTTAATTTGGGAGAGTGGCCGGGGGGGCGGTCGAAATTTAAAAACTAAAGAAAACTGCGATCGGTTAAGGGTATGGGGTTGCGGTTTATGGTGGTCATTTCGAGAACGGCCGAACGGATTTACTTTAGATTTTATGAAAAATAAATAATAAATTAGACAAAATTTGGAACGAAAAGCGTTTTTCATCTGGGTTAAAATTTGCTTTTGACTTTCTTAATTTTCTGCTGGATCCCCGTCAAGTTATTTTTGATTTTCCCTTGCGCCGAGCCGTTAACGGTAACGAGGTGTACCCAATTGCCCGAAACGCACTAATGAAAATTTAAAGATAATTTGGAGATAAAATTTATTATATGTAAACTTCCTCGTGCCTAAGTGAAACATAAATTTAATATTAAGTTCAAAATGCCAAGTATAAAGTTATTTCAACAAAGCGAGGCGTTTTATATTTGTATTTGCTAACTCCACGAGGCATCAAGGACATCGCTATTTTGAATAAGTTTTATCATCCTATTTGATGCTAATTTTTACAACACAACACCAGCAGTTGTATCGTACGGTTTTTCTATTGCCACTATAAAACCACTATTATACTGGCAACAAAACAGAAACCGACGGGGGGGGGGGCTAGGACGTTGAAGCAAAGTAGTATAATATTATTATTTTTTTCATATCGGCTTCTCTAAACGCATAATAACAAAATTATAAATATTTACTAGACCGACGTTTTGTTATCGGCTTATGTAATATCATTTTTGTTGTAGAAATGTTCTAATCGGATAGATATTTGGTGAAAATATATCCGTCGTCGTTCCTTCGGGGAGGAAGAAATTTTCAAATTATAACCGGGGACAACCGCCCTTGCATTTTGATCACTTGCCAACGCCTTGGTAACCGCATTTGATTTTTTCCACATTTAAACAACTCGAATCTCGTTTATCGATTCGCATTTTTAGTAAAAGAAGCGAAACGATTGCACTTAGCGCGCGCGACTTCTTTTGTTGCTTTTCAGCAAATTCACTCTAATTCCCGGGTTATTATTGTTTTGTGCTCTGGTTGTTCCTACTCCCCGATAAATTCTCCTCGTTAATTTTTAATAATTTCATTATCGTAAAACGATGAGCCCCCCCGCCGGGCACTTTTCGGATCGGTAGAGGGAACAAATTTTTACGTGCGGGATTTAATTTAATATTTTCGCATTTTTTGACATAAACGACTTTAACAAGATAAATTGCAATAAACTGAGGGCGCGTTCAATATTGAAGTATTATTTTTCAGGAAAATTTTTAATATTCTCAAAGATATCTTTTTTCTTTTCATGTTTGATCTCGTTAGGTTTTTTTTAAAACAAACTTAACGTTATTTAGCCGATGAAAAAACTACACTAATGAACCGAAACGCCACGTTTATTTTCCAAGCGGGATGAATTGAGATTTTGAAATTAAAACGAAAGGTCAAATTTGCGCCAATCGATCGTCACGATTTCGTTGCTTCATTTTTAAATAATACAAAAATTAGAAAATTATTAATTCAATTAATTATTTATTCGAGTGGCCGACACTCCTGATTGGTTGAATAACGAACAATCTAAGATTATTATTTTTATTTATATAAATATTATTTGAATGACCACTGATCGGTGACCTGTGTTGAATTAAGACCCTTTCCTCTGGGGGTAGAGTTGCCATGTCCCCTTTTTGGAACTCATGTCCCGGTATTGAAGTATTTTCCAGTTTTAAAATTTTTAGTTTTTAGTTACCCCGAATACTCTCCCGGAATATTTAATTAATTTAGGATTTTAGAAGCTTTTTTTTTAGTTATAGCCAAATGTCGCCGTGGGGGGTACCTGGGGGGGGGATAATAAAACTTTCGGGAGGGGGGCACAAAATGCAAAGAATCAAACACATGTTTATATGAAATTTTGGTTTTATTTTAAATTTTTATGTTTTTACAAATTTTGCCGGGGGGGGGGGGCAGAGAATATGTTTAAAATATTTGACCTATATAATTAAAGAATTTTTGAATTTAACACTGATCGGTGGCGTTATCAGATTTTAATTTGACATTGTATTGCCTACTAGTTGGAAAGCCCAAGCATTTAATTTCGCTTCTCCTGCTGGGAGATTCCCCGTTTTTCTATATTTTCAAAGTAATGCAAAAAGTTACTGCTAAACTTGATGTGACGTGGGGCAATTAAATTTTTTATTTATAATAATATAAAAATAAATAAGTTTCTCAAATTCTAATTTTCTTTAGCTGAACGTTTTAATTTCCCTCGGTTTTGCTCAAAAACAAAAAATTTCCCAGCTTTTTCTGACGAAATTTGTATAATTATTCTGTCTTTTGTAAGTATTCTAGAAGAGTAGGAATTTTATTATATGTACTGGAGGGTGTTCCACACCCCCCAGACCCCCCGGTTTACAATTTTTTTTAATATTATTTTTATAATTAACTTTCAAAGTAACACAGAAAGTTGCTGCTAAACTCTGTAAGGAGAAAAGTTATTAAATGAATATGATTTCCAAGTTTTGATTAAATAAATATTAAAATTAAAAAAAAAAAAAATTTTTAAATTAATTTGTTTTCCCTGACTGAAAATTTAATTTCCTTGACTTGGCAGTTAAAATTTTCAAAATGTAAAAATTGTAAGTTAATTGTAAAAATAATAAAAAATATAAACCGGGGGGTTTGGGGGTGTGCAACACCCTCCAGTACATTCAATAAAATTCCCACTTTCTAGACTACCTACAGAAGACAAATTTCGTCAGAAAAAGCCGTGAAATTGTTTGTTTTTGAACAAAAATGAGGGAAATTAAAACATTCGGCTAAAGAAAATTAGAATTTGAAAAACTAATTTATTTTTATTATAAAAAAATTTAAAAAAAAAGAAAAACAAGGAATTCCTCAGTAGCGGGGGAATTATAAATTCCCAATCTTCTCCAAGTATTCTAAACGAGTGGAAATCCTGCGATATGTACTGGAGGGTGTTCCACACCACCCAGACCCCCGGTTTACAATTTAACAATTTACAATTTTAGTTCTAATCTTAGTTAGTTTAACATATTTTTCTGTTGGTAAAATTGTAAACCGGGGGGTCTGGGGGGTGTGGAACACCCTCCAGTACATATCATAAAATTCCCACTTTCCTACATACAGAAGACAAATTTCGTCAAAAAAAGCTGGGAAATTGTTTATTTTTGAACAAAAGTGGGGGAAATTGAAACATTCGGCTAAAGAAAATTAGAATTTGAAAAACAAATTTATTTTTATACTAGAAGAGTGGGATATTTATTATATGTACTGGAGGGTGTTCCACACCCCCCAGACCCCCCGGTTTACAATTTTGACTTTATATTTTTATAATTAACTTTCAAAGTAACATAGAAAGTTGCTACTGAAGTCCGTGAGCAAAAAAGTAATTAAATAAATATGCTTTCCAAGTTTTAATTTTTTCTAGCCGAAGGTTAAATTTCCCCTTTTGTTAATCCAAAAGGATAATTTTAAAATTAAATTGTAAAAAATAAATTTTTTTAAAATTAATTTAATTTCCCTGACTTGGCAGTAAAAATGAAAAATTTTAAAATATCAAAATTGTAAAGCCAAAAAGTAAACCGGGGGGTCTGGGGGGTGTGGAACACCCTCCAGTACATATAATAAAATTACCACTTTCTAGAATACCTATAGAAGACAAATTTCGTCAGGAAAAGCTGGGAAATTAAAATATTCGGATAAAGAAAATTAGAATTTGAAAAGCGAATTTATTTTTATTGTAAAAAAAATTAAAAAAAAAGAAAGTAATCTAAAAGAGTGGAAATCCTGCGATATGTACTGGAGGGTGTTCCACACCCCCCAGACCCCCCGGTTTACAATTTTGAGTTTATATTTATATATGTATTATTTGTATAATTAACTTTCAAAGTAACACAGAAAGTTGCTGCTAAGATTTCAAAGTTTTAATTTTTTCTAGTCGAATTTTTAAAATTTTCCGGTTTAGATTAAAAATCGACCAATCAGAGTGTGTTTTTCAACCAAAAAATGGCACGTTGTAGCAGGAGCAGTAGCGTATCTTTTTTTAAGATTAAAATATACCTCCGATTGGTTATCGATAAGTATCGAACCCATCCAAGCCTAAACAAGGTGGAACTCGGATGACTTCGGTTCTTACACACTACTTTTCTTATAGTTAGTACAATTATTTATTATTAATTATTATCGAACGTTTAAAGAAGTTTACATAATATTATTGAGTTGGTATACCAACACCGTTATCGCTTTAAAAATTGGATCAAATTTTTTTGAAATTATCTCGATACGAATGCACCTTCGGCATCCTTGAAACGATAAGCCGTTTTATGTAACTTAATTTTATTGCTGAAAATACGAATTGGCTAATTTATTTTTGTAAAATTATCGACAAAAAGTGATAAGCGAATTACGTAACGCGCCAATGTGCAGCCTTAATTGTTATTAATTTAATTAAATTTGATGATCAGGATTTCGTCATGCTTCGGAATTCTTTGGTTATTTCAAAATAGTAAACAGAAATAAAGCATCGATAAGTTGTAGTTTTTCCGAGAAATCGCCTCGGGCCTGTTTGCTTCTTTTTGTTTAATTAGATAATAATCCGTGTGATGTTTGTATTTTGAAAATTATATCAGCATTTATTTTCGTTTGCATAACAATAATAATATTGAAATGACGGACGTGTATCCCGGGTTGCATCAGAAACGCACTTCTTCCCTTGGGCCTAACAAAAACGGCGGCCGTTAATTAATAGCGGCAAAAAGCAGAAATTTATTCTACTAAAATGGGTCAATTAAACTGCACAATAAATTTATACCTCGGTCGGTTCCGCTAGGACGAGTGTGAAAAGGCGAAACGGTAGAGTAATTGCGATGATAAGCAAAGTTAACAATTTTAAACAGCGGAGCCGCCCGCTCGTCGACTATTTTGGTGAGGAATCGCCACCGTGACCAATTTGCATGAGATAGTCGATCGGTGATGCACACACGTGTTATTGTTGTTGTTTCCGACATGTTGGACAAGGCCAAGGTGATTCGTTTGTTTCTTTCGCCTTTTATTTTGAAATAATTCGAGTTAATTATTTTTGGCGCCATCTATCGAGCAAAAACTCGAAAAACGTAAAGTGTATTTTGTAATTGCTCGAGTGAAGCTTCTAAAATATAAATTGATTTCATTAATCAAGGTACACGTCCAAATTGTATATCTACGTATAGCAAATACAAATGGGAAACAATTAACAAAGAATAATTAATTCTACATGAATAGGCCAAAGCAATAACAATGTATCAACGTCTTGCCGAAACAAAGGCCGAATCTTGACAACAATCTGTAGTAAAATTTTAAACAATGGATGGAACGGGACTAGAGCACTCGGAAAGGTTGAAATTATCCAACAAGTCGAGAATTGGGTTCGATTTATTATACACGCACAGTGTTATTCGCTTGGATAGCTCGCGAAAAAAGGGGGGCGCAGGGGTGGATTTTCTATAGAAACGTTCGTTCCGAAATTTACAATAATTCAGTTGGGTCTGATCAGTAAGAAGAATTTTCAAGGGAAAGTTGGTCCCAAAAATCACCTCCAAATAACAATTTTTTTAATGGATTTTGTTATCGTTAATTGTGATAATCGTGACGCGATAAGCCTCATCAAATAGCCTCAAAATGATTTTTTAATGAAGCCAGTAGGATAGTAGTAGATTGTAGATATTTTCGATTATTTTGTTCGTATTACCAAACACTTGTATAACCTAAAGGCACCCAATTCTTACCGTAATTTCAAGCAGAGTTGGATTTGAAGGACTGTCGTTTCGATTCTAATTTTCGCTAGATTGCGGATAATTCCGGCAAGTAAATACATTTTTGAGGGGAGCTTTTATACAAAGGTTTTGATAATTAAAATTAAGTAAGCAAATAATTCGAAATCAAAGGAACGGAGAAGGATTTCGGTAAAGAGGGCTATTACTTTAATCCTTTATCACGACTGGCAAAACCTTGCGGTGCTATCGGCGTTATATTCCGAAACTTATTTAGTTAAGACACATTTAACTATGTACTAAGCCCGAAATCTCCTTAAAATTTATTTTAGTCGCTTAGGCAAACAGAGCTGGTGGAAAACATTAAGTTGTAGAAGTGTTTCGCGACCGATTTCGACAGAGAGAG
Organism: Cantharis flavilabris; assembly: GCA_949152465.1. Classification (NCBI taxonomy): domain Eukaryota; kingdom Metazoa; phylum Arthropoda; class Insecta; order Coleoptera; family Cantharidae; genus Cantharis; species Cantharis flavilabris. Next base: position 47,301,393 of record OX424437.1, on the reverse strand, counting down.
TTTGTTATTTGGAAGATGGGCATACGTTAACATCTCTCTCCGTCAAAATCGGATCTTATTACCAAATTGCGAAAACGCACCCCGTTTATATAAAAATTTAATAAACTCGGCACGAAAGCAGGGAGGGACGACGGATAGGATAACAAATCGATTGGCATGTCGAGCAAATGTTTTTAAACGAGCAGCTCACGAATCCCGGCCTTTCGTTAATAGACCTTCTTCTGCTCATTAAAAAAACACAAAAAAATTAATTACTTTCTAATGAAAGCGCTTTCGAAATGTTAAAAAGTTGTTTTTACCACGACAAAGAAATGCTGCATAATTAAAGATGTTCCTTGATAATCCTTTTCATAACGGCAATCCCAACAACAGTCGTCTTCAAATTTATGCACGCCCCCAAATCCTAATATTTCATTTAGATTTATACGAAACTACATAAAACAATAACCCTTCCAAAAGGTCGTTAATCACGCTAGTCGAATTTTCGCGTCGGTCGTCCGATGGAAAAATTTCAATGACTCACAATTCCTTTTGTCATAGATACGGACCTGTGCCTATGTCCTATCTATTAGCAATTATGCCGATAAAAGGATGATATAGGTTACTAAAAATTGTGCATTATCAATTTTGTAACACTCATGTGCCACTAATTATTTTGTTTATGAAAACTAATTTCGTGACTCACTGTTCGATACGCACAAATGGAATTTATTAGCATTAAAAATGCACTGCGGCAAATAAATTTTGTAATCCGATAGCTTCACACACACCCATTTTCCCGAACCAAAATACGAAAATTAATTTTCATTTATAAAATATTCTAATTGATAATTTAATTTAGTCGAGTGGCTGTTTCGCCAGTGTCCTGTCATATTTTTATATTGCACGGGTTTCTCTACAAAAGGAGCTGGGCCGGCACTGCTTTCGGCACGAGGAGGAAACTTTTGAAAAGGGCAAAATACTCGGTATCATAATAAAACATAAGTTATACTAAGTAACAGTGAAATTCCAACATCAAATCAACAACCTCTCCAACCAAAATATGGAATCGTTTCCATGGACGTCATTCAGTTGACGTCTATGATGGGAACGTGGCCGATATTAATTTTTATGATAAACTATTAATCACAAATTAAAACATCATAATTTTGTGATCCTGTTTGTTTCAATATTTCGGTGGAAAGTTTTTGTCTTTTCTATTACCAGACTTTTTTTTTATTGACAATTTGTGAGGTTTTGCTTATAAGTCGGTCGTAAGAATTAAGTGGTAGTTCTGGAGTATATTCAGAAAACATTAAAAAGTTAGATTTGATCGTTTTCAGCTTATCCCAGTTTGTTTCTTCGGGGTTTTCAGTCTTATAAACTTATAACTTTTTCTTTTTTATCTCTTTTTTGGGATTTACTGCCCTTTAACTCCCAGCCCTCATACCTAAAATCCAGAATCTAGAAGAGGGCACTGGGGGGGTATTCCTAGACCCCCCGAATTACACCAATTTATTGTTTTCTGACTTAAATAATATGTTTAGAGCTTTAGAATTGGAAAAAACTGGTTTCGCAAAACCGGGGGGTCTGGGGGGTGTGGAACACCCTCCAGTGCATATCCATTGTTTCCATTGTTTAGGAGTTTAGGAGCAACTTTTTGCGTTATTTAGAAAATATAGAAAAACGGGGAATCGCCCAGAAACGGGAAACGAAATGTCTGAACATGTAAGTGAAAGTCTGAACAATCACAAAAGAATTGGTAGAATCCGGGGGGATTGGGGGGATACAGCTGTATCGGAGGCATGGGCCTCCATAGGATTTTTTTCAGTGAGGGGCAAAATCCAAAAAAACAAAAAAAACAACAAATTTTTAAAAATCTATGTCGCGTCGGTGGTTTAATATTTATAATATTTAATGTTGCGGCAAGTGCCAGGGGGGGGGGGGGGCAGGCGCCCCATTTGCCACATTACTATGTACTTCATTGCCCCTTAAATTTACAAAATTTAGGTGTCAATCCGGGGGGTCTGGGGGGCAAGGAATGCCCTCCAGTGCACTCTATGCCAAATACCTCATTGGTAAATATTTCTCATCTGCATTTACTTCAATTCGAGGTACTTCGTAATGAATGTACTGGAGGGCATTCCATGCCCCCCAGACCCCCCGGTTTGACAACTACATTTTGAATTTAAATGGACTCCCATGATCGGAGGTAGTACAATGGGCCAGTGGCGGTGCAAGGGTATAGCTAAGATCCGTAAGGGGGCGTCCATCTATTACGTGAGGTGATTTTAGCGATTTTTAGACCCCCCCGCCCCCCTTAGTGAGATTTGGTGAAATTCGGCTCGACCCCTTCCCCCCCTAAACGCCTCACGTAATTAATGCGTAATTAATAAAAAAATAAGCAAATATACAAAACGGACCCCTAAAAAACAAAATATTAATTTTGAATTACGTAGGCATATTATTTAAAAATCTCTTTTTTGGAATTTACTACCCTTTATGCTCCCGGGTCCCTAAGCATTGCATTGCTTATTGATATCACCGCCACTGCTTTTTACAAATGTGATGTTTCATCTTAATTCTGAAACTATCTTGGAATAGTTTGCCGTGGCGGTTCGCGAGCTTTTTTTTTACCTTTCCTTCCTTATGGGGCATTCATAAATTACGTGAAGCGTTTAGTGGGGGAGGCGGTCAAGCCGAATCTCGCCCAATTTCACGTGGGGAGAGGGGGGTTTCGGCAAATATCACGTAATTTCCTTGTTTTAACTAGTCCTAAATAAAAATAATTAAACAAATAATGTTTTTTAAATAAATAAACATATTTACCCTAGGAGGGGGGGAGGGGTCGAGCCAAATCTCACGACATCTCACCAAGGCGATAGAAAGGATCTAAAAAAACCCTGGACGCCCCCTATTTTAGAATCGGTGCAACGAAATTGAACTATGTAGTCTGTACAATTACTATGTACTTAATTGCCCCTTAAATTTACAAAACTTAGGTGTCAATCCGGGGGGTCTGGGGGGCATGGAATGCCCTCCAGTGCACTCTATGCCAAATACCTCATTGGTAAATATTTCTCATCTGCATCTACGTCAATTCGAGGTACTTCGTAAAGAATGTACTGGGGGGCATTCCATGCCCCCCAGACCCCCCGGTTTGACAACTACATTTTGAATTTAAAAAGCATTGGGAATATACAGAGGCTATAACGAAAATATTCGAACCCTCCTATTTTAACAATGTAAATTGCACATTTTGAAACCGTTGTTTTGACATATAAAAATCGCTTTTGCAGCAAAACTGTTTAGATATTTTTATTAAAATTTTTATTATCTTTAATTTTGTTTCTATACATTTTTTAATTTTGTCGTTCCCTTTTTGACTGGCAGCGACTTAGAGAAGACTCTGTAAAATACAAAAAATATTATTTCCTGTGTGGGAGCATCCTTTAATTACGCGAGGCGTTTAGGGGGGGGGGGGTTCGGAAAATATCGCATAATTTTTTTGTCTTGAAAAAAATGAACATTTTAAAAATTCTCACGTAAGATTAGGAAGGAAGGAGACAAAATCGCCAAAATCACCTCACGTAATTAATGGACACCCCGTTACGCGCGGGAATCCCCGTCTTCTATTTATTTTTTTGTAAAAAGTTTAATTATGTCGGAATAGTATATTAAACAACAAGTTTAGTAAAGCAAAGTTTTACTAAACGAATTTAGCCTTTGAGTACGAGCGAACGCAGCGAGCGAGTAACTTAAAAGCTAATGAGTTTAGTAAAAATGCTTTACTTACAAGGTTTGTTTATACTATTTTTTCGGATTTTGTGCAATATCTAGTGCCGTTTTTGAGTTATTGCTAATTCAAAATATTTCATAGTAGGTACTTGTGTAGGTTGTTTATTGACAGTGACATTACTATATAGTAAAGTGACTTTTCTATGTGGTAAAGTGCCACTTTAATAAATGATTTTGAATTGAATCCGAAAAAATAATTTTCGTCGATGTAGTATGTTGTACAGTTTAATCAGCACCTACTCGAGAGTAACCTGTAATGTTGTAAATTCGAAGCTTAATTAATTAATCTTGTCTGTCAATATAATTTGTCCTAATTTAGAGGGGATTATGTGTTAAAAGCGTTTATTAATTGAAATTCGGATTTGTGTTACTATATCAATTATTATACGGGGGGGCATCGCAAACTATGTGGGTTATTTTTGGGAGGCGATCTGTTATGTTTGGGATTAATCGAGCAAATTTCTGTTCGAAACTAAAAGTGGAATTCATCCATCACGTTAATAAATTTTGGAAAATCCAGGAGATTTAGATCGACTCAAGCTCTTAAACTTTAAAAGCTCTCGGAGCTTAATATCCGACTATTAAGGACGCGTTCGGTAATGTGTGCACAAATTTTATTGTTGTTGAGAGGGAGAGGAAAAACGGGGACCTATTGGAGAGGGTAACAAATCGCCAGTTATGGCAGGCCGATAGTGGCGAATGGGGGCGACCTTGACCCCCTGCACATGCGGGGGACTTGGAAGCCACGGTATGGGGTAAGAAAAACGACTCCGGCATTACTGATTAATTGAAAAAGTACAACAAAATTGTTCTATTATATTAGTTGCGCCAATGCTATTTTTAGTATGCAGTTCAACGCGGGGTCACTATTAAATAACCGTTCGTCTTTCGACGACGATAAGCTTTATTTATTTATTTATAAAAACGTTGGTTTTTCCGAGAAAAGCGAGAGTAGCGGGTGGTCGGTTCCTCTAAAAGAATTTCTTTTCGTCGATGGTGCAGGAAACGGACGGAACTTTGGGCGAATCGATTGCAGGGGTCTAATAGTTTCGCTAACAACTTGTTATCTTTCAATCATGATTTCCCGCTTGTATTAGTTTAACGGGCCCTTCTGTGCCCCAAGTTCATAATAACGTGGCAAACCATCGGCGAACTATAAATAATAAACACCCTTCGGCTTGTGAGGGCAGCCGATAATGTTAATACTGCACATAGGCTTTAGTTATTGATTTGTCGTATACGGGGTGGGGTCGAAAAGTAATTTTTTGTTTTTAAGTGTATAATTATTAAAACTTGCTCCTTTGTGAAAACAACAACAACAATAATAATAATAATAATAATTATAATAGGGTCGACGACGCGACGCCGACACCGCATAAAATGTACTTTATAAGTGACTTATTTATGTACCCCGGAAAACTTTATTGTTTACAACGCTGAAGACCATACTTTATTATCCCCAATTGTGTGTTACCTATGCGTGTTGCTTGTTACGACCTAATTTAATGTGCGACCTTTTCTACAATTTGCGTAAACCTAAAATATAAGTTACACTTATTATTATAATCTTATCTTGTTATTGTTTTATGTCGGCAGTAAACTCGTCCCTTAAGCTTATAGGGCTGGGGGGTGGGGGGGTGCAGCTCGACCGAGAAAATTAGTTCAACCTGCATTGACTGCCGATTTAGCTAGTGTTTAGCACCGACACTTTAACGCCAGGTCACGCACGCTGGAACCTTTCGCTTTCCACGTGTGATTTTTTTAAAACAAAAAACTTTTGAACGTTTAATTACTGCGGCTTCTGTTGCGCGCTTTATTTAATTTTAATTGAAAAAGTTTCATAATTAATGTGTATACAGTTTCGTTGTTATTTTCTATATTTGCCTCGTTTCAATTATAATTACTTCACTTTTGTTAATTTTTTCTTGTTCCGCCAACTGCGATCCATTACAACGCTCACCCTACGGGGGATGCACATGAAGTTTCTTTCGAATCGAGAAATGCGAGATTTTCGACTATAATAATTTTTAAAATAACATTTTTATAAATAGCATTTCGAAATTCTGTGATCGGTGGCAGTGCGGCAGAAATAAATTATGCAAAATGGTGTGTTGTCTTAATAACTTTTCTTTTATGACTTTCGATCAATCGCACAAGCAAACCGAAATTTTGTGTTGGATGCACATTTATCACGTAACATCGATTTATCAAGCAAAGTAACATGGAACGGATAAACTCGTTTTTATAGTGCAATTGCATTGGAACGCATCCAAAAACGTCGTTGTTTGTTTTTATTTATTTATTTATTTATTTTTTTATTTTTTATAAAAAGGCTAGGTTAGTGAACCTATTTGTTGCGCGCGGTCATGCTTACCGCAACCGGGGTGTAGTTGGGACAATTTTAATTAAAATTTAAGTCAAAAATAAAATATCGATGCGGTGGCGACATTGTTTCGGATTATTTTTAATAACAGAACAGTCGAAGGAATATTTGGCCGAGTGCCAAACATTTTTATCACTTTTAAAGCGAGGATAATGTGTATCTACCAGTTTGTTATTTTGTAAAATTTATGGATCGTTAAAATTATTATAAAATTTTACTTAAATTCGTGCCAAACTACCTCGGGCCACCGTTTGCTTACTTTTCGACTCCACCTCGTATCGCGAGATAATTTCCTTTCGCACGCAGTTGCCCCGTAAAGAAAGGGAAATTGTAAAATTGAAAATTACTTTTAATTTCCTCAGTAGTATTTCGACTCATTTTTGAGGGATAAATTATATTCCCGAGAAGAAATTGCGGAGACAATTTCGTACAACATTAAGATAAAGCCAAGTCGATTTCGTGCCAGAACATTTTCAGCTGCAACTAGATTAGGGCGGGCAAAAATAGTTGATACGATGCATTGGTCGATTGCTGCAAATGAACATCAAAGTCGAAACATTTTTGTAACTTCTGCCATTTCAATAGTGGCGTCCGAGAAATTTTAATTTACATTTTTTACAAATTACATCAAAATTTTTCGTGTATTATGCGAACCGTTTCTTTGGCGGTATAGGCCGACATCAAAGAATACAATTTTTTTATAACTCGCGCCGTTTGAATAAAAATGAATCGAATCTTTTGATCCCTGTTTTATGTGTTTTCTTTGCCTTTTTGAAGGATGCGAGGCAAGGCGCATCTAATCATCATTAAATTTACTGCGATTGCACGTTGATTTCCAAATATATATTACTTAAAAATCTCTTTTTTAGGATTTACTACCCTTTATGGTCCCGAGTTCTTAAGCATTCCCTTAGGGGGCGTCCATTAATTACGTGAGGTCTTTTTGGCGATTTTTAGACCCCCTCTGCCCCCTTGGTAAGATGTCGTGTAATTCGGCTTGACCCCCCCACTCCCCTAAACGCCTGACGAAATTAATGGACGCCTTTTTATTAATATCACCGCCACTGCAATGGGTCCGATTTAATGGCCTAAGTGCGCGTAGGGATATATCTCTGATGCCCTCCTACCTAAAATCCAGATTCTAGAAGAGTGCACTGGGGGGTATTCCATACCTCCCAGACCCCCCGGATTGCACCAATTAAGTTTTAGACATTTACTCCCTGATGTACAAAAATAAAATTACGTTTAAACTTAGAAACGAAAATAGTTTTCTCCGATTCCCGAGCTTTAAACATATTATTTAAGTCACAAAACAATTGGTGTAATCCGGAGGGTCTGGGGGGTATGGAATACCCACCAGTGCACTCTTCTAGATTCTGGATTTTAGACAGGATGGAGAGTCGCCGCATCGGAGGTAGTACAATGGGTCCCATTTAGTGGCCTGCCCTCCTAACTAAAATCCAGAACTAGCGATCACATCAAGCCACCACTGTGGTGGTCTTGGTCCCTAAACGGATCTCTAAAAATGCAATGTATTAATTTTGAATTACGTACATTATTTAAAAAAAGGAAAATATTAATTACAATTGATGTTTTCTCAATTACTGTTGGAAAAGGTGTAGAAGAGTGCACTGGGGGGTATTCCATACCCCCCAGACCCCCCGGTTTACACCAATTTATTGCTTTGTGATTTGAATAATATGTTTAGAGCTTAGCAATCGGGATAGCCTGGTTTCACTGCTAATGCCCGTACTAATAGTCACGGATCAATCCGAGATTCAAGATTAATTCTCGAAATAGTAGCTGTTGCTACGATACGGTCTAAATTCCAGTAATCTTATTGTAAATCTCGGATTGATCCGCGGCTATTAGTACGGGCATTAGTCTAAAAGCAATTTTTTACATTTCCGGATCTGAAATTTTGCATTATGGCTTCTTACGATAAATCGCTGGCGGGTTACTGTAGCGGGCGTAAATTTTTTGCTAATTTTTTTTATATCTAGCGTCGTTTTCGAGTTATTGCCATGTAATTCAGCATTTTCAGCGAAATTGTGAAAAATAGTAAAATATACATCTTGGTTCTTTTCATCCCGTGTGCGATTATTGCACTTGGCTAATAACTCGGGCGAAAACCTTCGCACACGGGATGAAAAGTACCACTGTAGTCCCACGATTGTATATGTTACGGTCAATGACGTAAATTGGGCATTGACGTCTTTATCCGGCTATTAACGTCATTGACCGGCTATTGACGTCAACGCCCATTAACAGTGGGCAATGATGTAAATTTTTTCATTTAATTGTAATATTTACGTCTTTGGCCGGACAATGACGTTAATGGCCAAAATGTATTGGACAATGATGATATTATAGAATAAAAAATACTATAAGCAACAGCAAAATGGCGATGCACTTCAACCTGCGGGACAATTATTTTCATAATTATTTTCATATAATTTAGACAAACACAAACTCATTTTAGGGTGGATCCGTGATTCGTCGTGTTCGTGTCAGCCAAACCAGCCCGGAGGAAAAATTAATTTAATTTAATTCATTTTAGAATAGAATCTGTAGAATAGTATGTCATTGCCCGGGCAATGATGTAAAAACCACATATACAATTTTAAATGTCAACATTGCCAAAATGCATGGTCATTGGCCGGTCAATGACGTTAATGCCCAACTAAGCCGGCCATTGACGTTAATGGCCGAATTATCAACATTGCACATCAGGGAGTAAAAGTCACAAAACAATTGGTGTAATCCGGGGGGTCTGGGGGGTATGGAATACCCCCCAGTGCACTCTTCTGGTTTCTGGATTTTAAGTAGAAGGGCAGAAAGATATCCCTACGCGCACTTAGGTCACTAAAAAACGTTCCTCATCCTGGAGACAGGATGAATTCGATCGAGACAACTGCATCGGAGGTAGTACAATGGTCAGTGACGTATTTTAAAATTTGGCGCCCTGGGCCCAAAAGTTTTGACGCCCCATAAATGAATTTAAAAAAACAAAAATTAAGTTTTATTTGTTCTCTCAGTGTAAGCTGAGAGCTAAGCGCGAGGGACGGCTTGCGCCGCCCCTCGAAGTCTTCCGCCCCGGGCCATGGCCCTCTTGGCCCTTGGGTAAATACCCCACTGACAATGGTACCCTTGTATTAATTTTGAATTGCGTATATTATTTAAAAATCTCTTTTTTTGGGATTTACTACCCTTTATGGCTCCGGGCCCCTAAGAATTGCTTATAATCGCTTATTGATATCACGGCCACTGCGTATACAAGGATAATCGATAGCGTCAGTAGAGGGACTATGATAAAGCTGGATCGTTTTTGATAGCAAGCGAGAAAATTACTTAATTAATTTTCAGTATACTTAATTTTTTTGAAGTTGATTGCTAAAACTTTAAGAACCCTTTATATTCAAATTTTTTATTTACATTTCGAACTGCGAAGAGGAGAAGTCGGCTCGATCGATTGGCTCTGTATATTATAACATTAGCTTTTTGTCAGACTAGCGTTATCCATACCAATTTTTTTTATCAAGTGCAGTTTGCGTTCACATCACGTATTTGCTAAAAGCATTGCAATCCAGTTCCGATTTGGCGTTGTGTGGAAAATTGTGAAGTTTATAAATGCATGCTCTTTTATTAAAAGCTTTCTGCTTTTTTTTGTCGCTTATTCAACCGCACGCTGTTGGCGTTTAGGGAAATCATGTTTCGACGTATGCAAACCCTTCAGATGGAAAATTATTGTGTGTGTACCAACCGACATTTCACATTTTACCGAATTCGCCGATTTCTTTGCTTACATTTCGCATTGCGACGCGCGACGCCAGAAATGGAAATATTAATTATTTCAAGGCAAAATTGTCTCTTTATTTATTCAGTCTTAACAGGTAGTTGAGCAATCGATAATCGTGTGTGTGTTAATTTTATTCTTCATAAATTATTAATTTTTTTGCAAATAAATCGACAAGGTTTGCGATTGCGAAAACATTTTTGCACTTTGCGATCGCAATATCCGACCGATCTTCCAGCCAATCATATTACGACGTCAAGTCGGACGTTTCTCCCTTGTGACGTCAGCTAGCTTATTTTTTTGATTTTCTCGAGTTGCTAAGAAAACCAAAAAATAATAATTGTAGGGATTTGTGTAATCGAATAGCATTTCAGTGTTTCGATATCAAATTGAATACAAAAAAAATTAGCGCATGGGTCGTTAACTCTAGATTAACGCAAATTGGGTCAATAAACTATTACGTCTAATAGATAATTTAAAATTTTATAAACTCGTCGTTGGACTAGAAAGCCGAATAGAACGATTTGGTGCGCTTTTTTTCCATATTCGAAGTAAAAAATCTAAATTATTAATAAGAATCTCTTAACTTGTATGGTTAATCTTGTTCCATTTTGGATGAAGGATAAAGAAAGCGGTAGTAGCCGGCATCTGCGTCTGATATATATTATCATGAATAATGCAGTCGAGCAAAGCGCTCTCTCTGTGGGACCTTTTATAGCAAGCCTCAGTCCTGTTGGGAATTATCCTTTGAATAAATAAGGATGTTGAAACGCGTGTCTCCCGTTAACCTTACACAAGTTTGGATCTCGACTGATTGAATATTTATAGGCGACGACAACTCACTCTTATTTAATTTTATCGCGCGCACTTTTTTCCTTCCTAATTGATCCTATTCCTTTTCTTTTCCGCTTCCAATCCTTCAAAAATGAAATTCGTTCGCGCTTGACCAATCTTTATTCGAATAACTAAAAGAAATTTATCTGACGTTTTTCCGATTCGTTAAATTTAAATTGTAACTGCTAGTCCAATCTGAAAGGAGATTGGACTTGCAGAATTTAATAAAAACTTATTGGTGAAGAACCTGCTGCCGTTAATCCGGGACAGTATTTCAGATCCTTGGACCACCATTAGAGGATTTTGTGCATAAATACGGCCCTGAATTCTTCCCAATTTTTTGATCTCGTAATATTTGTGTTTTGAAGCTTTCAAGGCAGTTTTACGTAGTAGGTTTGTTGTTCCGCACGATAATGTTTTAATCTTTATGTGAACAAACAAGGCAGACATTAGAAAAATAATGAATTATTTATTCTTGTATATTTTTTTTTACGTTAATTGAACACTTAGCAACAAACTTAAGTGGTAGTTTCTTTTCCGTTCATCTCATTAAACGAATGCGGTTTGTCGTTTCTCTTTGCACAACCGATACTTAAATGGCATAATCAATGTGTACTTTGTGTTCAAAAAATTGGAATATTTATAGGAATTATTTTTGTATAAATCGAAATGTATACATAAAATTGCGTCAGCGACTTGCAATTTTCAAGTAAACAGAAATATTTTTAAGTTGTTTGGATTTGATTACGTAATTTGTTTTTTAATTTAATTTCGAATTAGGAATCGAGTAATATTCCAAAATGTAAAGGCGTGGGCAAAGAAAAATAAGCCACTTTCCGCTGTTACTTTTGGATTTCAGAGGCAATGCCTCCCTCCTCCGAACCTCCTCGTATCAGGCTCAGGAGTTGCAAGATTAAAAAAATTTATTTTTTAAGTTTTAAAATTTCTCAATATCAGATAACCTTGTACTCTTGATCGTTCCTGCTCTTATGGCAAAACTCTGTACCGAACGCGATAAACATGCACGATTAAACGTTCCAGTTCGTTCCGTTCGTTCTGCTTGTTTTTTTTTTTCCTCGACCGATTGTAATAATCTTTACTAATTCGTTTGACCATTAAAGGGCATAAAAGAATTAATTAGTCATTAATTTTTATCTAAAAGCAGAAACAATTTAGATAAGCCGAAACACTTGGCCGTAATCTACCGCTTGCGGTAAAAATAAGTTTATTTTATTTTATTGCAAAGTTTGCATATTTCCGAAAAACTTTCTAGCCGATAAATTCGTGCATTGACTTCGAAATTGACGCAACCGAATTTGTTTATTTTCAAAATCACGCGATTAATAATTTCCAAACCAATCAAGCTGGCTTCGGCTAACAAGGGGATCCCACAGCTGACAACCCACCGATTGGGTACAAACAAATCAGTTTTTTGTCAGAAAGACTGTGACGTAGTTGTTTTCAAAAAAATGTTTGAAATTTAAAGTTTTCGATTTGGCATAAACAAGTTATTTGCCAAACGTTATGTAAAACGGGCAAACACTTGTGATGGCTTTCGTCAGCGAATATTCGGCCCCGCGTCGATTAATTTTCTTTGTTTTATAATTTTTCTTTCGTGCGAGTTAAAAATAAGCCAACTTGTAAATCTTTCTCATTATTTGATGTCTTACTGTGTTGAATGATTAAAATGTAATTGATTGTTTACTTGTGTTATTAATATCGATCGGCGACGTCACGCTTTAAAGCAATATTTTAGGAAGTTACATTTTGACAGGAAACATAAATTTTCTTAAGCCTGCCTTTATCAAAATTTAATGACCAAGCACGAGTCCCTTTGTTTGGCGTAAACTTTTGAAAATCTGGCTGAGATAAATTTAATGAAGGTGGTGCTGCGTAGCTCGTCTACTTTGTCGAGACTAACTGGCCATGTCCGGTTACTCGTTCACTTTATTTTCTCAAGTGTTATCCGAAGAGATCAAACAAAGGTTTGATTTTATCAAATAAATAATAAACGCGGGGGAGCAGAGGGAAAATGAATCGAGCGAATCCGATTTTTCGTAACCGCACCTCGTACATCCTGTTTACTATAAAATTACTGTAAAAGAACCAAGTTAATTTATTATTTCCTGGATATTCGTGAAAATCTGACTGTCGAGATTTTTCATTTTCTCGTATACGCTTGGAGAATTTTTCCAGCTTTGATAAGAAAATATAAAACGCGAATTTAATGGTTTCCAAAACCCACGCGCGCCTCATTATATTTATAAGATTGTAAACAATCAAATCGGGATTTTTTATTTATACATTTTTTGCAAGGTCTTCCTGTTGATTGCAAATTTTCTATTTTATTATTACAACATTCCTACTTAACCTCGGATGCGTTCTCTGCCAATTCGGCCGGTGCGTGTGTGGCCCCCTTTATTGCCTAGCTTTAAATTTGAATTTCAATGCGGGGGCCATTACTCATCCGATTGTTGTTGCAAGGAACAATGGAAATTTGCAATTGACCCATAATTTTTTAATCACTCGGCGATTTCTCGAATAAAACGAAATTAAAAGTTGGAAGATCAAAGAGGTCAAGAAATGGGTCAGTTTTTGACATAATTATCTGCACTGCACACCAACTCACATGTATGTATACTTATATCTCTCGGTACCGAGGTCGCATACTGATGCTGACCCGTGCAAAAGATGTTCCAGTTAAATTGAATCTAATTTAAGTTTTCGCACGAAAAACCCGTTTCTACATATTTATTTAAATTTGCTTTAACAACGGAACATTTTCTAACCAGATATCTCTCAGTTTTAGAATAAAATCGAATTCTATAAGGAGAAATTTAAAAATTGCATTATTTGATCCAACTAATTTGTTCGGTCAGATTTTTTAAGAAGCAATTAACCCTTAAGTGGTCAAATTTGAACGTCGATTTTTTATGGTTCCTTAACAAGGAAGAGTCTTTGTATTGGTGCATTGAAAAGAGGTAATAAATTTGTTTTATTTGACGAAATTATCTAATCGCTTCTTGCTCTTTGGACTTGGACATAACGAAATTTTTGCTTTTGTTCGAAATAATCGAGCAGCGTAAACTTTAATGTTGCTTATTTTATATTCCTGCCCTTCTTCTTCTTTTGTCTTTCCATTTTCTTGCTACGCGGAGGTGTCATTATTGACACAAATAAGGTAATGTTGTGGAAACTTGACAGGTTACTTACACCGTAACCGCATCCGAAGTTGCTTTCTCGACTGTGAAGTGAAAATTGCACGCTTCGATCGCGTTTCCTCGTCTCGAAAAAATCTGATGCGGCCATCGACATCGAATATTTTCGTATTTTCCTTTCCATGCCGGGCCATTTCATAACCTACGCCCTACGGGTTTTATTTTAAATAAATATTTAATTTTAAAAATTCCTGACGTTCCTTCAGAAATATTTTGGAGCGCCAAAATGGTCAACCCAAAAGCCAACTCGAACGGGAATGAGTTCCCCCTGCCCGAACAATCTCATCGGTGCAATTACAATGTTTGGGGTTCTTACAGTCGTGCAGTCTAGGCCAATCTAAAATTGCATTTGAACATACAAGTGTTTTTTCATTGTTTGTACCTTTTTAGTGCATTGACGTTTGTTGTTACCAGGCGCTTTGATCAGCTGATCTAACTCGTACAATGGTTAATGCTCGACCAATCAGCTGATCGTAACACCCCCACCTTGCAGCAAGCCGGTTCTATGATTATGTAGATGATTTTAAACATTCAGTTTGTTGCTTCGCAGCGTAGAGTTTAGGTTACGGTAACAAATTATTGACCGACATACATTTACTTTTTGTGTTGTCCAAAGTGAATTTTCATTAATGCAGTGATCGATTTGGTGATTCAATTTTTTTCAAAGTACTTTTTCTCGTGTCAATGAACACAAATTATCTTTCTTCATATTCAACAAGTGTTTTGTGTATCGAGTGTAGGACCCCTGGTAATTTTTGGATTCGTCCGAGACGTTAACGTCGTAAACTGAAAATCAAAAGGCTGTCAAAATTCCGGTAGCAAGGGAAAATCTCGATTCGGTCCACGAGGGGACCACAATGGGCCACATACAACCCTGCGTAAGTTACTGTTTGTTTGTTTTGATTTTTGTTTCGGACGCGACAGGTTTTTGTTTTTTTTGCCAAGTGGGCTGCAATAATAAAAAACTTGTTTTGACGCCTACTAGACGAGAGTCTTCTTCAATTCCAGTAAAATCGTCGCGTTTTCTTAGAAAATTGCATCAGCCAAATTGTGAAATATGCAGCAATTTATTGGGGTTCTGTCGTAAGTGGGGGTTGAAGTTTTGAAAAATTGATAAAAAGTTCCAGTATCCCGTAGCCAGTAGCGTAGCGTGGGGGTTCAGGGGGGGGCAATGCTTCGGCCGGCACTTCTGCGGAGGGCGCGAGGAATAAAATTATAATTTTTTTATTTTAATCCTGATACATAAAATTTCAGCACGCTGCTGCTGCTACAGCGTGTCATTTTTTGGTGAAAAAAAAACTCTCGATTTCCCGATTTCCTCTCTTCTCCAAGTGTTCTAAAAGAGTAGAAATCCTGCGAGATGTACTGGAGGGTGTTCCACACCCCCCAGACCCCCCGGTTTACAATTTTACCAACCGAAAAATATATTAAACTAACTAAGATTAGGACTAACCGGGAAATTTGAATTTTTAATTAAAATTGGGGAAAATTTAAAAAAAACAGCTAAATACAAAATAAAAAATTAAATTCAGAAAATTTTTATTTTTATTGAAAAATTATTTTATTATTAAAGTATTTAAGTAAATGTTCAAAATGATCACCCTCATTTTCAAGTAAAAAATTCTTTAAATGAAAAATCCTGAAAAATGGATCGAAACTATTAATTGGCCAGCAAGATCCCCAGATTTAAATCCTCTGATTATTTTTTAATGTTTCTCAGTTTTTTCAGTGACGTATTTAGAAAATGCTTTGAGGGGGGCAGATTAAAAAGATATTTTTGGAATCTCGTTAATCCATTCATGCGCGTCAGTTGTAAATAATCCCAGCCCGCTTCCGCTGTTCCTGCTACAACGTGTCATTTTTTGGTAAAAAAACACTCAGGTTGGTCGATTTTTTTTACCAACCAAAAAATGAGGGAAGTTTAACCTTCAGCTAGAAAAAATTAAAACTAAAAATTACCTTACTGTTCACGGAGTTTAGCAGCAACAGTAACAATATAAAATATAAAATAATATAAAAATATAAAGTCAAAATTGTAAACCGGGGGGTCTGGGGGGTGTGGAACACCCTCCAGTACATATAGAAGGATTTTTTAATCCTTAATTAAAATCGCATCGCGCTGCTACTGCTACAGCGTGTTATTTTTTGGTGAAAATCCTGCGATATGTACTGGAGGGTGTTCCACACCCCCCAGACCCCCCGGTTTACAATTTTACCAACCGAAAAATATATTAAACTAACTAAGATTAAGACTAACCGGGAAATTTGTATTTTTAATTAAAAATGGGGCAAATTTAATTTCCGGCTAGAAAAAAAATTAAAACTTGGAAAGCATATTGATATAATTACCTTACTAAATATAATATAAAAATATAAAGTAAAAATTGTAAACCGGGGGGTTTGGGGGGTGGAACACCCTCCAGTACATATCGCAGGGTGTTGATTCTTTTAGAATATTTGGAGAAGATATAGAATTTATAATTTTTCCAGAAAAATCGGGAAAGACGGGGAATCCCTCAGCATCGGGAAACGAAATTAAATGTTAAATATAAAAAATACTTTTTTTTGTTTAATTGCTAAAATAGGGAGCGGCAAATTTGGAGTTTGCCCCGGGTACCAGAAATCCACGTTACGCCACTGCCCGTAGCAAACCGGCCGGGTGTACTCCAGATAAAATTCAAAATTACGTTTATCGGCATTAAGAAGAAAAACATTTTTGGAACCACCTGTTCGATTCCCAAACGAGAGGTTATCGATTTCGGAGAGTTTGCTTCGGATTTTTCTTTTTTGTTTTTGTAATGTAACGTTAGAGCAGGTTGTACGCACCAGGGTAGTTGGTTGGCGCCGGAGTGCGAGCTTTTGTTTACACCACAGGTAGTCTACTTTGGTTATTTTGGCATTGGTTTTCGTTGGTTTCTACTTTCTTCTAGGCCAATGCATGGGCAAAATAAGTTTTCATTTTTCTTCGAAAATAGATACAGTGAGTGTAGAAAGTATTCGTCACCTCCTATATTACCAATGTAAATTACCCATTTTCAAACCGTTTTTTGACGTATAAAAATCGCTCTTACAGCAAAACTTTTTAGACATTTTTTGTTAAAAATTTCATTGTCTTCAATTTTATATCTATACATTTTTCTATTTGGTCGCCCCGTTTTTGACTGGCAGCGACTTAAACAAGACTCTGAAAAATACAAAAAATATTATCATCTGTATCTCAGAAAGGGTGTGACAAAATAGAAAAATGTGTATAAACAAAAATGTAGGGAATAAAATTTGCAATAAAAACTACTTATACATTTTTTTTATTTTGTTGCACCGATTTTGAGATACAGGAGACAATATTTTTAGTATTTTTCAGATTCTTGTTTAAGTCGCTGCCAGTCAAAAACGGGGCGACAAAATAGAAAAATGTATAGATATAAAATTGAAGACAATGAAATTTTTAACAAACAATGTCTAAAAAGTTTTGCTGTAAAAGCGATGTTTATATGTCAAAAAACGGTTTGAAAATGGACAATTTACATTGGTAATATAGGAGGTGACGAATACTTTCTACACTCACTGTATGAATTTTAGTTTTATTATAATTAAATCTGAATCGGGCGGCCCAGGGTTACAGGGTTCCAAGTCGGGGAATTAAGATTTCGGTAATTTTGTCGGCGAAAAGTCGGGGAATTTCTCATTTTTAGCGCCAAGTCAGGGAAATTTAATTTTAAAATTAAGATTTTGTTTACCTTTTTATCTTCCGATTTATCGAAATGCCAGGGAAAATTTTTATTTTTTGTCAGGGAAAACCTGGAAAAGTCAGGGAATTTCATTAGGAAAATTCAATAGGATATCGAATCCAGTAGTGAATTGATATGATCGCTGCAGTGGCGGTGCAAGAGTAGCTAGGGCCCGTAAGCAAATATACAAAACAGGACCCTAAAAAAAGGTATTTCATACCCCCCAGACCTCCCGGATCACACCAATTGTTTTGTGACTTTGGAATCGGAAAAAACTAGTTTCGCTGCTAAGTCTAAAAATAATTTTATTTTTGCTCATCAGAGAGTAAAATTCTAAACATCTTTTTTAAGTCGCAAAAGAATTGGTGTAATCCGGGGGGTCTGGGGGGTATGGAATACCCCCCAGTGCACTTTTCTGGATTCTGGATTTTAGGTAGGAGCGCAGGGAGATATCCCTACGCGCACATAGATAACTAAATGAGACCCCCATTGTACTACCTCTGATGCAGCGGCTCTCCGTCCTGTCACTCCTCAAGCCATCCTGTCTCCAGGATGAATTCGATCGAGACTGCCGCATCTGAGGTAGTACAATGAGCCAAGAGTAGCTAGGGCTTGTAAGCAAATATACAAAACGAGCTCCTAAAAAAAAACTTTTGGATTTTTTTCGCTTATTGATATCACCGCCACTGGATCGCTGGTTAAGTTATAGGGGGAAATTTTGGGTTTGAATGTCGAATTTGACAGAATTTCTTAGCTCGGCCTTCCGGTGTGTATCAACAAGTTGCGGATTAAACAATTATTCAACATAAATTGTTGGATTCATGGCTTGGCTTGATCAGCTGAAAAAACTCATGCGAAATGTGTCGTTTTCCACACTAGTTACGTAATATACTATAACCACGTTTATACTATTAAATACTACTATTTTTATGCACTGTTCATTTTCATTTGTTCGGAAATAGGGAAAGGGCCTATCGGAAGGCTAAAACGATCGATTTTCATTTTCGTCGCCGCGTTAATTAAGTTCGCGTCAGAAACAATAATTTTGTCTCCTCGATTGACGTGTCTATTAAATTTACACTTTGGTGCCCTCGATTAATTTAATTCGTAATTATTGTCCGTACTGGAATTAGTTCGAAAGTCTCGATTATGCCTTTCAAGGAGGTTGTGTTGTTTTTCTCAAATAAAATTCTTCCCACACGAAGAAATAAATTTCACTTGGTTATATTATTCGTAATAATTGCCGTTTTTTGTGTGACCTACATTGGCGGCGAAATCAGAGGTCACTTAGACAACAATAAATAAAACTCGTTTTGTTCGAACTTGGGTTAATAATCGAATCGTCCTGTATATTTTAATGGGTTCAAACGAGCGTGAAATTTTAAAATGCCGGCGCGGCGTCGGTGGTGGAAAATTAAGCCGACATAATTTTGTTTTTCGCATTAGTGCGGTCTCTCTCTCCGGCGGCGCGTCCTTCGAATCTTAATTCTTCAAGATGATATCGAAATGTTTTTTTCACGATGCGAATGCATGGATAGCTATTTGCTGGGGTCATGAAAAGCTCGTGCGTATCAAGGCCGCAATCATAAAAGTTGTCGCGATAATTTGCAAAACGACGCCCAAATGGCAATAGAGTCGCTAATCAGTCCTAATAGGTAATCATCTTCATATTATTTTCTCTCTTATCAATAAATTTAAAAATCGACCTTGTGGACATTTTCATGAGATAACCTCTCGCAAGTCTTGCTGACTGTTACATCATTCCGTATTATATTTGCGAGCAGCACGTGTAACTTGGAAAATGTATCAAATTTATTTGATTATTATGTCACCCACTGCTTGTCCAAACAATTTCATTTTTTTTTCTCTCCTAATGGACGCTCAAGTGGTTCGGCCTTGAAGCTTCCCGCAATAGCGGGCCATTTAAACGGATTATTACGTTTACCCCCCTCCCCCACCCCATGCAGAGTGTGTGCGTATCTATTATTATTATTCCCGTGGTTCGCTTCCCAAACGGTTCCGAATGCAGATGGATTGTATTTTAAATAATTCGTGTAATCTATTTGTTCCAATTTTCTTATCGCGCGATATCAAAGTAGACACAACAAGGAAGAAGCATAAAATAAAAATTCACTCGACGCTCGATTATCTCGAGTCTTTTTCTTTTCTATAAGCGAACTTGTCAATGTAAATGATAGATACGATTTCGGTAAGTTAAAATCTTCATCTTCAAAGTAAGTTTTCCGACTGTTTTTAATTCCAATACTTTGGCTAGTTTATGCAAAATCGAAAAATAAACATTTTATATTTTTATTTCGAGTTAATTTGAAACTGGAAGAAACTTTTGTAATAACCGTATACGCAGTCCATTTATGAAAAGGGTCAGCTCAGGAACACACACACACAAAATGACAAAATAAAACGTTGTCGCTATAATAAAAGTTTTCCGAATATGCGGACAAAGTTGAAATGGAAATTTTTTCCAAATCTAAATTGTACCGATACATAAAACGCTTTTTCGGCGTTGGTTGGTAATTTGGATTGGAAGTAGCGAAAAATTGTAATTAAATAAAATGCCAATTATTAATCAAAGCGATAAACGTTTGCAAAATCGCGAAGGTTGCGTTAAAGAGTGATAAAAGTCTAAATAAAGACCGCAAGGACAGAATGTTTTTTAAATAACCAAATTAAATAAGTCTATCATGCAGAATATAATCTGTGTCTCAAGCGAAGCGAGCATTTTCCGCGGGGGGCGAGAAAAAGATAATAATGGTTGCGGCGGTGTAAATTTACAATAATAATTTTCGCGTGCCCTAATTTCGTATTCAGCCCCTTTTACACACACGTGTAAGCATTAAGAAAGTTTAACCCGTTTATGTACGTTAACTAGTGCGTGTTGCGTGTTATGGACGGTAAAACGAGATAACAACGACGGAGGTAGCTGCAGCAGCAGCAAGGATTATTCAAAAAAAAGCCTTCCTTCATCTCGGTTTGTTTGGTCGATTCTCTAACAAACACAAACACCCCCCCGTAATGGTAGTCGAGGAAATGTCGGAACAAATTACACGAAAACAACGAACCCTTCCACACCACAAAAGCTTCTTGGCTTTTTGGCGGTTTCGCGTTAATAAATTTTCCAAATCTAAATCATCATTGTAGTCGGGTAAATGAGATGTTCCAACATCTGCTAAAATCATCCAAGAGGAAATACGAGAAGAGTGCGTTTGCAAGATAATAGATATTGCCATTTTCGGGGGATTTATGAATCGCGGAACACCCTTTTGCTGCTACTGCCTTTCCTAATCCTTCAAGAACTTTCCTGAGATAATTCGTGCGCGAACTTCACACCGAATCTTTAACGCTCCAATATTTCGTTCCGATTCGATTCGATTATGTAAATTTACCGATTAAAATACTGTAAAATTAATTTCTCTTCTGTAAATTTACAAATATTTTGTGAAATTTCAATGATATAACCAGTATTTTTACAGTTCCCATTTGAGTACATATTACTTGGGTATGTAAATTTTTATGTAATTTTCTATGTAAATTTACATACAAATTTTTTACTTGTTTATTTGTTAATTTAATTAAGTAACTTTTCACTTTTGAAATGGATTTGCAGCTAACTTGACCGGCCGGCCGGTTTTTCACTTTTTTCATGACTGGAAAAAAAAAGTTCACAATTTTAATTTGAACAAAAAATTCCTTATGTAATAATCGTATTTTACATTGTCAATCAATAATAATAATTTATTTTAATTTGTTGATTTAATTATTCTCGTAGCTCTTTCGTCCTTGAATTTATTTTCAATTTAAATGTTTATTTTCGTGTTGGTCCGTCCATATTTTGAAGATTTAAATCTTGACCGCAAGAGGGGTCGCGGTATTACGGCCAATCGGAGCGCTTCTCGAGCTTAAGGGGCACAACCGGCGCACATAGGGGTATTTAACGCTAAAAACCGGACAAAATTCTGAAATACATAAAATATGTTCAAAATATGCTCTAGATTACAGGAAAAATAATGAAAAAAATATATTGTAATTTTGGAACAAAAAAATCGGATGTGGCCATGCCCATAACTTTCTCATACCTTTAAATAGCAAAAATATAAAGAAATAGGATATTTACACTATTATTGATTAATACTTTTTTATTATTATTATAAAGCAGAATATAATGAAAAAAAATAACATTTAAAAAATGAAAAAAAAATTTGAAAAAAGAATATTTTCAAAAATAGGATATTTACAAGATTATTGATTAATAGTTTTTTAATATTATTATAGAGAAGAATTTAATAAAAAAATAAAATTTGAAAAAAAAGAGAAAAAATTATTTTTTTAATTTACAAAATATTGGTTTGGAATCTAAAAAAATCCATCCATCTGGAGCTGGAATTTTGTTAAAATAATTTTAAGTATTTTATTGTAATTTATATAAAAATATATATACCTATTGTTAAAATTCAGATTCGCTATCCTCGACGTCATCAACTTCATCTTCATGTTCACCTGAATTCGTGGAAGTTCCCGTGTCCTGTTTTAAAAACTCCAAGGCTTCAGTAGAAAAAGGTTTTCGTTTCTTGGCAATTTTCATTCGACTACAACTTAAGTAAACATCAGATGTCAAGAGCAATCGATTCATCACATCTTCATTGCACTCTCTTCGCGAAAATTTTCGCGCAAAATTTTGCCGGTATAGGCGAAAATGTTTATTGCGCGCCTCTGCTGCTTCCTCCGATAACTGCCCGATTGGAAGTAGAGCATGTTCAATGACTAAAGCTCCATGTGTCAAAATTTTATGAAGAGTGGGCGTCATTGGGTACCAACTATACAAGCTGACATATAGTTCTGCAGTGAATTGGAGATACGCCGAAAACTTTTTTGTGTCAATTTTAAATCCACTTGCCAGCACTTCCAAAATTACTTTGAGCCTCCTAATAAAATTGACGTCAATGCCTGTAATTCTGGCGGCAGTTTCAGGATCCGAAAAAAATCTTCTAGATGTGTTGCCGTCATTAGTATTTCCGAATCCTGCTTTTGGCATGTCAACGAGCAAGCCCATTTCAATCCGAAATGCCTCCTGAATAATCTTTTTCTTCTCGTTAGCGACTTTTTTATCTTCTTCGTTTAATCGCCATTTCTTTAAAGGTAATTTATAGGAAAGATGCAAAATTGATTCAAAAAACCGTATTCTGGCATGGAGAATGGATAATCCGAATCTCAATGAATCGGGATCTATTTCACTTTCTTCAACTGGTTTTAATGAGTTGAAGTCTTTAGAGGTCTGTTTGCAGATGTAGCACCTCATGGTTGACGATGTGTTGGTTGTAGCATTGCACACTTTACCATCTACCATTGTGGGTACCACGGTATGCTTTACCTTTACCAAACTGAGGTTGGCTTTCACTTCTGTTTTGTTTAGATTTTGAGCCTGGTTTTCTATGCAGTTTATTTCTGCTCGTGTCACTTCATTGTTTTCATGGACATATTGAATTCTTATTGGACGGCAGAAACGTGAAGATGAAGGAACAGGATTTTGCCACCATACCTTATGTGTTCCATTCACATTACTTATCAATCTCAATGGCACCAATGAGCTAATGAAAACGTGGGCATCGGAATCTGTTTTGTTTTCAAACTTTTGTTTGAATTCTTGCGCTTTGGACCCGTCACATCCCCACTTGCAGATTAGCTCCATATTTTGCATCTCACACTCACTGGCCGTCATTAAAACTTCTTCTAAGTAGAGGCAAAGGCGTTGCGCAGTGTGATCTAGAAGATTCTGAAGACTTACTTCAGCCATGGTTTCCGAGACGAAAATATCTTTAGGATAGCATTTTTTTTTCTCTTTTTGGATTAGAGAATAGCACGGATAAATATTCTCTTGTCCAGTCCGTATAATATTATATTGCATACGAGTTAAGTTCGCCTCAACGTATTTAGCCAAAGCGTCAGTTAGGGTTAACTTTTCACTTTGAGTAGACTTATCAACCGAACTAATTATTTTGCGGAACTTTGTAGCTCTTGTTGGAGTCACGGAGGCATCTTTGATGAGCTTAGACAAGTCATTGTTGCCTACACCTCGTTCGCTCATTATTGCAGCGTATGTTAGCTCGTCATGAGGTACTTCTGATCTTACGTGCTCTGTTTTTCGCCGTTTGCTCCTTTCACTGCAGTCTTTGAATTCCTTTGACGGACGACCAACTTTGGGAAGTCTCCAGGTAGGAAGCGCTATTGTGTCTTTCAGCCATTGTTCATTGGATTTCCGAAAACGACATTCTTTATAGCTTGCTGAAGTCCATTTAACTTTGTAGTAATGTTTAAAAGATTTTAAACTATCGCGAAGTAATTGAATTTTATCTTCGGGACATTTAGTAATATCAACAAGGTTTTTCTCAAGAAAGTCCAGTTTTTCGTCAATTTTTTTGAGTTCACACTGCTTTATGATATTAAACATATCGTCTCTTGAAATATTAATAGATGATTCAACACTACTACATCCTGTGAACAAACAAAATCTAGTGTTAATATTAAAACTTTCAAAAAATCAACAGTTTTTCCTTGTAAACCTCATCATATCTATAGGTTTTTTAAAGGACGGGCGGAAAGTGGCGGAAGTTTTTTTTTCTAGAAATCCAAGTAGAAGGTTCATAGAATATGCTCATATAATATTTTCTGTTTAACTCTGTTTAACTCATACTTAAATTCACATAGTAAACTAATATATAAATACACAAAATCGTCAGAAATATACTCATATCTTCAAAATAAAATTTATAAATGAAAATAAGTGCCATTTTGGTCAATAATGTATTTAAAGCAAAGTACATACCTTCGTTAGAAGAATCCATAGCAGTTTTTTTAGTTTTGCACTAAACACAATAGTTTTACAATACACAGAACAGTGATGACAAAATTGCAAGCGCTAAGAAAACAATCAGTAATTAGTCCAAGACCTTAATCACGACTGAGGTGTACAGCGCGGGTCGCGCGTTAGAAGCAAAATTAATCTGTTATCATGTCGATGGGAGGGTCTCATTATCTTATAATAACAAAGGTAATGTTTAAAATGAATTTTGTGATTTGGACTTATGGCCAGTTTTTTCTGTTAAATACCCCTATGTGCGGCGGCCGATTTTATTCAATTTCCCATGTTTTCCGGCCTCGTTTAAAAAAACAATTGCGTACATTAATTACCGTGCGTTACCTTGTTTCCAGAATGTCTTATTTTTTTCCGTCGTTTCTACAACCTTAAAGTTTCAAAAGGGAAAGAAAGTCGAGATAAATTCGCTCTTTTGTCCTGCGGCTATTTTCCTACAACTCCTTTTTTCCAAATACGAAAAAAACAACTTTTTTCCATTCTAATTAATTGTAGTTTTATTTTTAGCTTGCTTTATTTGACGAAAATATAACGATTATTAAATTTTGCGATTATCTTGTTGTAGACATCGTTATCAGTAACCCTCCTCTTACTTTCGAGTGATTTTATCTCTGCTATTCTATATTAATATGAAGGACGTCGGGAAATTGAACTGCTAGGGACAACGATAAAATAATTAATACAACGAAAGGGAAGCTGCCGTCGTAGGCACCCGAACCTTAATAGGTTTTGCGTTGATGGAACAAATTTTTTTAATTATTAATCGAAAAAAATTAATAAATAAATGTTTCTGTATTTTTTTAATTTTTTAAGTTTCGTTCTGTGTCAGCTCACCTTTAACTCGAATTAATTAATTGTTTTATTATGTAGGTTAAACCTTACATAACTGATATGTTGTTTGTTTTTAATATTTACGATCAAAACCAAGCCCGTATATCATCTAACCCACTTTGTCGATTTTCTATTTTATTTTTTTGTTTTTTATATAAAAATTAAAAAAAAAAAAGAAAAGCACCGGTTAAGGCCCGGCGTACACGTTCCGGCGATCGTTTGTTCGACCTCTCGCGATAAGGCCCCCGCCGCCGCTCTTTTGTTATTTTTAAATTTTTCGAATCGAAGCCATTGACATTACATTTATCTTGTTTATGCGACGAACTTTTGAACTTTCCAATTGCTAATGACATCGTAATTCTCCAATTTTGAATCAAATTTATTGATCGCGCAATTGGAAGAACGCAGAGCAATGTTTTCGCTTTAATGCCAAAACACGTGTAGATCTGTTTACTCTCGGCCGGTTTGTTTTGCGCAAAACTTTCTAGTTTATTTTGGGAAAAAGAATGGAATCTGACGAAAAAGAGGAGAGGTAGATGACCCGCCGTGCGCCCCTCGCAAAGATAATTGAAGGATTTATTTATATCGTCTCAATTGCGTCGACCCAGCTAAATAAAATTTTACGAATTTTTAATTGAATTATTTTTACTCGATGATGACGCGACCTATTTTTGATCGAAACTGAACAGCTGAGTCTTCGGGTGCCAAAAATGTTGTTACGAAGCAGCTGTTTGACCTATGTGCACGCAAAAAAGCTTGCTTCTGGTATATTTTATGCAGAATCGCATCCCAATTATTTTTTCGTGCTATCGAGTTTTTATCGTGCGACTCGGGTCGTTGAACCGGCCACTCGAACGACATAACATGTCCCACTCGTCAAGACTCTTGTTTGCAAAATATCTTGAGGTGGTTTTTTTAGATTTTGTTATCGAATTATGTTGTTGGCATCCGCATCCGTCAGATCTGCTCGATAACCTTTTCAACTTACATATTTCGGAATCGAACCTCGGCCACGATCGATTATACCCTCGGCACACGTCTCGTTTCTAATTTACTGAATTGCCATTAGTCAAAGCGCCATCTAGCATCTCCTTGTTTTGGTAAGAAACTCGATTCGATATTGTTTTCATATTGTGGCAGATGTTTTAAAAATACGACACGAGAATTTATTATTGTTCTACTACGGAATCGTCTGAAATTCCTCGAGAAATATCGTATTTCTTGTTATAATGTAAATAAAGTATTGTGCCACCTGTTTCCGCATCCTTGTAACTGTATTACAAAACTTCTGCAAGGATATACCATCCTCTCTTTCCAACCTCGGCGAACAGTTTTATTTTTTCGCATACATAATTTATGTTTTTTTTTCTGCTAAAATTACCCTCCCGGCCTTGATTTCTTGGCAGAATCGCTAACAAGGAAGTGCTTGAGTTTATTGCGCACAAAGAAACTTGTCGGGTGCACCCCGTAGGTTTGTCGACCGGACGCTAATTAGGAAACACCTTTTTTAATCGCATCCCTCCTCCTCTTCGCCCTCGCTCCGGGTAAAGATAAGAAAGAGAAATTACGCTATGATTACGGACGAAGAGGGTTTCGAAAACTTTCTCGTACCAGATTTCACCGCTTCGTTCTTGTTTCGATTATAAAATAAGAAGGAAGATAACGTGCCCGCAATTTATCGCTGGAATATTTATAAAAAATACACGTGCACAAATATTTGACATCGATAAGATATCCAAGTTCGCAGAAATTGTCGTTCGATTCCCGGAATACTCGAAATTCGAAATTCCCCCCGTATTATTGACCCAACCTCAGACTAACTATTTACTAGACAGAGCATAGCTATGCTAACACACAGGTTTGTTTTGAAGCAAATTTTAAGCATCACTGTTGGTAAACATTACTTGTTATTAAACAACGTCCAGTGGTTACGCCTATGAATTTTTATAGGTTAAATTTTACTTACTTATGTTTTAAAGATTTTTGATACACTCCACCACACACAATGCATTGCTTGCCCATTTTTTAAATTATAAATTCCACACACGACTCAATAACTAAAATAATTAATTCACTATGTTTAAAAAAATATTTCGTATTTTAACCACAACAAGTGGTGCGCATTTTTGACCAATTACAACTCGGGACTCGGTAAACACCAGATATGTAAACAAATAGAAAAATTTGCTTCAAGTTACGTTTGTATATGTTCTGTCTAGGTATATTTAGTCTGAGGACCCAACCGATGATAATAAAAATGTTTATCGATGTTGTTTTGTATATAGTCTCAACGCACCGCACCCTTGTTTACATTAAATTCTCTCTGCAAAATGGAACTTGAAAAAACAAAAATTAAGATCATTACACAACTCCGCGCCGCCCCACTTTTGACAAATCTCCCGCCATCTCTCTTCTTTTTCGTCCTTTATGTTTGTTCATTATAATAAAAATGCCCCGTTTATATAAAGAATTTAAATGGAAAAGTAAATTAAATGTTTTTGTTAATTAGATTGTTTTTTTTGCGCTTCGCCGACGAACGCCACTGCTCTCGAAATCGACAATTTTGCATGCATAATCGGATGCGAAAGCGATTTTTTAATTAAACTGCGAAATTTGTCCCACTATATTTTTCCATCATCGAGTGGAGCCCGAGGTTGTTTTTGCGCGTAAAAAATATTTACGCATTCCCACACTCCAACTGCCGACATGTGTAGAAGCCTTGCCTTTCGTTCTTTAAAAATTTGTTTTTTATCAGACCGGAAAAAATATAATATGAGCGATAATAAATTGGATGATACAAGATCGGGCCCAACCAAATTATCTTTTATAGTTCCTCTCCGTCTTCCCAGTTTGTGCGTCACCAAAACTTCTGCACGCGCAGCTTTGGGTCGTTCGATTTTGTTCTTAAAAGTCATAACACGTGTCCCACCTGATGGGGCATCCAGTTATCCATAACAAAGCATTTTTTAGGCTCGAATCGAAGAACTAGGTGACGATGGAGAGCTTCAAATATGAACGACCTCATTAGGTTACGAGGAACGATCGAACGAAAACTGGACACTGCATCCAGAAAAAAATTATCGTTGAAAAATCCCTGGGGTGCGGGAACCGATTCTGTGCTTTGTTTTGTTGGAGAAAATTAACTTTTAACTTTGCGGAAGGCGAACATGTGCAGACTTGTCTCGTATCTGACATTTAAGCTAGGTCATGCCATTGTAGCCGAGATGACTTACTAGGGAAATGGTATTAAATCATGGGTTTTCGATAATCGCTAATTTGAAACAATCTAGAATTTAAGATGTCCCTTTAGCATCCCCCTCGTCGAGCACTCCCTTCTATTATTTTTTTATTTATAGGAAAGTGCCCAGTGCACGACGATTATTTCCATTTTATCGTAAACAAAGTCATAAAGTATACACGTGTGTAAATATAAACATACTAGAAGTTATTTTTCTAATTTAAATTCATCGAGTCGATTACAGTAGTTTAATTAACAAGTGTGCTCGTACGAGGTGCAACGAAAAAGTACGATGCCAAAATTAACCGTGAGTCATGGCTCTTTATTTATTTGTTTTTCTCAATTTGACATTTGGCGAGAAAAAACATTATTATTATTATTCACCTATCTCATCTTTTGTTTTTCTTTTTATTACAGACGCACACCTTATTCGTGGATGCCTTCCTTCAAAACAACAGATTGGACCATGTAACCCAGGTTATGGGGTTCCACCCCGCATACTTGGACCACTTCTTAAGAACTCAACATTTTATCTTGCGCGGTGACGGACCCCTCCCTTTCGATTATAGGCATTATATTGCAATTATGGTAAGCGAAAATAGACATTTCCCGAATTTCACATTTTAACCTTTGACTTTTTTTATAGGCATCTGGTCGTCATCAATGTAATTATTTGATATCTCTTCAGAAGCAAGAATTTTTGTTACAAGGTGGCGATCACACATGGCTTAAGGGTCTCGAATATATTCCTCAAAAGTTGCGTAGCTTATATGATATCAATAAAATATTAGCTCATCAGCCGTGGCTGTTGAATAAATCTCATATTGAGGTGAGTCTATTTTACAAGCTCTCGAACCGATTCCATATAAAAGTTTTTCTATTTTCTTGCAGAAATTAACGAAAGGCAAAGATAGTTGGTCTTTGGCGGAAGTCGTTCACGCGATAGTCATATTGACTCATTTTCATTCGTTGTGTTCGTTCGTATTTTCGTGTGGAGTAAATCAGGAGGTGGATCAACTGGGCGGTTACGTTTTTCCTAGCTCCGAGGAGGCAACCAATTCGTCGACACTTTTGCAGGCGAGCAATGCAAAAATGTTAAAGAAGAGCGAACCCAAAGATATACCCAGCATTACTATACGTAGAGGTACGTAGCAAACCTTCTCTTTAATCTTAAGAATTTCTGCCTACACTCATAACTTCAAACTAGGTAGTATTTAATTCTTCTTGGATTGGAGATTGAAAAATTTGAGTTTGTGAGTGGAAGGCCATGCAATTGATGTCAATCTTAACGCGAATGATTTTTTTGATTACATTAAGGACGTAATTCTGAAGTTATCTGCCAAGTAAACTTAGTTTTTATTTTATTAAGACACAAAGTAATGCTGATTTATAATTTTAGATTGGAAGAACGGAACGAATTTAGGTCCTCCGTCGCCGACCGAGCCCGAGGTGGGCATAACGACATTAATGCAACGCATGAAGACGCTTTCGGAACGAAACGAGGAGTGCTCGCCGGTGGAATTGACGAAGCGTTTCGAAAACGTGGAGACCCAGTCGGCGGAATTGGGAGCGGTCGGAACGGAACCGCAAGAGGCGTCGGCGGATATATGCGTTTTTGTGGAAGACGCCGCCTTCACGTATCACGACTTTGCACGGCGACACGATCACGACGACATCATGACGTTCAGGGTACAAGATTATTCGTGGGACGATCACGGCTACTCCATGGTGAATCGATTATATAACGACGTGGGCAATTTACTCGACGACAAATTTAAGACTGCATACAACTTAACGTACTACACTATGGGCGGAAGGACGGACGTGGACACATCGCGTTTCAGGCGTGCCATATGGAACTACATCCAGTGTCTGCTCGGAATCAGACACGACGACTACAATTACGGCGAAATTAATCAGCTTCTGGAGAAGGCGCTCAAGACTTTCATCAAGAGCGCGTGCTGTTTTCCGGAGCGAGTCACGAAGAAGGACTACGATCGTGTGATGAAGGAGTTCAGACACACGGAAAAGGTAATTTTCGAGCTAACCGACAAATGTCGATAAATTAAATTGTTAATGTTTTAGGTACACGTAAACTTGATGGTGCTGGAGGCTAGGATGCAAGCGGAGTTATTATACGCATTACGGGCTGTGAACCGATACATGACAAATTAATTTTTAGTACGAGGTGCGAAAATCTACATTTCGAAGCGCAAGAGGACGTTTATATCTAATCTTATCTTCACTGAGGCGTTCGCGCGCAAGGCGCGGACCCGAAAATATCAATTATATATAAAATATTATATTTAAAGAAAAAAAAAATATTTAACTGTGCACAGAAAAGTAGATTAAATATATTTAGTAAGTTACGAGGCGGGGTGGGCGCACGGGACGTTTCGTCTAGTGCTGCGGCTTTCTTTTTCGGTGACCATTATTATTAAATTTTGGGGTACCTCAACGATAGAAACACCTTTTTATTTTTGGCTAAAGTCGGTCGAGCGTGCGGGAGCGACGAAATTTCTTATTTTAATTATTTTCGTTTTTTAAACTTTTGATCTCAGTATTAATTTTTGTAATAAATTATCGAAGCCCGTTGTTAAGTAGTAGTGTGTATTTGTCGCATTGTCCGGGCCGGGCGGTTTCAAAAATATTTGTTTTTACTCTTTAGAACGCAAAGCTGTGATGTTTAACAAATTTTACAAGAGAGAGACTTGTTTGGCCTTTTGAAACGTCCCACTTCACTCCGTGGGCTACGTTGTTGCGATGATTTTAAAGTGTAGATAAAAGTTGTTTTTGTTTTTACATTTTAAATCTTGAATTAAGATGCAGAAGTACAAATACATATGATGCGTCGCGATTTAATTGGATTTCATAACTTGATTCTTTTTTCTTATTATTATCATTTTTTATTATGTAAACGTAGTTTTTAGTCGTCGTCTGTTCATACATATTTATTATTAATTATTACGTTGTTATTATTATTATTATTATTATATTTTTTATGCGTAAGCTGTAATTAAAATTATATTAACAAAAGAAGAGGATACTTTGACGGAAGGCAGGAAGACATATGCGAGAGAGTGTGCGAAAAAGGGGTAGCGATGGCACCTTTTTTAGTTTTGTTCGGTTATGAAATCCCTTTGGTGCAGTCGGTCATGATTATTACGTTGTGGGGTATTCTCCAATTTGTGATATTTATCTAAATGTGATTACTGTGTAATTAGATTTTAGATTGTTTCAGCCGAATACCTACAAAATAAGTTTTGTTGATGTTTAACCATAGACTTTTAGTGAGATGTTTTAATTTAATTAATCCTCTTTCAAAATAAAGTAGTTAAAATGCCGTTTTTATTCTTTACTATGTCTTCCATTCCCATTCAACCGATGGCCCTTCTATTGGCATTCAAAACGGCAGCTCGATGGAATCTCGATCTAGTCCTGGATCTTCTACACCAAATTTTCCCTCCAGTGTTTCTCTGACAAATGGCAGCAAGTGGTTACAGTCTGTAGCGGAGGACCCCCGTTAAACTGTACAATTATTCTATTTTTGAATTAGAAGAAAAAAGGAAGTATGAGGGCAAAGCCTCGATATTTTAAGTCTAAATCGACCATTTATAACTATTTCACACATTTTAAAGATAATCCAGTTGACTTACTTAATGCTTGAACGTCGTTCTTGACCGTCAAAACATTTCGAATTTTCAGTGTTTGGTATCGGGAGAATATGCAGCCTAGGAGGCTAGGCAACCCAACATCCACGCGTTTTGTTTACTTCGTTGTGCTGCGAATATTTCAAAATTTGTGTGCGAGCTATCAGGAGAGCATAAATGAAAGAAGATTGCAATAATACCTTTGCGAGTTAATTGATAAACTAACTTCCCCGTTGCGATAGTTCAAAATTTTTGTACTTCGTACCAGGAGTACATAAACGAAAGTCGGTTAGAAAAAACCGGAATTGACAGAATTATTTTGTTGTGGCCTACTGCTAAAATTGCAAGATTTCTATGTTTGCTATCAGGAGCACATAATCGAAAAGAAGTTACGAATTCGAATAAAATAAACAAATTTGCTTGGCGCGAAGTTTGAATTTGAAATTGTGGAATTTTATGAAACCAGAGCATCGAAGTAGCAGGAACTGAAAGGTAAATTGGGAAAATTGCTATAATTGAGATGGACGACCTGAGGCAATATTTTAAAAACTTCCATGACCAAAAATGAATTATCGGTGGATGTGAACGAAAAAGAGGCGCATGCGTGAATCTAACTTCCTGAAGAAGGCCGATCAAAGCAAGAGCAGAAATAAGACATCGAAAAATCCTACCTCAACCTAATCTTGTGCGTAATACAAAAATGCATAGCTCGATGCAAGCGTGACGAACCTCCGCATATTCTGGAAGCCAACTTTCCGACCCTATAAATGGCGACCGATGGCAACGGTACGCGATACTCGGACCTGTGTCGTTTGTGCGCCACCAGAACCAACACCGACGAAGACTATAACATCTTCGAAGACGAAGGGTCGACGCGCGAAATCAACAAAAAAATCGAGACGTGTCTTTCGATCCAAGTAAGCCCCCTTTTTGACTTTTGACGTTTCGAGGTTAGGATTCTTTGTTTTGCAGGTACACGAGAGCGACGAACTGCCCAAGATGATTTGCCAGTATTGTTTTTATAAATTGGAAGTGTGTTTCGAGTTTAAGGAACGTGCGGTTCGTACGGAGAGCGTCCTCATTAGTTTGTTCAAAGAGTTGATAGCCAACAGGCCGTGCAACGAGACGCATCTAAACATCGGCAGCGATCACACCGACGTCATCATGATACAACATCACGACTTACTGAACGACGAGATCGATCTGTCGCAACTACACAACGCGGAAGACGGCATCATTTTGACCAATCATCAAAACGTCGATGCGCTCGATTTGGATTTAAATCACGAACTCACTCAACAAGATTCCATTTTGACTCGAACCGACGTGACGTACACCGAAGATAATTTGCAGCTTATGCAACAAGAGCATCACTTACTCGCAGAAGAATTTAGTTTGCAACTTAAGGAGGACAAGCAGGAATTGGTTAAATTGGAGCCGAAGATCGAAGGCGAAAATCGTTTGGTGATCGACTCGAATCCTGCCGGTGTCGAATGGTTACGTTGCAACATGTGCGGTCACAGTTGCGAAAATCAAGTCGAATTTCAATTGCACTACGATACCCACTTTCACAAGTGCGACTTATGTATGGCGGTTTTTACGAATGCGGAAACTTTGGGCGTTCACAAAAAGGAAACGCATCCACCAGATGACGTCGTTCCCGAAATTAAAGTAAGTTTCTTTTGTTTTTCCAACAACCGTAGCTTTTTATCTAAAACTTTTAGCCGGTGACCACGCGGTTAAAGAGGGCGACTTTGCCTTTGAAAGGAGAAAATAAAGACGGGGAGAGCGACGCAGAAAGTTTACATTTGGGCGAAGGCGTGGAAGACGACGAAGAGGAGGAGGACGACGTGGAGCCTTTTGAATTTGTGGAATTGAATCAAAAGAAAAAAAAGTGCATACCCAAAGAGTGTAAAACTTGCGGGAAGACGTACAAGACCAACTACAAGCTAGCCGAGCACATGAGAAAACATACGGGGGAGAAACCATACAAGTGTGGTTCTTGCGAAAAGGCTTTTCGTTCCAAGATCGGATTGGCCCAACACGAAGCTAAACATACAGGTTTTTGCTTATTTTTTTAACTTTATACTGCATAAGAACCTTTGTGGTGGTTTTTCTCTTCCTGATTTTGTATAAAATTTCTCGATGTGCCCATGTAGTGGAACGTGGTTATTTTTATATTACTCCAATTACTCCAAAGCTCCCGTTTGCGAATTAAGAGAAACTTGATCCCCCAACCTTTGAAGGTGGGGGTTACGACTATCTTTTTTTTTACTTTATCTTAGTGTGGTAGTTATTGCTGTTTGTTTTATGTAAACAGAAATCTTTTGAGTTTGGTCAAGTTCGAAGTCTAATTAATAATTTGCGTTAGATTAAAAGAAGCCGAAGAAACGTGGAATCCTTTTGAAAGAAATGAGAAATTGTTAGGAAACGAAACAGCAATGAATTATTTTAGAGTACGATTATGTATGTAAGTAGATTCCAATTAATCTTTCTGTTTAGGCCAATATGACTTATCCTGTCCCACTTGCGGTAAAGGCTTCCAATGTAAAAGTTACCTGATGGTACATCAGCGAGTTCATTCCGACATCAAACCGTATCCGTGTACGACATGCGGCAGGAATTTCAAAACGAAGCAGTCACTTCTCGATCACACAAATAGACATTTGGGCGTCAAACCTTACATGTGCGACGTTTGCGGTAGGGGATTTATAACGAAAGGTTTGTGTAAGGCCCATCAGAAGGTTCATACGGGTCTCGATAATCGGAAATACTCGTGCAAGGTATGCAACAAGATGTTTGTCTCCAAAAGTTACTTACAAACCCATCTGCGTATTCATACAGGTGAAAAGCCTTTCATGTGTGAGGTAAGATTGTCGACCGAAAATTTATTTCCCCAAATCTAAAACCAATTCTTTTCTAGGTGTGCGGTAAGGGTTTCTTGACGCGAGTGGATTTACGTATTCATTCCACGATGCACACCGGTGAAAAGTCCTATGTTTGCGAAATGTGTGGCAAAGCTTTTGCACGTAGGGACGCATTGAGATGTCATCGTAGATCCCACACCGGCGAAAGGCCTTACAGGTAAGCGTATTACATCTACACCTATATCTTTGTGCTCAGGTTCTTTATTCTTAGTTGCGATCAATGCGGACAAACCTTCACGCAATTTTCGCCAATGGCCATTCACCGGCGACTACACACCGGGGAACGACCTTATACTTGCGAGGTGTGCGGAAAGGCGTTTGTTTCGAGATCAACGATGACGTCACACTTGAAGAAGCATGATAACAGATAAAGACATTTGTGTTGTGCAAATGATTTTATGATGATTGTGGATTTTTTTTTAATAAATGGACAAACTGTCTTTGTAAATTTGTACAAAAATTACTATCTTTGTTTTACAAATGCGCAAACATAATAGGGAATACTATTTCATTACTGCCATTTCACAACTCTGAAAAGCAATTTAATTTCCTATAAGTTTTGTTAATTAATTTTTTTTCTAAAATATACAGGATGGGAAAATTTGAATGTTTGTATTTGGAGTTTCACTTTCCACGAGACAATATTAAGTAGATTGAACCTAATTTGAAATTAAAAGAGCCGAGTTTTGTGTTTTCTACTTTTCTTGACTGTTTTAGGAAAACTATAGAAAGTGTGAATCGGCTAACATTGATTACTAATAGTAATTTATTGTAGTTGACTGATTACGTACTAGCGGCAATTTGGTGTAAATTATACGATGTAATTATTAAAAAACGGAGTTAGTAATCGAGTGCTATCTTGTACATATAACATACAAATTGATTCATTTTGTAATTCGGTCGTCCATAAAGTGCAGGTTTATTATAGTTTGTTGTGCAAATAAATAGTTGTTTTTATTATTTATTAAATTATTTTAATTAAAGTTAACAATTATAGAGAATCTATGCTATTATGGTGCTGGTAACAATCCAGTAGAATAACTCTGGATTTGATATAGTGATTATAGAGGAAGCCTCATAAAGAGGAAACAAGATCCAGCAGTTCAAGACCATTCTTACCACGTGTAAAATTATGGATCAAGTACAAGTTACAGTTATTCGGTTACTTTTTTTAGAATTTATAAAATATTTACGTTGCTAATTTATCATTTGTAGTCCAGTAAAATAAAGAATTACTAATGACAAGATTAGTGCAGCAGCATTTAAATTTGGATATCGACTAGCTCTACTCTTCTAATATCTCTCTCTCGAGTAAAAAACGTAAGGTTAACCCCTTTGGTGACCTTCGAACCAAAAAATGAAAGTTTGAATTTAGCTACAATTTTTTGGTTTTCTTATGTAGTTTGATGAGAAAATTCGAATGGCGCAGTCAGAATTTCCGTAAGTATGATATTTTTCGTTTTATGCGGCTTTAAAGTTCGAATTTTTGATTTGCATTTTATTCGACTTTGGAGCTCTTCCGCCACTCCCAGGTTATTTTTTTTGTATCTAGGCATTAAAATACGTCGTATTAACCAATAAAAAGGCCATCTAAATTTTTTAAGATTTTTGAAAAAAACGTAAGGTTAACCCCTTTGGTGATTTTTGACCCCAAAAAATGAAAGTTGGAATTTAGCTATAATTTTTGCATTTTCTTATGTAGTTTGATGAGAAAATTCGAATGGCGCAGTCAGAATTTCCGTAAGTATGATATTTTTCGTTTTATGCGGCTTTAAAGTTCGAATTTTTGATTTGCATTTTATTCGACTTTGGAGCTCTTCCGCCACTCCCAGGTTATTTTTTTTGTATCTAGGCATTAAAATACGTCGTATTAACCAATAAAAAGGCCATCTAAATTTTTTAAGATTTTTGAAAAAAACGTAAGGTTAACCCCTTTGGTGATTTTTGACCCCAAAAAATGAAAGTTGGAATTTATCTATAATTTTTGCATTTTCTTATGTAGTTTGATGAGAAAATTCGAATGGCGCAGTCAGAATTTCCGTAAGTATGATATTTTTCGTTTTATGCGGCTTTAAAGTTCGAATTTTTGATTTGCATTTTATTCGACTTTGGAGCTTTTCCGCCACTCCCAGGTTATTTTTTTTGTATCTAGGCATTAAAATACGTCGTATTAACCAATAAAAAGGCCATCTAAATTTTTTAAGATTTTTGAAAAAAACGTAAGGTTAACCCCTTTGGTGATTTTTGACCCCAAAAAATGAAAGTTTGAATTTAGCTATAATTTTTGCATTTTCTTATGTAGTTTGATGAGAAAATTCGAATGGCGGAGTCAGAATTTCCGTAAATATGATATTTTTCGTTTTATGCGGCTTTAAAGTTCGAATTTTTGATTTGCATTTTATTCGACTTTGGAGCCCTTCCGCCACTCCCAGGTTATTTTTTTTGTATCTAGGCATTAAAATACGTCGTATTAACCAATAAAAAGGCCATCTAAATTTTTTAAGATTTTTGAAAAAAACGTAAGGTTAACCCCTTTGGTGATTTTTGACCCCAAAAAATGAAAGTTTGAATTTAGCTATAATTTTTGCATTTTCTTATGTAGTTTGATGAGAAAATTCGAATGGCGCAGTCAGAATTTCCGTAAGTATGATATTTTTCGTTTTATGCGGCTTTAAAGTTCGAATTTTTGATTTGCATTTTATTCGACTTTGGAGCTCTTCCGCCACTCCCAGGTTATTGTTTTTGTATCTAGGCATTAAAATACGTCGTATTAACGAATAAAAAGGCCATCTAAATTTTTTAAGATTTTTGAAAAAAACGTAAGGTTAACCCCTTTGGTGATTTTTGACCCCAAAAAATGAAAGTTGGAATTTAGCTATAATTTTTGCATTTTCTTATGTAGTTTGATGAGAAAATTCGAATGGCGCAGTCAGAATTTCCGTAAGTATGATATTTTTCGTTTTATGCGGCTTTAAAGTTCGAATTTTTGATTTGCATTTTATTCGACTTTGGAGCTCTTCCGCCACTCCCAGGTTATTTTTTTTGTATCTAGGCATTAAAATACGTCGTATTAACCAATAAAAAGGCCATCTAAATTTTTTAAGATTTTTGAAAAAAACGTAAGATTAACCCCTTTGGTGATTTTTGACCCAAAAAAATGAAAGTTGGAATTTAGCTATAATTTTTGCATTTTCTTATGTAGTTTGATGAGAAAATTCGAATGGCGCAGTCAGAATTTCCGTAAGTATGATATTTTTCGTTTTATCCGGCTTTAAAGTTCGAATTTTTGATTTGCTTTTTATTCGACTTTGGAGCTCTTCCGCCACTCCCAGGTTATTTTTTTTGTATCTAGGCATTAAAATACGTCGTATTAACCAATAAAAAGGCCATCTAAATTTTTTAAGATTTTTGAAAAAAACGTAAGGTTAACCCCTTTGGTGATTTTTGACCCCAAAAAATGAAAGTTTGAATTTAGCTATAATTTTTGCATTTTCTTATGTAGTTTGATGAGAAAATTCGAATGGCGGAGTCAGAATTTCCGTAAATATGATATTTTTCGTTTTATGCGGCTTTAAAGTTCGAATTTTTGATTTGCATTTTATTCGACTTTGGAGCCCTTCCGCCACTCCCAGGTTATTTTTTTTGTATCTAGGCATTAAAATACGTCGTATTAACCAATAAAAAGGCCATCTAAATTTTTTAAGATTTTTGAAAAAAACGTAAGGTTAACCCCTTTGGTGATTTTTGACCCCAAAAAATGAAAGTTTGAATTTAGCTATAATTTTTGCATTTTCTTATGTAGTTTGATGAGAAAATTCGAATCGCGCAGTCAGAATTTCCGTAAGTATGATATTTTTCGTTTTATGCGGCTTTAAAGTTCGAATTTTTGATTTGCATTTTATTCGACTTTGGAGCTCTTCCGCCACTCCCAGGTTATTGTTTTTGTATCTAGGCATTAAAATACGTCGTATTAACCAATAAAAAGGCCATCTAAATTTTTTAAGATTTTTGAAAAAAACGTAAGGTTAACCCCTTTGGTGATTTTTGACCCCAAAAAATGAAAGTTGGAATTTAGCTATAATTTTTGCATTTTCTTATGTAGTTTGATGAGAAAATTCGAATGGCGCAGTCAGAATTTCCGTAAGTATGATATTTTTCGTTTTATGCGGCTTTAAAGTTCGAATTTTTGATTTGCATTTTATTCGACTTTGGAGCTCTTCCGCCACTCCCAGGTTATTTTTTTTGTATCTAGGCATTAAAATACGTCGTATTAACCAATAAAAAGGCCATCTAAATTTTTTAAGATTTTTGAAAAAAACGTAAGATTAACCCCTTTGGTGATTTTTGACCCCAAAAAATGAAAGTTGGAATTTAGCTATAATTTTTGCATTTTCTTATGTAGTTTGATGAGAAAATTCGAATGGCGCAGTCAGAATTTCCGTAAGTATGATATTTTTCGTTTTATGCGGCTTTAAAGTTCGAATTTTTGATTTGCATTTTATTCGACTTTGGAGCTCTTCCGCCACTCCCAGGTTATTTTTTTTGTATCTAGGCATTAAAATACGTCGTATTAACCAATAAAAAGGCCATCTAAATTTTTTAAGATTTTTGAAAAAAACGTAAGGTTAACCCCTTTGGTGATTTTTGACCCAAAAAAATGAAAGTTGGAATTTAGCTATAATTTTTGCATTTTTTTATGTAGTTTGTTGAGAAAATTCGAATGGCGCAGTCAGAATTTCCGTAAGTATGATATTTTTCGTTTTATGCGGCTTTAAAGTTCGAATTTTTGATTTGCATTTTATTCGACTTTGGAGCTCTTCCGCCACTCCCAGGTTATTTTTTTTGTATCTAGGCATTAAAATACGTCGTATTAACCAATAAAAAGGCCATCTAAATTTTTTAAGATTTTTGAAAAAAACTTAAGGTTAACCCCTTTGGTGATTTTTGACCCCAAAAAATGAAAGTTGGAATTTAGCTATAATTTTTGCATTTTTGTATGTAGTTTGATGAGAAAATTCGAATGGCGCAGTCAGAATTTCCGTAAGTATGATATTTTTCGTTTTATGCGGCTTTAAAGTTCGAATTTTTGATTTGCATTTTATTCGACTTTGGAGCTCTTCCGCCACTCCCAGGTTATTTTTTTTGTATCTAGGCATTAAAATACGTCGTATTAACCAATAAAAAGGCCATCTAAATTTTTTAAGATTTTTGAAAAAAACGTAAGGTTAACCCCTTTGGTGATTTTTGACCCCAAAAAATGAAAGTTGGAATTTAGCTATAATTTTTGCATTTTCTTATGTAGTTTGATGAGAAAATTCGAATGGCGCAGTCAGAATTTCCGTAAGTATGATATTTTTCGTTTTATGCGGCTTTAAAGTTCGAATTTTTGATTAGCATTTTATTCGACTTTGGAGCTCTTCCGCCACTCCCAGGTTATTGTTTTTGTATCTAGGCATTAAAATACGTCGTATTAACGAATAAAAAGGCCATCTAAATTTTTTAAGATTTTTGAAAAAAACGTAAGGTTAACCCCTTTGGTGATTTTTGACCCCAAAAAATGAAAGTTGGAATTTAGCTATAATTTTTGCAATTTCTTATGTAGTTTGATGAGAAAATTCGAATGGCGCAGTCAGAATTTCCGTAAGTATTATATTTTTCGTTTTATGCGGCTTTAAAGTTCGAATTTTTGATTTGCATTTTATTCGACTTTGGAGCTCTTCCGCCACTCCCAGGTTATTGTTTTTGTATCTAGGCATTAAAATACGTCGTATTAACCAATAAAAAGGCCATCTAAATTTTTTAAGATTTTTGAAAAAAACGTAAGGTTAACCCCTTTGGTGATTTTTGACCCCAAAAAATGAAAGTTGGAATTTAGCTATAATTTTTGCATTTTATTATGTAGTTTGATGAGAAAATTCGAATGGCGCAGTCAGAATTTCCGTAAGTATGATATTTTTCGTTTTATGCGGCTTTAAAGTTCGAATTTTTGATTTGCATTTTATTCGACTTTGGAGCTCTTCCGCCACTCCCAGGTTATTGTTTTTGTATCTAGGCATTAAAATACGTCGTATTAACCAATAAAAAGGCCATCTAAATTTTTTAAGATTTTTGAAAAAAACGTAAGGTTAACCCCTTTGGTGATTTTTGACCCCAAAAAATGAAAGTTGGAATTTAGCTATAATTTTTGCATTTTATTATGTAGTTTGATGAGAAAATTCGAATGGCGCAGTCAGAATTTCCGTAAGTATGATATTTTTCGTTTTATGCGGCTTTAAAGTTCGAATTTTTGATTTGCATTTTATTCGACTTTGGAGCTCTTCCGCCACTCCCAGGTTATTGTTTTTGTATCTAGGCATTAAAATACGTCGTATTAACCAATAAAAAGGCCATCTAAATTTTTTAAGATTTTTGAAAAAAACGTAAGGTTAACCCCTTTGGTGATTTTTGACCCCAAAAAATGAAAGTTGGAATTTAGCTATAATTTTTGCATTTTCTTATGTAGTTTGATGAGAAAATTCGAATGGCGCAGTCAGAATTTCCGTAAGTATGATATTTTTCGTTTTATGCGGCTTTAAAGTTCGAATTTTTGATTTGCATTTTATTCGACTTTGGAGCTCTTCCGCCACTCCCAGGTTATTGTTTTTGTATCTAGGCAATAAAATACGTCGTATTAACCAATAAAAAGGCCATCTAAATTTTTTAAGATTTTTGAAAAAAACGTTTTTTTTTTGGTGATTTTTGACCCCAAAAAATGAAAGTTGGAATTTAGCTATAATTTTTGCATTTTCTTATGTAGTTTGATGAGAAAATTCGAATGGCGCAGTCAGAATTTCCGTAAGTATGATATTTTTCGTTTTATGCGGCTTTAAAGTTCGAATTTTTGATTTGCATTTTATTCGACTTTGGAGCTCTTCCGCCACTCCCAGGTTATTTTTTTTGTATCTAGGCATTAAAATACGTCGTATTAACCAATAAAAAGGCCATCTAAATTTTTTAAGATTTTTGAAAAAAACGTAAGGTTAACCCCTTTGGTGATTTTTGACCCCAAAAAATGAAAGTTGGAATTTAGCTATAATTTTTGCATTTTCTTATGTAGTTTGATGAGAAAATTCGAATGGCGCAGTCAGAATTTCCGTAAGTATGATATTTTTCGTTTTATGCGGCTTTAAAGTTCGAATTTTTGATTTGCATTTTATTCGACTTTGGAGCTCTTCCGCCACTCCCAGGTTATTTTTTTTGTATCTAGGCATTAAAATACGTCGTATTAACCAATAAAAAGGCCATCTAAATTTTTTAAGATTTTTGAAAAAAACGTAAGGTTAACCCCTTTGGTGATTTTTGACCCCAAAAAATGAAAATTTGAATTTAGCTATAATTTTTGCATTTTCTTATGTAGTTTGATGAGAAAATTCGAATGGCGCAGTCAGAATTTCCGTAAGTATGATATTTTTCGTTTTATGCGGCTTTAGGGTTCGAATTTTTGATTTGCATTTTATTCGACTTTGGAGCTCTTCCGCCACTCCCAGGTTATTTTTTTTGTATCTAGGCATTAAAATACGTCGTATTAACCAATAAAAAGGCCATCTAAATTTTTTAAGATTTTTGAAAAAAACGTAAGGTTAACCCCTTTGGTGATTTTTGACCCCAAAAAATGAAAGTTGGAATTTAGCTATAATTTTTGCATTTTCTTATGTAGTTTGATGAGAAAATTCGAATGGCGCAGTCAGAATTTCCGTAAGTATGATATTTTTCGTTTTATGCGGCTTTAAAGTTCGAATTTTTGATTAGCATTTTATTCGACTTTGGAGCTCTTCCGCCACTCCCAGGTTATTGTTTTTGTATCTAGGCATTAAAATACGTCGTATTAACGAATAAAAAGGCCATCTAAATTTTTTAAGATTTTTGAAAAAAACGTAAGGTTAACCCCTTTGGTGATTTTTGACCCCAAAAAATGAAAGTTGGAATTTAGCTATAATTTTTGCAATTTCTTATGTAGTTTGATGAGAAA
This sequence comes from Cantharis flavilabris, assembly GCA_949152465.1. Classification (NCBI taxonomy): domain Eukaryota; kingdom Metazoa; phylum Arthropoda; class Insecta; order Coleoptera; family Cantharidae; genus Cantharis; species Cantharis flavilabris. The sequence goes on along the minus strand of OX424437.1, from coordinate 47,258,117 downwards.
ATTCGAATGGCGCAGTCAGAATTTCCGTAAGTATTATATTTTTCGTTTTATGCGGCTTTAAAGTTCGAATTTTTGATTTGCATTTTATTCGACTTTGGAGCTCTTCCGCCACTCCCAGGTTATTGTTTTTGTATCTAGGCATTAAAATACGTCGTATTAACCAATAAAAAGGCCATCTAAATTTTTTAAGATTTTTGAAAAAAACGTAAGGTTAACCCCTTTGGTGATTTTTGACCCCAAAAAATGAAAGTTGGAATTTAGCTATAATTTTTGCATTTTATTATGTAGTTTGATGAGAAAATTCGAATGGCGCAGTCAGAATTTCCGTAAGTATGATATTTTTCGTTTTATGCGGCTTTAAAGTTCGAATTTTTGATTTGCATTTTATTCGACTTTGGAGCTCTTCCGCCACTCCCAGGTTATTGTTTTTGTATCTAGGCATTAAAATACGTCGTATTAACCAATAAAAAGGCCATCTAAATTTTTTAAGATTTTTGAAAAAAACGTAAGGTTAACCCCTTTGGTGATTTTTGACCCCAAAAAATGAAAGTTGGAATTTAGCTATAATTTTTGCATTTTATTATGTAGTTTGATGAGAAAATTCGAATGGCGCAGTCAGAATTTCCGTAAGTATGATATTTTTCGTTTTATGCGGCTTTAAAGTTCGAATTTTTGATTTGCATTTTATTCGACTTTGGAGCTCTTCCGCCACTCCCAGGTTATTGTTTTTGTATCTAGGCATTAAAATACGTCGTATTAACCAATAAAAAGGCCATCTAAATTTTTTAAGATTTTTGAAAAAAACGTAAGGTTAACCCCTTTGGTGATTTTTGACCCCAAAAAATGAAAGTTGGAATTTAGCTATAATTTTTGCATTTTCTTATGTAGTTTGATGAGAAAATTCGAATGGCGCAGTCAGAATTTCCGTAAGTATGATATTTTTCGTTTTATGCGGCTTTAAAGTTCGAATTTTTGATTTGCATTTTATTCGACTTTGGAGCTCTTCCGCCACTCCCAGGTTATTGTTTTTGTATCTAGGCAATAAAATACGTCGTATTAACCAATAAAAAGGCCATCTAAATTTTTTAAGATTTTTGAAAAAAACGTTTTTTTTTTGGTGATTTTTGACCCCAAAAAATGAAAGTTGGAATTTAGCTATAATTTTTGCATTTTCTTATGTAGTTTGATGAGAAAATTCGAATGGCGCAGTCAGAATTTCCGTAAGTATGATATTTTTCGTTTTATGCGGCTTTAAAGTTCGAATTTTTGATTTGCATTTTATTCGACTTTGGAGCTCTTCCGCCACTCCCAGGTTATTTTTTTTGTATCTAGGCATTAAAATACGTCGTATTAACCAATAAAAAGGCCATCTAAATTTTTTAAGATTTTTGAAAAAAACGTAAGGTTAACCCCTTTGGTGATTTTTGACCCCAAAAAATGAAAGTTGGAATTTAGCTATAATTTTTGCATTTTCTTATGTAGTTTGATGAGAAAATTCGAATGGCGCAGTCAGAATTTCCGTAAGTATGATATTTTTCGTTTTATGCGGCTTTAAAGTTCGAATTTTTGATTTGCATTTTATTCGACTTTGGAGCTCTTCCGCCACTCCCAGGTTATTTTTTTTGTATCTAGGCATTAAAATACGTCGTATTAACCAATAAAAAGGCCATCTAAATTTTTTAAGATTTTTGAAAAAAACGTAAGGTTAACCCCTTTGGTGATTTTTGACCCCAAAAAATGAAAGTTTGAATTTAGCTATAATTTTTGCATTTTCTTATGTAGTTTGATGAGAAAATTCGAATGGCGCAGTCAGAATTTCCGTAAGTATGATATTTTTCGTTTTATGCGGCTTTAGGGTTCGAATTTTTGATTTGCATTTTATTCGACTTTGGAGCTCTTCCGCCACTCCCAGGTTATTTTTTTTGTATCTAGGCATTAAAATACGTCGTATTAACCAATAAAAAGGCCATCTAAATTTTTTAAGATTTTTGAAAAAAACGTAAGGTTAACCCCTTTGGTGATTTTTGACCCCAAAAAATGAAAGTTTGAATTTAGCTATAATTTTTGCATTTTCTTATGTAGTTTGATGAGAAAATTCGAATGGCGCAGTCAGAATTTCCGTAAGTATGATATTTTTCGTTTTATGCGGCTTTAGGGTTCGAATTTTTGATTTGCATTTTATTCGACTTTGGAGCTCTTCCGCCACTCCCAGGTTATTTTTTTTGTATCTAGGCATTAAAATACGTCGTATTAACCAATAAAAAGGCCATCTAAATTTTTTAAGATTTTTGAAAAAAAGGTAAGGTTAACCCCTTTGGTGATTTTTGACCCCAAAAAATGAAAGTTGGAATTTAGCTATAATTTTTGCATTTTCTTATGTAGTTTGATGAGAAAATTCGAATGGCGCAGTCAGAATTTCCGTAAGTATGATATTTTTCGTTTTATGCGGCTTTAAAGTTCGAATTTTTGATTTGCATTTTATTCGACTTTGGAGCTCTTCCGCCACTCCCAGGTTATTTTTTTTTGTATCTAGGCAGCAAAATACGTCGTATTAACCAATAAAAAGGCCATCTAAATTTTTTAAGATTTTTGAAAAAAACGTAAGGTTAACCCCTTTGGTGATTTTTGACCCCAAAAAATGAAAGTTGGAATTTAGCTATAATTTTTGCATTTTCTTATGTAGTTTGATGAGAAAATTCGAATGGCGCAGTCAGAATTTCCGTAAGTATGATATTTTTCGTTTTATGCGGCTTTAAAGTTCGAATTTTTGATTTGCATTTTATTCGACTTTGGAGCTCTTCCGCCACTCCCAGGTTATTTTTTTTGTATCTAGGCATTAAAATACGTCGTATTAACCAATAAAAAGGCCATCTAAATTTTTTAAGATTTTTGAAAAAAATGTAAGGTTAACCCCTTTGGTGATTTTTGACCCCAAAAAATGAAAGTTTGAATTTAGCTATAATTTTAGAGTTTTCTTATGTAGTTTGATGAGAAAATTCGAATGGCGCACTCAGAATTTCCGTAAATATGATATTTTTCGTTTTATGCGGCTTTAAAATTCGAATTTTTGATTTGCATTTTATTCGACTATGGAGCCCTTCCGCCACTCCCAGGTTATTTTTTTGATATCTAGGCATTAAAATACGTCGTATTAACCAATAAAAAGGCCATCTAAATTTTTTAAGATTTTTGAAAAAAACGAAAGGTGAACCCCTTTGGTGATTTTTGACCCCAAAAAATGAAAGTTGGAATTTAGCCACAATTTTTGCGTTTTCTTATGTAGATTGAAGAGAAAATTCTTCGATTCTCATTTTCATCACTGCAACGGAAAACTATTACGTAAGCTATAAATTAAAATATAAAGAAGAATTTACAGAAAATTGTCAATTCAAAAATTTTATTCACACGGTGGCACAAATTGATTGAACAAGAAAATAATAGTAATTTTTTTAAATATTTCCAGGATCGCAGGTCATGAAAGACTTGATGTGATCGAAGAGCAAATCTACTGTATTTGATGGGACGACCCCGGTGCATGTTTGCAGTACATTAAAAACGCACTCCTGTAGTTTATTATAGGCCCTACAAGTTAATTAAATAATTATAAAAAAATACAATATTATTCAAACGGATTTTACTCGCAAATTGTTGCGTTGTCGATTAGGTTTGGGTAAAGATTTTCAAAAGCTAAGTTAGAAAAGTTTGTTTCTGTTGCGCAATTTTCTAATCCGACGGTATTGTTTTCTATGCATTCAATTCCACCTGCTATTAGGAACTCTAAAATAAATCCAATCCAACAAAGCTTAATTATTAAGCAATAAAATCGAAATATTTACGGTGGATTTTCTCTGCATTTTTGTAGCATACAAAGTTTAAGACACTTCTGGTTATATTCGGGAGCATCCGTAAACTATCCTGCTCGTTGTCAGCGAAGCAACGGTCTGCCACCAGTAGACTTTGATTAACACATCTTTGAATGATCCGTTTAACCAAGCAGAATTCTTCGGACACTATATCAAGTACGTCGTTGTTCCGTCCTATTTCGACGCGCGTTTTTATATCATCCAAGCTAAAATAATTGAGTAGACAGTCTCGTACTTCGGTGAGGATATTCTAGAAAAATAAGCTAGAGTTAACAAAAATTAAAAATATCGAAATTGTTAACTTCAAAGGTTTTCGAAGCCTTCTCGGTGTTGCTACATAATTGTACGACTAGATCTTTCGTGGTTTCAGAAACATTTTTATGAGCCCACCTCACTCCAACCAAAGTAAATAAAACCAAAACCAAAAGATTCATATTATACAAACACAAAATATCAACTTGAAATATTAACCCTTTGACATAATCATCTAATCGCTGTTATTTTAGATAACAGAAGAAAAAAGTATTGTGCGCATTTACGTTATCAGTAAGCATATGACCCCCAGAGGTTGAGGTATAATAATTAAAAGAATTGTTAAGCTCAAATTAACGTTATTATTATAGTGAATTACATTTCGATTATTGTGGAAGCGCAAAGCAGCTTACACAGCATGCAGCTATCTTTTCAATGATGTCCAAGTGTAAGCGATGCAGATTTGTGGTTTTTACATGGAGTTAAACGACGCACAAATCTAAACAAAGCGTCGATTATGTTAGCGGGGGTGGAATCGCTGCAATTTTCTAAAGCGGCAACGACGCAAGTTTGAAATTTGACGTAGGAACTGAAAAAACGGTGGAATAAATTTTGGATATTTTTTTATCGCAGCAGTAAATACTCACTCGCAACCTTCGGTGTTGTCGGTCAACGATGGCAAATTGTCGAAAGAAAATTCAGAAAAATCGATTTCGTTGAAAGTGTCAGTGTAGCATTTTTCCAATTTCTCAGATTGGCTTTGAATGCATTCGACGCCGCCTTCCGCTATAAACACTGTAAAAAACAATTGTTAATATTATCTTGGGATGTCACAACTCATCGATAAGAGGTCAAACGTCTCTTTCTCAGAAAACACTTACTAGCTATGCGATCTCCATCTTTGTAGCAAGAAAAGTCGACTAAGCTATCGGTTATGTTTAAAAGCAAGCGCAAGCTGGACTTTTCCCCATCCGTAAGACAATTTTCCAAATTTGTAACGACTTTGTTCACGCAAACCTTAACGGTGGGTACTCGAGCGCAATATTTTGCAAACACTTCGTCCATAGCTCCCACTTTGCGCGCCGCCTCTATTTCGATTTCTATCGAAGTACCATTAAAATTATTTTGGACGCATTCGCTCAACTCTCCGATGGATTCCTAAAAATAACTTTGCAATACCTCCTCGGTCGAAAGAAAAAACATTTTCACCTCCAGCTTCTCGAAAGCTTCCGCACCTCCGATTTTCGTACATTTCGCCCGGATGGATTCCTGCAAGTCGTCTATCTTATTTTCCCCGGCCAACTTCTCACGAATCGTTTTCAAATGATCGTCCACGTCGGCTTCGGCCCAAACGGACACTGAACAAAATTTCTAAATTAATTCAATAAAAAATATTCGGTATAAATAAACTTACCCAAAAGTAAAGCCAAGCAAAGCCACTTCATCTTGTTTGCTCTGGACGCTTCGTAACAAATTGAATTACAAACAATAAAACTTAAGTAGATAATTGTTTATTAAATTTGTGTCTTTTATACGAATTCCGATTAGTTAATTGGATTAAACGGTTGTAATTTCATCAGAAGACAGAAAACGATAAACTTTGAACTTTTTCCACCAGTTTTTTTTTTAAATTAGTATTTTAAATTCTTAGCGCCGTCTAGCGGATGTTCCCGGCGCAGTTTCATAATGGACCTTGGTTCTCGACTTGATGCGATTACTTTGTTATCGAAATTTTTTATCAATTCCACCATTGAAAACTATCCAGATAAGATAATAAATTAACAAGTAAATTATTTTTTATTTTGTTTTGCTTTTCATTTTTGAAAACCTGTTTTTGTTTTTGGGTTCAAACCTGGAAGTGTCTAAATCAGCGCCACGATAAACCCGCGGCTAAAACAGCATAAATTTTGTCGTCATGTTTGTGGGGCTACTGGTGGCGGTGACTTTTGTGCACCTTACCCATGGGGCTCGAATTTTGGGCGTGGTACCGACGCCGTCTTATAGTCATCAGATCGTTTTTCGACCTCTTTGGAGAGAGTTGGCATTGCGAGGACATCAGGTTACCATTTTGACCACGAATCCTATGAAAAACTCGACTCTCAAGAATCTGAAAGAGATCGACTTGAGTTTTAGTTATCAACACTGGAACGTTACGAGTATTCTGTCGAGCAACGAAAAGAGTCCGATGGACGTCATCGAAGCATTTTTTAAAATGATGATCAAGATTATGGATTTGCAATTGGATCACCCCGAAGTGCGCGCCTTAATTGAGAACCAAAACGAAAGTTTCGATGTGGTCATAGTGGAGTATTTATTTCCCATCATGTTTGCGTTTGGAGAACGTTTCGGATGTCCCACGATTGGAATGACTACTTTTGACGCTCCTAACGCCATTTACAAACTGATGGGGAATCCCACACATCCAGTTTTGAATGCGGACGTCGGCTTACCGTTCATCGGTAAACTAGGTTTCTTACAACGCTTGGGCAGCGTTCTATTTGATAATTTAAGTTGGTTGCTGGTCGCGCAATATCGGCCCTTAATGTTGGACGTTGTTCAAAAACACTTTGGACCTGAAATTGTAACATTGGATGATATGGTAAAAAATGTAAGCATGCTGTTTGTCAATACGGATCCAATTTTGCATACCATTCGGCCGCTTGTTCCGACTGTCGTACAGATCGGAGGCGCCGCTCATCTGACATCACCCAAACCCCTACCGAAGGATTTAAAGACGATTTTGGATGACGCAAAAAACGGATTTATATATTTCAGTTTGGGAACAAATGTAAAAGTCGGTGACTTACCCGAAAGCTTCCTGGACGTTTTGATGAAAACGTTCTCCGAGTTGCCCTACAAAGTCCTATGGAAGTTCGATTCAGACGATCTTTCCAATAAACCCGACAACGTGGTGATCCGGAAGTGGTTTCCCCAGCAAGACGTTCTCAGTGAGTTTGTTTTAAAATCATTCACTCGGTCTCTTATATTTTATCTTTTAGGACATCCGAACATCAAAGTTTTCATCACACAGTGCGGCAGACAATCTATCGATGAAGCTTTTTACAATCAAGTTCCCATTATCGGCATGCCAATTTATGGCGAACAGGTTACTAATGCAAATCAGATGGTTTTTAAAGGAATGGGCCTATCCGTTGACTATAAAACAGTCAAAAAGGAGGAACTACTAACCGTAATATTGGATGCAGCCCAAAATGCAAAGTAATTTTTCTCTTGTTTTCTTCCAATAACTTTGATACTAAAATATTTTTACCTTCGTAGGTATCGGGATCGGTTGAAACATTTCGTAACTTTGGCGCTGGATCAACCAATGAGTGGTTTAGAAAAGGCCGTTTGGTGGACCGAATACGTAATCAGGCATCGAGGGACTCTGCATTTAAGAAGTCCTGCCCTAGATCTACCGCTGTACCAGTATTTTCTCTTAGATGTAATCGCATTTTGTGCAGCAACAGTACTTATAGTGTCTTTTGTATTATTTAAAATTGTCAAAATGGTGTACAGGTTAGGAAAGAGAATTTTAAAATTAAAACCGAAGAAAGATTGAAAATTTCTTATTTTATTCAAAACTATAGTAAACCATAGTAAACTCTGCTTTAGAGAGAACAAATATACAGTAGATGGCGCCACTAACGCTATTATCTCTCAACACGTCTCTAATTATTTGAGGTTAGTTTCTTTATTTTTTAAACCTAATAACTTACGTCGTGAAATCCTGAAAAGTGACAATGTCTTCGTTCAAGAAGGCGACGAAATTAAACCAGAAGGTCCATCGCGAACGAGACCAGCCCAACGCACGTAAACATTTGGGTCACCTAGAAAAACACAAGGATTATGTTAAACGAGCTCGGCACGAAAACAAAAATAAGGAAACTTTAAGGCTCCTGCACAAGAAGGCGCTCGACAGAAATCCTGACGAGTTCTACCATCGCATGATCAATGCCAACCTCAAAGAAGGAGTACATTTCGAAAAGAACCCACATTCTATCGACACTCCGGAGCAGACGCAGTTGATGCGAACGCAAGATTTAAAATACCTGACGTTCAAACGCACACAAGAGTTTAAGAAGATCGAACGCCTCCAGAGCAAGTTACATCTCACCACGGTAAACAATCCTTTTAAAAATACTCACATCCGTTTCGGAAAGAAGGAAGAATCCTCCGAGAGTGACTTTTTGAAAGCTTTAAGCGAAAAAGAATTGCCCGATGTGGACGTCGAAGCGCTACGCAAGGCCAGCAGTCTACGGAAACGCAAGTACTTGCAATTGCTCAAACGTTTGAACCGAGAAAAACAATTGTCCATCGTTCAAAGTAAATTGCACATCAAAAAATGCCTGGAGGATAAGAACATGTTGATGAAACCGAAACGAATTAAAAAGGGTTCCAAAACGGCCGCCCCGGTTTACCAGTGGAAATACGAACGCAAGAAGTGAGGCGTCGATTTGTCTGTTAAATTTAATTTATATAAATAAAGATTTTTATTTTCAAAAGTTTAGTTCTTTGTTTGTCGTATAGATGCCGTTCGGTTAGCTATCCCAATAACCTTAAAAAAAAAGTTGTAGAAATAAACTTTCGAATAAATTATAAAAGATGGAGGATGTGGACGAATTAGGCGAATCCGAATTGGGAACGCAAGAATTTTGGAATAAAAATTACAAGAATGAAATTGAAAATTTTAGAAGTAATGGTGACGTCGGGGAAATTTGGTTTGGGGACGACATCGCCTATAGAGTGGTCAAGTGGATGGAAAAGAATATTCGAAAGGAAGCTTCCATAGTGGATATCGGCTGTGGTAACGGAATGCTGGTCGTAGATTTGGCCAGAAGTGGTTTTACTAAATTGACCGGTGTCGATTATTCAAACGATGCTATAACACTGGCAAAGGAGGTTACGCAGAAGTGTGGCATCGAAGCAAATATTCTTCATGCCGATATCGTGGAAAGTGGTTTGACCGAAACGTACGATGTAGTTTTAGATAAAGGAACATTCGATGCTGTAAGTTTGAGTGCCAATGCCGTAGAAAGCAAAAGTGCTTATTTGACCAACGTGAGCGATTGTCTGAAGAGTGACGGATTTTTTGTAATCACTTCGTGTAACTGGACGAAGGAGGAATTGCTTACACAATTTCGTGGCAAGTTTCAAGTTTGCGAAGACATTCCAACACCGCAGTTCAAATTTGGAGGAAAAGTCGGCAGTGTCGTCACTTGCATGGTGTTTAAGAAGGCTTAACTTTGGTTTTGGTGTATTCGTTTGTTTTACTGTTCATTTTAAGTGTGAAAATATTTTATTAATACATTTTTTATCAGGAATGCTTTGTTTAATTTTTATCTACGATGAAGAACCGTCAGCCTGGAGGACTCTAATGTTATGTTCGGAAAGTCAACAAAAGTAATTTACTAAAAAATATAAGCAAATATTTTCCCTTCGCAACAGAAATATTTGATATCATAAATGTTTAGCATTCCCGATTGGCTTTTAACGAATAAAATAATAAAAGTTTATTTTTCCGTTGTATTTTATTGTCTTGTTTTGAATCTGTTAAGAATAATTATTGTTGTTTTTAAACTAAAAATACCTAATTTTATTGTTTTTGTGATTTAATGTCTTATTATTCCATAATAAATTTGAAAAAAAATAAAATCAAAAAAATTAATTTTAAAAGAAAATTTTGAAAATTCACAAAATCTTAAATTGGCTGTTTCCTGCACATTCTATGCCAAAAATAGGTCTTATGAAAATTAAAGTAGATAAAATTCTGCGTAAAACTATAAAAAAATTATTGTTCTATTCTAGTTAGTTTTCGAGATACAGCCCTTCGTAGCAGCCCCATTTTGTCAAAAACTGAAAACTATATTTTTACCAAAGGTCAGGGTGTTACGAAGGGCTATATCTCGGAAACTAGATAGACTAGAACAATAATTTTTTTATACTTTTAGGCAGAATATTATATAATTTAATTTTAATAAGATCCCTAGCTGTGGGATGCACAGAAAGCGGTCGATTTTTTCCGCTACGCATCGACTACACCTTTTCCACCAGTAATTCAGAAATCGTTAATTGTAATTCAGATTTGTCAAATGATATTACAATTCACGATTTCTGAATATCAGTTGACCAATCTGAATTACAATTGACGTTTTCTGAATAGCAGTTGATTTTTTCTGAATTACTGGTGGAAAAGGTGTAGTCATGAGAATTGGAAATTCCGAGAATTAGAACTAGCAACACCAGATATTGAAGGATGTTGATAAATTCCTCGTTTCGCGTAATTTAAAACTTCCTCCACTATAAAATCGACAATACACTTCAATGCAGGCGCACCTTGTGATGTCATCGATAAAAGGGAAAAAAAATAAACAATCGCGAATAGTATAAAGTAATGTGAATCTCGAACAATATATCCAGTAGGTTAAAAACGAGCAACCGGTAAACGTAACCATGGAAACGTGTTTGGAACGATACGATGTCGATCGCGACGGTCGTTTGAATCGCAAAGAATTTACGAAGTTGTGCAAAAATTTGTTCAAAAACGACGATTCGAAGGGTCAAGTTTACGATTTGAATGCCGACCTGTTGGGGGAAATATTTGAGGTTTTCGATCGAAATTCGGACGGCTACGTGGACGGCGACGAATTAAAATTTTGTTGGAATAACTGGATTCGAGTAATAACGAAGCCTACTTCGGCGTTATTGATCGTCGACGTTCAGAACGATTTTATCGCGGGTTCTTTAAGTTTACTAAACTGTCCGGCGGGCCAAAACGGCGGGGAAGTGATCGAACCGATCAACGAACTATTGGATTCCGTAAAATTCGACGCGGTTTTTTATTCGTTGGATTGGCACCCCCCGAACCACATTTCGTTTTTCGAAAACTTACATTTACGAAAATTGCACGAGTCGTCTCCAATTCGAGCGGAAGAAGCGGCCGTTCTCGACGAGGTGGTTTTCGAGGGGAATCCCCCGACTCGACAAAAATTATGGCCAAGGCACTGCGTAGAAAATACCTGGGGTTCCCAGGCGCACGATGATTTGAAAGTCGAAAATTGCGCGAAGGTTTTGAAGGGCACGAATCCGGAAGCGGATTCCTATTCCGCGTTTTTCGATAACAATAAAATAAATAAAACGGAGATGGAAGATTTGCTGGTGGAAAAACAAATTAGCGATGTTTACGTGTGCGGATTGGCTCACGACGTGTGCGTCGCTTTCACCGCTCTCGACTCGTTGAATTTGGGTTTTCGAACCGTCTTGATCGAAGACTGCTGTCGCGGAGTCGATCTTAAAGGAATCGCTTCGGCAAACGAAAATATTTTGAAAAACCACGGCTGCGTGGTAAATTCCAAACAAGTCAAAGCCATGGTCGAAGGAAGAGACAGAAAATTCGAACTGGGCTACAAGTTGGCCATGAAATTCGCATAAGCTTCGTCATTTCCGCTTGTTTACATAATAAAAATCGAAGGATAAAGGAACAGGGTCGTACTTAAACAATTTGTTGAGAAAAATTTTAAAATTATTATTAAATTTGTGTAACATTTTTTTAATATTGCTAAATTACAATAAAATACGTTGAAATCGTGTCTTATTTATTTAATTTTAGCGAACGAGTAAAAGGGAGTTTAAAAATGCATAACTTTTTAAATCTTAGCGAAAATTTGTACAGCGAAAAATTGTACTCTAATAATATCGTCTTGTTTCTCTAATTAGGTGAATTTTATAAAGGCATTTGGAGTAACTTTCATTGTTGAAAAAGTTGCAAGAGGTGCGGAAATCGAGATTCGTCGCATTCGATTTCAAATTTCGTCTACAAAGCAATCGAGTTTAGTTTTGTACTCAATTCGTCGATTTTGTTGTTCTCTGCCACAAACTTTGAGTTCTCTTTTAGACTCTGCATCGTCTCGACCAAATTGTTGGCTTTCATGTGTTGCACCAGCGTCGGTGACTTAATTAGACGTTCCAGTAGGGATAAGTAATTAACTAGGGTCTCTCGAGTCATGGTGTCTTTGTACTTGTCGATTAGAAAACTCAAGTGCTTACCTACATCGGCGTCGACCAACGATTTCACCAACACTTGGTCGGTTTTGTTCAGGCAATCGACACACAGCAGGCTGAGGGCATAAATGGCTTCGTTTTGCATTACGCCATAATTCGACGACAGCATCTCCACCAAACACTTGACGCAACCGTCGATTTCCAAAATTTGGCCAAACGGTTTGCCGGACTGGCAGAATTTGATGAGCCAAGCTAAGAGACGCGACGCTTCCCCACGCACTCCTATGTGGTCCGAATTGTAACACCAATACACAATTTTTTCCAGCAAGTCTCTTTTGCCTACCAGATCGTACGCTTCTTTCTCTGTAAAAACGTAAAATTAGCAGAAAAAATGTAGAAGAAAACGAAAATTATTACGTTGGCCGTCGATGGCGATGCGTAGAGTCCCCAATAATTTGAAGACCACGTGGGAATGTTCGCTGTTTAGCATGGGATACAAAATTTCGATGAGTCCTTGACTTAAAATTGGCGTTTTATTCTGAGGCAGAATCACCAAGTTGCGTAAAGCACTCAAAATTGCGTACTGCAACTTGGCGTCCTTTTCCGTTGTGTTGTGTTTGGATAGAAGATCTAAAATTAAATAAAAATAAAAATTTAACAACTCGAAATAAAACTTACTCAGAAGGCTTTTGGCTATTCCGTTTTGAACCATTTGTATGCAATGGTTATCGTTGCGTGCGAAATTTCCTAGGGCCAAAATGCTGGTACTCAACAGGTCGTAGTCTTCACAATTCAACCACACCAGCATATTTTTGTAGGACGTACCCTTACCATCGCCGTACAAATAATTCATGGACTCGTCTGCAAAAGATGAAAGAGTCCTCGGTAAGTAAATTTATTAAAAATTAAACTCACCTCCCGTTAAAATTAAAACAATAACATCGCAAGCCATTTTAAGCACGGCCCTGCTGTCTTCGTCTTTCACTTCTCCTTTGTGTTTTTCCACAAGTTGGTAAATTAGCTCACAGACGCCCTTCCGAGCCAAGAAAATTTTGATATCATCTAAAAGCGGTTATTTAGCACTGCAGGTTTCAAAAACTACGTAACTTACCGCACTCCAGTTGTCCGTGAATAATCTCCAAGCAAGTTACCGAAATTTCAGATATCGTACAAATCTTCAAGACGTCCACAACGGAAGCACACAAATCTTTCGACAACCACTCCTCCCCGATGTGTTCCGTTAAGATATTCAGTATCGTCAACAAGTGAAAACAACAATTTTCGTTTTTCTCCAAATTTTTAACCATTTCCACCAAAACCATCTCTGCAAATTCTAAAAACTTCAACTGCAAAACTTCCTTTTGCAAGTCGTCGTTGTCCATCAGGAGGTTCAGCATTAACCCGCACCCGACACTGGCCACGTCACTTCTCCTCCACATCTTATCTCTTCGTAACGAATCGAAGACCGCCTTAAGACCATCTTTACCGACAATCTCGCGCGCTTCGGGATTGTCGTAGCAAATGTTACCCAAAGCCCTGCACACTTGTATAATCGATTCCTCCACTTCGTTTCCAAATAATCCCAACAGGAACTCCACCACATCTTTTCTAGTTAACAACTTCCGATTCGTTTCATCTTTGGCAATTTGTGCAATCGCCTCGCAAGTCAGTGTCGCTATTTCGTTGCCCCTTTGACTCAACAACGGACGAATCGCATTGGCATCACTTAATTTCACATCCTCGTGGTGCGTTATGATCGCCTTCAGGTTTTCCTTTACGTTCTCGGCATTATTTGAATTTATCGACACCGTTAAATTATCCAACAACGAATTCATTTTAATTCAATAACATAACCTAAAATATATTTATTTGTAATTCGTCATAATCGAAATAATACCGGAAGTTATATTATATGAGTAAAACTAAATGCACTCGTAGACGTTGTTTTATGGTATTAGGTGAATTATTGACCATTTCTTTCCAAGAATTACATATTATTGGATAGCGACAAATAAATAATTAGTTGATTAACATCCAGTGCCGGAGGAACCTAAACAACGGAACAGCGCATCTAAACATTTTTTTAGGAACAAGGGAAACATTTTCCTAGGTTTCCTGGTTTTTCGGTCGAAAATCCTGCCGGTGTTTGTATTGCATTTTTCTTATATTTACCTGAATATTTTCAATTATAATATCTTGTGCGCCTGATCGATAGGCAACAACATCAACAACACAACACATACAATGCAAATTATACATAAAAATATCACAAAATTGTGGCTTAAAATTCAACTCCGGCTAACAGGAGGACATAACTTGAAGGAGGTATTGTTTACATTTTTTGACGTAATAAAATTGCGCCCCAATTTACCGACCGCAATGTGACACTAGTGGGATTTGAAAATTTAGAATTGTAACTTCCTCTGCCAGGATCACAGGAGCAATAGAAGATAATATTATTTTATTCATTTTGTTTACAATTAATCTCCTATAGTTGCTGCGATCCTGGTAGAGGAAGTTTCAATTCTTAAATTTCAAATCTCACAAGTGTCATCGGGGATCGGTAAATTAAGACGCAATTTTATCAAGTAAATATGTAAACAAACCTTCCTTCAAGTTATGTGCTCCCGTCAGCCGGAGTTGAATTTTAAGCCACAATTTTGCGATATCCTTAATGTATAATTTTCTATCAAAATAAATAATTGAAAATATTATGGATTTTTGATCGAAAAAACCAGGAAACTGACTTGGGCTGTCAATTTCTTTCTCGACTCTTTTTATTCAAATTCAGATTAATTTTGAAAATTTTTCGAAAACAAAAACAGACTTTAGGCGGGAATAATTTGAAATATTTACTTACTTAAATTTTCAAATTAAACATAAAAGTGGAAGTTTCCATTGTTGGAAATTTCCAAAACAACAATATTGATTCATCAACTTCCAGAACATTCACGCAGGCGAGCGCCAAAATATATAAAAGCTCACGCATTTCCTACAACGCAGTTTATTGAAAACCTCGGCAGTGAGCAAGTGAAAAGTGTTCCGAAGTGAAATATTTTGTGAAACTAAAAGAAAATGATTAACCCTCCAGCTATTGGAATAGACTTGGGCACCACCTACTCCTGTGTGGGTGTATGGCAGCACGGAAAAGTGGAAATCATCGCCAACGACCAAGGGAACCGCACCACCCCGAGTTACGTCGCTTTCAGCGATACGGAACGATTAATCGGGGATGCAGCCAAGAATCAAGTGGCCATGAATCCCAGCAACACCATCTTCGACGCCAAGCGTCTCATCGGTCGCAAGTTCGACGACGCAAATGTACATGCCGATATGAAGCATTGGCCCTTCAAGGTGACCAACGATTGCGGAAAACCAAAACTTGAAGTCGAATTTAAAGGCGAACGCAAGAAGTTCTCACCGGAAGAAATCAGTTCCATGGTGCTGTCAAAGATGAAAGAAACCGCAGAAGCTTACCTCGGTGCGAAAGTGTCCGATGCCGTCATCACCGTACCCGCTTACTTTAACGATTCCCAGCGTCAAGCAACCAAAGACGCCGGAGTAATTGCTGGTTTGAACGTCCTGAGAATAATCAACGAACCAACGGCGGCTGCACTGGCTTACGGTTTGGACAAAAATCTCAAAGGCGAGCGCAACGTTTTGATTTTCGATTTGGGCGGTGGAACCTTCGACGTTTCGATTCTAACCATCGACGAAGGATCCTTGTTCGAAGTGAAAGCCACAGCCGGAGACACTCACCTGGGAGGCGAAGATTTCGACAACAGATTGGTCGATCACTTCACCGAAGAATTCAAACGAAAATACAAGAAAGACCTTCGCGGTAACGCGAGAGCACTGAGACGTTTGAGAACGTCCGCAGAGAGAGCCAAACGCACTTTGTCGTCCGGAACGGAAGCTTCCATAGAAATCGACGCCCTCTCCGACGGAATCGACTTTTACACCAAAATTTCGAGAGCTCGATTCAAAGAACTGTGTTCGGACCTCTTCCGTGGCACATTGCAACCTGTCGAGAAAGCTTTGAAAGACGCAAAAATGGATAAAGGATCCATACACGACGTCGTCTTGGTCGGCGGTTCCACTCGCATTCCAAAAATTCAAGCACTACTCCAAAACTTCTTCAGTGGAAAATCCCTGAATTTGTCCATCAATCCAGACGAAGCGGTCGCCTACGGAGCCGCTGTTCAAGCAGCCGTACTGAAAGGCGATACCAGCAGTAAGCTTCAGGATGTTTTGCTCGTGGACGTGACTCCTCTTTCTATGGGTATCGAAACCGCAGGTGGAATGATGACAAAAATAGTCGAACGAAATGCCAAAATTCCATGCAAACAAACTCAAACTTTCACAACTTATGCCGACAATCAACCGGCCGTGACCATTCAAGTTTTCGAAGGCGAAAGGGCAATGACAAAAGACAACAATTTGTTGGGTACTTTCGACCTCACCGGCATTCCTCCAGCACCCAGAGGAACTCCCAAGATTGAAGTCACCTTCGATTTGGACGCAAATGGTATTTTGAATGTCTCTGCAAAAGACACCGCATCAAATAATTCGAAAATGATTACGATAACCAACGATAAAGGGCGTTTGTCACAAAAAGATATCGATAAAATGGTCGCCGATGCCGAAAAGTATCGAGAAGAAGACGAAAAACAAAGAGCAAAAGTTGCAGCCAGAAATGAGTTGGAAGCTTACGTTTTCAATTTAAAACAAAGTTTAAATGAAGTCGGTGACCGATTGTCTAGCGAAGATAAAAATAAGGTCGAACAAGAATGCAACGATTGCTTAAAGTGGCTCGACTCGAATTCGTTGGCAGAGAAAGAAGAGTACGATCACAAAATGAAACAATTAAGTGCAGTTTGTGGTCCCATCATGTCGAAACTGCACGGCAGTTCCAACCAGCACCAAAGTGGAGGTATGCCCGGTAATTGTGGTGAACAAGCTGGAAGATTTAATTCACAGCGTGGTCCTACCATAGAAGAAGTTGATTAGATTTGTAGTATGTAATTTAAGATTATTTTTATATCGTAAGCCTGATTTTGTATATAATTATGTTGAAGCAATAAATCTATTCTTCTTTTATCTTTGGTTTTAAAATATCCTAAATTTGAGAAGGGTCTGGCTCCATACAAAGAAGCTTATTACAATTCTTTATTTTAAAAGTTAGTAAGTAAGCACACAAAATATAGTAATAAATTAAGTACAAAGGTAGGTGAATAGTTTAGTTGACCCGACTGAGTTCACGAAGCTTTTTATGGTGTTGTAGCGTTTGATAGTGATAATCTTCGTCGTCTACATTCCATGCAAGAGCCATGTAATGAGTCAGAATGGTGGCTAGGAGCAATCGATCCAAACTTAAAATGACGCATTTGAATCAAGATTTATTTGTGTAAAAATTGCTTACCTCATAGTAGGTACGATCCAAAAGATGATACAAAAACCTATAAAGCTGGGATGACGAACACGCGAGAGAAGCCTGTTTAAGTCGTGCGATTTATATTCGCAAGGATTTCCAAAATTTCTTGCATTATAATAAATCTGTTTGACGCCCAGCAGTTCAGCAGGATCCATAACGACAGAGCCCAAATAAATTAAAATCCAAGCAAAACCGTGAATTACACCAAACAGCCATTTGTTGTTAATTACGTTAAAGTCGACATTCCAGAGAACCACGTCAGGCGTTGAATGCCAATATTTCATCATCACCTAAAAGTTATAATTCAAAAAAAGAAGCAGCAACGTAGCAAAACTTACGTGTAGAGGAATGCAGGAACAAATAATATACACGCATCGTTTGATCGTCTTGAAGTTTTCAAAACCCTGCCAATTTTTTATAGACGGAATGGATAAAATCGAATGCTGCAGGATAAACAAACTCAACAAAACCTGATCGATCAGCAAGTACCAAGCCAGCGACGTCCATGCATTATCTGTAAAACAAAAATGTTATAACAGTGTTTCGCAGCCGACACAGAATACACTCACCTCGAATTGGTACAAATTGTGTCTTGACGTAGGTTGTACTCGAAAGAAAACTGAAAAGATCGATTAGAGTCGTTCCGCATCCTATTAAAGTTACCAACGCGACAGTTGCACTGAAAGCTATAAAAACTATCGTCTCGATCGACATTTTCGTACATCAACAACACTAAAGTCAACAAACAAATTTTTTAGGTTATGTTTTGTTAATATATGCAGGATTGCGTGTGCTTATTTAATCGATTGCGTGTGTCGACTTTAAAATTAGTAATTACATCATAATAAGGAAGTTATCCCACATTTATTATTAATTTGTTTTCCAAAAAACTTAAATTTGATGCAGACCAGCGGCGTCGCCAGAAGGTAGGTTCGAGCCTATCCCGGATTAATAAAATCTAAAAAAAAATCATAAAATAATTAATAGTCGTCAACAATAGTCGATAAGGAATAGTTCGTTAATAAATAAAAAAGTTATACGTAACCTCCTAAATGCTACTTTATTAAAAATAAAAGCGATGCTCAAAGTAAAAATATAAATACAAGTCATGAACCTATAATTAACGATAAAATAAACAAAATCTTGAAAATTAATGCAGATATGCAGCTGCAACATTTAAACATCGCAAATGAACTTCCAATCTCGCTATACCGACGAACGTTGAGGGGTTAATTCTTTTTTAGTTTGCCTAATGTACTGTTCGAAACAAAAGTGTGTGAATGTTTGTGTGCTGGAAGTTAGCTTAAAATATATAATATATATATGTATAAGAGAAAAATTTATATATACATAAAAAATAACATCGTTAACCCTCTTGACCAAAATCTTCTGTAAATTTCTTTAATTTTTCTAAATCTTCTTCATTTACTGTAGGTTTCGATGTTGCTAATGATTTTAACATATCACCCTGAACATAAAAAAAATAAGTTTCATTTCGATTTTAGTTTTGAAAGCAACTCAAACTTACCATCGTCAGTGGTGGTTCGTACAATTTATCGCCGTCCACGTCCCAACAACTCATCTCCATAGCTCCTGCGTCGCCAGGCGAGCAGGGGGTTAAAAGGTCGTCCATAATTACGGAGGGATCCTTCGGACACGGGCCACGCACCTTTTTAAAGTGTGTCGCAGTTTGTACCTTACGAACGGGCTGCATTAGAGCGTCACGTACCACTATACTAATATCTGCTCCCGAATATCCTTCCGTTTTGTTTGCTAAAGTTTTAAGGTCTTCTTCAGATAATTGCGATGGAGTATTACCTAAATGTAACTTAAACATAACTAATCGGGCGTGTTCCTCGGGCAATGGAATGTAGATCCGTTTTTCAAAACGTCGCCGAATAGCGGCGTCCAGCACCCACGGTATATTCGTGGCGCCCAGCACTAAAATTCCTTCAGAATCGTGTCCCACACCTAAAAAACAAATTTACAGATATCTATCCCAATCAGGTCGCCAGCGCCTCACCTTGCATTTGAACTAGAAATTCAGTTTTTATGCGCCGGGCAGATTCGGATTCCGTGTCCGAACGCGCCGAACACAAAGAGTCGACTTCGTCGATAAATATGATGCTGGGTTTGTGTGTACGTGCCAATTCAAACAAATTCTTCACCAACTTTTCAGATTCGCCCAACCATTTAGACACCAAATCGGACGAAGAGACGGAGAAGAAGGTCGAATTGTTGGCTTCCGTGGCCACTGCTTTAGCTAAAAATGATTTTCCCGTACCTGGAGGCTAAAAGATAAATTTATTACGTATTTATTAATTTATTAATATTAACCACTTACCCCAAATAGTAAAATTCCTTTCCACGGTATTCTTTTACCAGTGAAAAGTTGAGGAAACTTGATGGGCAAAATAACGGCCTCTTTGAGAGCCTCCTTGGCCGCATCCAGACCGGCCACGTCAGACCATTTTACGTGTGGCTTCTCGACGACGATTGCACCTTCCAACTTGGATTGCATTTTTTTCTTTTCCGGATCGTCGCCGTCTTCGCTGTCACTGTCACTTTTTTTTTCGTCCCTATAAAAGCGACAGCTATAATTAACAAGTTTAAAAGTACAAATAAGAACCCCAACTTGGAATTAGTTTCGCCATCTTTCAGCGGCTTCTTCTTGTTGCCCTTCCGAATAGACTCTTTAATTTTTTCGGCTCGATCTAAATACTGTATACACTTGGCTCGTATGCTCTCCTTAGCTTTCTCGCCCTGCGCCTCATCTGGATAACAAAAATGTACGGCAATAGGTATGGCAAAACACAAAATAAACTCCACTTACATTTAATTGCGTGCAAGAAATACTCAACACCGTGCTCGTACAAACGCAGAGCCTCCTCGTAATTTTTATTGCGATCCTCCTCGGTCGCCTTAGTTACAATTTCAATAGCCTTTTGTAACGTCGTCCCAGAAGCCATAATTCACACCAAACACTTAAAACTATTCAATTTTCACAAAAGCAAGTTATGCTGACACGAACTGTCAAAAATGGGTGCTCTCGACAAGGCACTCGTAAATCAACACCACGAACAAATATATGAAATTGAATCGACTCAATGAACAAAAACTACAAAGTTTTTTAAAAAGGGGTTAATATGATAACAACTTGTTCGCCAGTTCTCCAAGGTTTTTCGTATTATTTGTCATACCCCAAATCGTAGACGCATGACGTCATGCGGTTGTATTTGTGGTGCGTTCACAACGAACACAAAATACAAAACCAATTTTAAATAATTTTTGTGTTTTTTTTTCTAAATTAAACTCAAAAGTAAATTAAGCGTCAATTACTATTTTTTTTGCATTTCTGGTCATTTATTACCGGGCAAGATCAATCCCCATTCCTCCAGTAATGCAGATAAGAAGTTGTCAGCTAATAAAATATATCTGGTGGCAGAAAAGAAGAGACACCTGATCTAGCTAAAAATTTCTTTTATTGAAATAATTTATTGTTCAAGTGTTACATAAAACCAATGTCAAAACAAATTAAATAAAAAATTAACTTCGTACAATACTTTGCAGTGGCCCATTAATTACGTTATTAAAATGACTGCCGTCCCAATAAACTTTACCGCAGTGTTCGCACACATAAAATAGATTAACTTTTTCTAACATTGGAGTAGGAACCGCGTCTACTTGAATCCTACTACCTCGACTGGTCAAACACAGACCAACGTCCACGTTCTCGTCCGAACCTGTAAACACAAAAATGCCTTGTTTAATAATGGTTTTTTCTTAATTATTTTTGGTCGTTTACATAATTCCCACTTCTTGGTTGAATATCCGGTCGGCGGGCCCGGCTGGTCGTCATCATAATCGTCCTCGCTCGAAAAACCAGTCGCCTCATCGTAGCTATCTTCGGAACGGCGTTGATTCAAAATCATACTCGATTTTGCGATGGCGTTCATCGTCGATTTAGAAAGTTTTATAAAACTATTGCTATTGCATTCTTGACACCGACTAAAGACGTCGTCCTTGGTCACCACAACTTTATAATAATCCAAAACTTGTTGCAATTGTTCTTCGCCATTGTCGGATATTACTTTAAAACAATACCCCGGCGAAACACAGCCGTACAACTGAAACAATTTGATTTAGAATTGTCAAATTACAAGCACAATCGAAAACAAGAAACCTTATCAAAAATGCTGCCTTTGGTTAAAATAAAACGATTCTCGTCTGTCGCGAGCCGGACGCACTCCATGTGCTCATCATTATTGTTTACAATTGCCGTGTCGATTCCACACCGTCGTAAAGCAGTTCCCAATCCGTGCAACATGTTATCGCAAACAAAACGCACATCCTGGCTGGTCACCGAATTGGAATGTGGACTAGGCGGTTGGGCAATCGACTCCGATTCAGTTTTCTTCTAAAAAAATGCGTCAATTTTCTTGAGAGAAACAAAAGAGTAACAAATATAACCCACCTGCTTTTGTTTTTTATTTTTGCTCTTGTGGTATCTGGAAGTGGTCATGAGTTGATAACAAGTATCGTGAAACGGATAGCCTTGCTCTTGACAGCAATTTTGAAAAGTATCATAAATTTCGATCAAGCAGTAGGCGTCCAAGGCTGCGTAAATCAGCTGGCTGTTTCGTAAAGGTCGATTTTCCCAATTCGAAAATTGGTCCGATTTATTGAGGGGTTTGTTAAAGCACAACTGAACCAGGGTATTAAGGCTAGGTCCGCCCGAAACGTCGGCTGTAAAATTACAGTTTGACGACCAGAATGGAAATAATAGGAAGCCACACTTACCCGAGTAAGGAAGAGTTACTTGATTGCTCTTGTCAAAGTGCTTCCATAACGACAACAAATCTAAGAAACCCAATTGCTGGATGAATCCCAGACGAGGTAAAGATTGCTTTATCATTGTAATATCGCTAGAAAAATTAAAACCTGAAACAAGAAATTTGATTAACAGCACAAGTAATTGAAAAATTAACTGGAACTTACCTAATTTTAAAATATCACAGTTGCTAAACAAAACTTCGTTAAGTTTCTGCCACAGGTCGATAAATTCGTCCGAAGCAAGGTTGATGATGTCGAGAATGAAGACAAAGTTCCTGGTGGCAATTTGCATTAAAGCTAACTCGTTTGTGCAAATACCAAAACTCGGTTTCCACTCACAGTCGATCCCGACAATATTAACGTCCTAAAAGCAAAAATAAAGTTAGTATTATCGGCAACACGGGTTTGCTTTTTGCTTACATTCAAACCAACGTAAATAAAATGTTCAAACGTACTGTAATCGTTTACAATTTTAATGTTGTCAAACGGTAACGAAAATTTATAATAATCGGCCGTTTTTGTCGCCTCACCGTCGTTCCAGTTGTCTTCAACCGAATATTTACTGTACTGAGCCTGCTGATGCCTAGAAAAATAAGAAAACCAATAGCCCTAGTCAAACGTTAATGTCCCAAAAATTCTTTTCTTACCTATCGTGGTCGGGATTATCGTGCAGCATTCGAACCGAATGCGGCCAATCGGACCGTTCAATTTGATAAAAGTGAGCCCACTTTAAC
Source organism: Cantharis flavilabris (assembly GCA_949152465.1). Taxonomy (NCBI): domain Eukaryota; kingdom Metazoa; phylum Arthropoda; class Insecta; order Coleoptera; family Cantharidae; genus Cantharis; species Cantharis flavilabris. The sequence continues at coordinate 47,235,000 of OX424437.1, read as the reverse complement.
GCTTCTTCGGCATCCCCATATATTGCCACTTCGGAGACGAGCAACTTCTGCAAATGCGTTTCGTCTCTTATAGCCTCTTTGACCATTTCCTCCCAACTTTCGTCACCAAATCCATTTTCCACGTAACGTTTGTGAAGCAAAAATTGTAGGGCACCCTCGTTGCGTCGTCTGTTCAGATTTGGGGTCGAATCGTTCGACAAACGATACATTTTAACAAAGCGCGAAATTAATTTTCTGAACGGCTTATTGTATAGTTTGTTCCACTTGACTTCAGGAATTTGCAATCTCCTAAACAGAAATAAAATTAAAATACAACAAATTAAAGTATACAAAGAGGATCTTACAAAACTATCGGCTCCAAGGAATTTCGTACACTCGCGTGCTCTCCGAGTACGTTGTCCAAAAACCTAACCAACAGCATCCGATGGTGAGGACTTTCGTTCAAAAACTCGTCCACACAAAACAGCTTATCTTGTAATAACAGCGGCAATAGAAACTCTTCGATTCCGAACTTGTTTTGAAGTCTTAACAGAATCGCACACTGACTTGCCTATAAAAAATGTACTTTTACAGAAAAATAAATAAAAAGAAAAACCACTTATACCTCTTTATATTCCTTCTCTCTAATCATGTAATTAATGCGATCCATAAACATATCCGAATGTTTTTCCATCTCGAAAACAAGAGCAACCAGTTTCATCAAATCGAAAGATCGCTGCTGACGCACGACGTTAAAGGCGGAAATTTTTATTTCTGTGGTGAGTAGGGAAGGCCGAATTTGATCGTCCAATTTTGCTTTCCAATTTTTAAGTTCGTCTATAATAAAATAGGCGAGCGATTTAGGCTTTCCGTCCTTGAAATCCTGACAGTTGTAGGCCAGAAGTAGGGCCTCTTCGTAGACGTTTGAGCAATGGTCGAAACGGTCGTGAAGCATGTTGATTATAGCGGGACTCTTTTTAACTACAAAAAAAGTATCGAGAATGCATTCCGGGATATAAAAATTTTGATCCCAACTTACGCATGTTCCAGTAATTTCGAAGATGAGCCAACCAGTTGTAAGTTTCTGTGTCCAGATTCAAATTTATTGTAATAACGCCACGCGAAATTCCATTATCGTTGGTTTTGGTGGTCGAAACGTTTCGGTTAATCGACATACTGCTGCTCGAACTGGGAGATGTCTTCATTCGAGGTACATAGAATTTCCTACTACGATCCATTGCTTACTTATCGAGTCGTTTTTACGCAAATAAATACTTTCCCGTAACAGACATGCACATTATGCAAGAGCACACAAAATTTAAGGAAGTAATTGTGACAAAATAAAATAAATTGTGATTCTAACCTCACCTTTTGTGATTTTAACACAAACAAACCCAATCACCGGAACTTACACAAGGACATGCAACTCGACGAAACACTTAACAGGAAATTAATTTCAAAATAATAAAAGTACTCACACAATCTCGTGTAAAATTTAAATTTAATAATATACGTCACGTTGACGAATCGTGACGTCACACGTCATAGTGAATTTCTCGCTCCAGGACCGTAGCCGAAATGATGGGGGTAAAAATAAAAGTTTTGATTTGCATATTTTACTTTATTTAAAAAAAAACCTAAAACTTTTAATTGAGCTTCTCGAATGTTAATTAATGCGGAACTTAAATAGTAGTGGGGGGCCATTTTCACACCAACGCCCGGTCGGAGACATCCGAGCAGCTCAACTTACTTACAGAATTATTTATTATTTCACATAAACAATTAAAATGAAAACAGTTTTTAACATTTTGCACATTCAAAATTCTTCTAAATTAATATCCACAGAACAAAGTACGACTAGCACACTAATAGGCTTCGCCTTCCTCGAATTCTTCTTCAAAGTTTCGAGCGGTAGTGCTGCCATTGTGACTGTTATCTGGTTCATATTTTTGTTCGTCTTGATCGTCCTCGTATTTGACGTGCGCCTGGGTGTACGTTTGAGTGTGATACTGTGAGTAGTCGGGATAATCTGTGAAAATACCAACAATTAAGTGACTCCCCCGGAAGAAGAAAGGAAAAATGTCAGAGATTTATACTACCTAATAGTCAAAACTCAACGACTAAAGGCCCTGAAAATCTCGTGTTTTAGTTTTGCAACAAATTGAGAAACTGCCACACCATCGATGTAAAATGAAAAATGACGATGCGGGCAGAAGTTAGTGAAAAAAATGAAAGATGACAGAATGAAAAAAAAAGTCTTCTCGTTTTGTTGCGCTTGTAAGAAAGGTAGGGGACTCACCATCCAAGGGCTCTTCTTTGATACGGATTTCGGTACCTTCGTCGCTCTTGATGTACTCCAATCGTTCGCCCCGCTCTCTATCGCGCCGCTCTTTCTTTTCTCGTTTCCTTTCGCGATCCCTATCTCGCGATTTTGAACGACGACGTTTACGTTCCCTGTCACGTTCGCGATCCCTGAAATTTAAAAAAATTATAACATGAAAACTCAAGTAACTATAAATAGAAAAACTCACCTATCCCTTTCTCTCTCCCTAGGCCTGACTTCGACTTCTTCAATCTCTTCGTTCCGTACTCTTTCCCTACTTGCACCACGTCTAGTACGTTTGCGGTCTTTGGAGCGCGAACGACTTCTCCTCCTTCTTTCTCTCGATCTCGAGCGCCGTCTTTCCGGACCTCTCTCTCTTTCGCGATCCCTACCTCTCTCCTCGCGTTCACGCTCCAGACGATAACGTTCGCGTTCCCGTTCGTTGTCTTCGCGACCCGAATGTTTGATATTAACGTCCGGACCGCCTCGCCTAGTACCCCCTAACCCGCCACCTAAACAAAAAAAAGTACAATTGAAGATTTCTTTCAAAATTTTCTAAAATCAAATTTGAACTTACCCAAACGTCTTGGTAACCAGCCCTTGACCGTTCTTGCTCTTTCCACGTCAACCAAGACTCTACGACCGTCAATTTTCTTACCATCCGCATGTTTATATGCAGCTGTAAACACAATTTTACAACATCCTCAAAAAATGCACAACAAAAACTTAAAAAAATAAGAGAAACAAATTTTTCGGGTTTTATGAGACAAAATTTCGGGACTTTGAAAACGAAAATCGCGCGGCAAAACTTGTAAAAAATCGAAAAGACTTTGATTTTAAGAAGAAACAAAAGACGAAATACTCACTTTTTTTGAATCGACGAAGGAGCAATATTGAAACAGAGGTTTATAAAAACGACTCAAATACTCGGGGGTTTGATTTTAGGAAATCGTGGAAACGTAGACAATTCCTTATTATGAAAGGCACTAATTCGGTTAAATAAATGAATTTTTTACAAGAAATCGATGAAGTCTTTCTATTGCAAAAAATTCATTCCATTTAAGGTCAACTGCATCTTTTATAACTGTTTGGAAGTCAACTTAAAATGGAGCACCCAGGAAAATTGAGAGACTGAAAAATGACTTCCATCGGAAAGATAAAAATGAATCTCTTTGTTCTCTCGAAGCGAGAGCCAGTTTCTATTTTTTTTTTTAAATAAAAACAAACATATTTAATTGAAATAATTATGACAAAAAGTTAGGCCGATGATGGTGGCGACTTTTTTGGGGTTAAAAATTGGCGTTGCCGAATGGCACAGCCACAGAGCAAAAATTTAAAATAAAAAATCAAAGTAATTTTGTAGGCAATTTTAATGAAAAATTGAAGAACGGAAATTTGTCCGTTTTAGCGACGAAAGAGTAAGCACCCTCGACGGGTTGCTCAAGTTTCCACTGGATACACAAAACTTACTAAACAAACCGAACCCAAAAGGACCTGCAAAAGTGTATTAGGTATATAGAAAGTAATATACCTACCCGATTGTTTACTTACGTAACGCAACGCATGAGTAACGAACGAAAAAGCAGGAAGTTCCACTATTTATCTTTACTTTAGTTCATTTTTTTAATTACCTGGTGCGCAATTACTTACTTCGCGCGCAAAAACCTCAATAATTAAAAACACAACAAATTTTAACAAAAAAGAAGTCACAAAAATATAAAATAAAAAGTTTTCTGTTGTCAACAAGAGAAAATTTCTATTATTTTTTTAAATTTTGACTGGTCAAGTTGAATTGAGTGAATATTTTTTCAATTAAAAAAAAATTTAAAACTTAACCCCAACAAACAAAATACGATTATTTGTATGTAGGGTTCTTACCGCACATACAAACCTATATAGCCAGCAAAAAGTGGAAGTATGGGGCAAACGGCACTAGTTGCCTGCAGCTCGGACTGTATAAAAAAATAAGAAAATTACATATTAATTTCATCGGATCACAAATTATAACACTTGTCGTAAATTTTTTGTGGTTGCTGGCTACATATAAAAAAACTAATAAAATGAACAAAAAATCGGGGAGTTACAAAAAAATCTGCTAAAAACGCGAATCAAACCGACGCTCTTTCGTGTTTCCATTCTCTCTTCGTCTTTCGCATTTACAAATTTCGAATGCAACAAAAGAGCGTCCGTTTGAATGTTTTTCCACGTAAAATAAATAAAAGTTTATATAAATCACCGGCATACTCACAATGCATGTCTCTCTCGTGTTCATACTCTATAAAAGCATACCCCCTGGGTTTACCATTAACCGTGTTGTGAATTAATACAATCTGAAAGAAAACGTTTGCTATAAATTTTGTACAAACTACAATCTTAAAGAATGTAACCTGGCTTGCAATTCTAAATGCGACAAACCAGCACGTAAAAAGAATATGCCAGGTAATTGGTCGATTTACCTGGGTTTACATTCGCTTTGACTTATGTAAAGAAGTCGGCAAGAACAACGCCAGGAGCAGTGTTGTAACATATTTTGTTTCGTGATTTACTCCTCAAAATAATCACTTATAGATTTTGAGAAAATGTGTGATTTCTCTAAATCTCCGGAATCTTCTTTGGCAAATTTACCAATTACTAATTCTTTGCCGACTAAACTTTTTAATTAAATTGAGAAAAAGCAAAAACTTCTTACTAAAGAAACAACTGTGTTACAACACCGACTATAAATTTCAGTATATTTGTGTTTCGATAAATGTAACTTTTCTAGCAATTTCAAATGCATCTGGACATTCGAAAAGAATAAGATAAGTTTTGTTTTACCTGGGTTTACATTCGTCGCAACCCATTAGTTGGGATCGTACGAGAACAACACCAGGAAATCAAGTTCCATCAATTGCGAGATCAAAAACTACTTACTTTTTTAATCGGGCCGTAAATTTCAAATTCTCGTCGTAGTTTCGACTCGGAAGTGTCATAATTAATCCGAGCCACATACAAAGTTTTAAACGGATCGGTGGTAATATTAGTTTTGGAATTGGGATCCCAAACTGCAATTTCTTGTTCCAGCTTGTACGCAACCTGTTCGGCTCGTTCCCTACGACGTCTTTCGATACGTTCCTCGCGAGTTTCCACTCTCGTAGGTGGTGGAGTGTCTTTAGGGTCCTAAAATTTCGACGTTTTACTCTCGGCTATCGTAATTTGGTTTTACTTACCTCAAATTCGGACAAGTACTTGCCCACGCCAGCGTAGCCATGACCCTTCTTTTCGTGCGGTAATTTACTCGCCGGTGGTAAATATGGAATTGGATCACGCGGGGCGAAGAGTGCCAACAAATTCGGTGGCAAAAATTGTGTCATTTTAATACATTTGACTCGAAATAGTTAATTTGTAATGGCGTCAATCGCGTTTGGTTCGAGTCCGCAATGTTACGTTCACAAACGCTTTACCAATCAAACGGACAGTGTTGCCATCCTTGAAGTTTTTGTAATAAATCAAAATTTTACCAACTAAATTTTCAAAAGTTAAATTTTAATTTATCAAAAAATTGGAAATAGAATGCTCTGATTCTGGGGCGACGCCGACGTTTTGTCTGTATTGAAATACACAAAGTGTTTGCAAAATAAGGGTCAATATGCAAAAAAGGCATTGCCGGCTTGTGGGAGTCGAGCCAGGTTGTCCAAAAATGATATTTTTAAAAATGGTAGCTGATCCGCTCCTGAAATCCGCGAAATAAAAATTCCATTTAAAAATGTAATGGAAATCTGTTTTATCGATAACAACATTTTCAAAATGTCATCATTTCGAAAAGTTCAAAAATAGCAGCTAAAACGTGCAACGGTAGTGGGTGTTCGTTTCGAGCAAATTCTCAAAATAAAATTAGAAAATAGAATGAAATATTGACCAACTCCGTTATCTAACCTCAAAATTTTCTAGCTGGGTTTTTTAAATTAAAATGGTCTTGACATGTCGAATACAGAAGTTGCTGGAAATTGGAAAGAACCTGACGTTTAAGACCGAAACTAGTCAATTTGGTAACGCCAAACTTTTACGGAATGGTTACCGAAATTTAAGGGGTCTTGAAGAAATTAGAAATTGTAGGTTATCTGTCTTCCGATGCTTTCACACTTCCAGGGAACCGAGATGTGCGCAAGCCAAACTTACACCACAAGAGGTAAGTTTTCAATTTTGGTTTACTCTAAATATATCGCAATTTCGTGACGTTCCCCTCGGGGAATTTTTGTAATTTATTGTTTACGATGTGTGATTAAAACGCAAATATTTACTTAATTACTTAATGAAAACTAAAAGTACAATTGCGTAGCTCCGTAGGACTTTCAATTTTATGATTCTTTAGGTCAGGGGTTTCCTTCCGTCTTAGTTTTTAGAATCATACTCGAATGTTCAACTCCGTCTTGTCATGTAATTTTTCTTCGATTAAAAACCTGGTCGATCGGTCTATCCAAATTTGCACATTTACGACTGTGTTTACACTTTTAAATAACTATAGCTTAGGTAAACACCTATAATCCCCATGCAAATCAGACGTCATGCAATTCTCCCAAAAAGCTTAACGAAACTAATTTATTTGTTAGTTTTGTCAAGATAAGTGGTTGTAATTTTTTCATATTATAAATTGTTTGAACTATTTTACAAGTTCATTCAGTTGTTTCTTTCGAGAGTAGAATGATGGTACTTAAAGGTTTCTTCCTGATAGCGTTCGCCCTGGTAAGTTAATTTTAGAGACATTCCGATTCGAGTGATTCCGATCACTTGAAATGTTTTCAGAGTTTGAGCTTGGTCGATGCCGACACCAAGCCGATTCGTGTGGGCGAAATCGTCACCGTTCAGCGTTTAAAGCGCGACACGGCTGTTCAGAGTTTGGATATTTACCCTATGATGTTCATCGATTCTATCGTGAATCTGCTAAAAACAACTTTGACGCGCTTCACGGACCAGTTTGTAATTTCGACGAGAAACTCTTTCCTGACGTTTTTTGATGCAACAATTTCGGGTTTGACGAAAATCACCACCCAAGTGGAACCTCCCGAAGCTTTGTCATCTATAACGTCCCACACCCTCAATACTTTGCTCAAAAGAGGGATCTCTTATCTGACGTATGTACGGGACACCGTCAAAAACTTTTTTGATGTTTTTATCAGCGAAGGAAACCGGAGGGTGGCTAGATCTATATCTCCGGATCTGGTCGATCAGGGTCAATTGAGGAAGTTTCTTCTCACTACGGTGAACATTATCGCGACCGCCACATCTCTTTTTGTGCCACCAGGATTTTACCCCCTTGTGGCTATGATACAGGGAGCCGTCATCGACCTCGTCAATCGCACGTTCCCCCCACCTTTCTAAAAATCTTGAATTTTTGATTTTAATATGTATCTAAACCTTTGTACTTTTGTTTATTTATGAAAATAGAATTTACAGAATTTAAAGTTGTTTTAATTTCAAACAAGATTTTGTAGTCTTGCTTGCTGGTTAATCTTTACAGTTTTTCTTTCTGCGTATAGGTGGATCGTGCACTTTGTGCCAATGAATTTTCTTATGAATTTAAAGGTGGCTACGCTATTAAGGCGTACGATACAAATCAGTTGTCTTCTAACACTCCGATTGAGGACACCCATGCGGAAGCCACATGTTTACTCACCCAGGGTAAGATATTTCAAAGCTTATTGAATAACAATTTCAATGTATTTTTTTGCTTAGGCAGCTTTTTCGGAATTTTCGACGGACACGGCGGAAGCGCTTGTGCTCAAGTCATAGCAAAACGCCTATTAAATTATTTGGCTGCAAGCTTATTATCTAGGGAACAGTTGAGGGCATACGTCGACTCGCAACGATCGACGAAACCAATCAAACTGCTCGAGTATTACAACGACAATGTGCAATTCGTGGAAGATCTACGGCAGCTTTATGCCAACAATTTCATGGAATACATTCGCGAATTGGCCGAGGTAATAATTCTCACCAAGTTACAAACAATAAATTTTAGTAATTTTTTTACTTTATAGGAAAATCACAAAATGCCCGTCGAATTGGCTTTCGAAAGGGCTTACTTCCGTTTGGACGAAGACTTGTCGAGAGAAGCGTTACCGGACGGTAACGGCATTGTGAATAGAAAAACACTGTCCGTCGCAATGTCCGGAGCGGTTAGTTGTGTCGCTCACGTGAACGGACCAAACCTTTACATCGGCCACGTGGGCGACTGCAATGCTGTTTTGGGTGAGTTTGTAAGTGTAATTTTATTGAACTTATTTGTCTCTTTCGTGTTCGTTTTGCTCTGTAATATTTCATTCCACAGGTTGCTTGAACGACTCCAACATGTGGATTCCAAAAAAGTTGACTGCAGAGCACAACACGTTCAATCAAGGCGAAGTGGAAAGAATCCTGGAGGAACATCCCAAGAGCGAAAGTAATACGGTAATACGAATGGAACGACTGTTGGGTCAGCTGGCGCCCTTGCGCGCGTTTGGCGATTTTCGTTACAAGTGGAGTAAGGATTTGATGAACGAGGTGGTCGTAAAGACTTTTGGCGAAAAAAGTGTGCCGCCCAACTATCACACGCCGCCCTACCTGACGGTGAAACCGGACGTTATCCATCATCGCCTTACACCGCAAGACAAATTTTTGGTTGTGGCGTCTGACGGTTTGTGGGACTTTGTGTCGAGTTTGGAGGTTGTACGATTGATTGGCGAACACATGAGAGGAAAAGTGACTCTTACCCCTTTAAAACTTCCGCGTAAAACGATGAAGGTAGCAGACATTAACGATATGTTGATGCAACGCAAGGATGGCTTGGATACCAAACCTAAAGATCGTAACGCAGCTACTCACCTGATAAGAAACGCTTTGGGTGGATCCGAGTTGGGGGTTTTACATAGCAAGTTGTCGGAAATGTTGAGTTTGCCACAAAATGTGAGCCGACTCTTTCGCGACGATATAACGATAACCGTTATCTACTTTGATTCCGAATTTTTGCGTCACTGTCCGTCGTAGACTCAATCGTGGAAGCGCCATCAAACGTGCCATAATTTTCATCTACTTACCTTATCACCCTCGGTTCCTTATTAATTTTAAATTGTGTAAATAATGAAATGGTGCAAATTTAATTTTAAATAAAAATTTGACATTTTTGTCTAATTTATTTTGAATACCTCTTTTGTTTTTCTTTTGTTTTTTACAATTCAAAGTCAGTTGTTTGGTAGTTTCCAATTAGTTAACATTGTCTGGAAAATACTTTGACTTTTAACTGATTGGAAAATTATTTTCAATTGAAAAGTATTTGTCTTCCACAATATTTTGTGTAGATAATATGTGAAAGAACTTTAAGTATTGTGTCACGTCGTTTTCGATTCTATTTTGTTTTTTATGTTGCAAATTTGTGGTTAATTACAACAGCAGTCATTTGTTTTCAAGTTTTGATTTGAAAAGTTTCAGTTATAGTTGACATTACAAGTGATTGTGATTGATTAGTGCTCTTGTATCCACCCAATCCGGATGAATAATCTACAGGTTAGTAGTTAGTTATATTAAAATATAAAATATTCTAATTTTGTTTTTTCTGGTTAATTATTTAATTAACCAATCATATCAGTAATTGATTAGGGTCGACGAAATTACCACTTGGATTATCTTGGAATATTTTATTTTTTGATCTGCAAATCTATTTGACATTTTACAAGATCTTCGGGCTCTGCCACCGCAGATAGTTAGCGATTTTGGTTTTATTTAAAATTTGTTAGTCAAGTGTGTTGTTTAGTGTTGTACTATACACCTGCAGCCCGTTTTTTCTAAGAATCCAGAAATATAATTAGTTTTTTAAAACTTTAGAACTAACATAAAAGCCCTCGCAGGCTGCAGACCTTTTATCGGCCGATAGTTTGGTCGGTTTCTTAATCGGCATAAAGATGTATGCAAGTGTGCAAATTATAACGATTCGGTATTGGCCGATGAAAAGTTTGATGGGCTATACGATTGCCTTTGAACTGAACTATCGGCCGATAGAAAGTCTGGAGTCTGCGAGGGTTCTAAGCGGTACCAAATTGAATATTGAATGATTGGTTTATTTTTTAATTTTGGATTGCAAACATTTTAAATTTTTCTATATTTAACGGCTCGAAAACTCAACACGGAAAAGTCAGGAAATTTAAAATTTTTAAGCGAAACTCAGGGAAATTAAGACTTGGGTCAGCAAAAATTTGTTGAAATTTTGAAAAACAAAATTAATTGTAAAAATTATATTTTCATTTTTGTAGTTTCTTCAAATTTATGATTTCTAAATTTTATCAAGGTTCGAAAAACCAGAGAAAATCTTAAATTTTTTTTTAAAAAAGATCATTTTAAAATGTAAACACTCGGGCATTGCTAACCATCTCGAACTAATTTCAATAAAATTGGATGGCATTAATGATGCAATTAACCGCACCCAAATCGATGGGGGCAGCCTTGGGGTCGAAATGCCGAAACCTTCCTCTTAGCATTTGTCTTTCAGAACAATAATTGTTCTTATTCTGATTGGTTCCCAAATGCAAAAGTAAAGAGTTATAAATCATAAATAATTTTTATTTGCGTAAATATCTAAGCGTCGTTTTAACAATAATAATACTGCATAAATAATTTGTTGTTAAATTATACAAAAATTTAATAGTTGTATCCTCGTGCTGGAGGTACGTATTGATTGCTGGGACGGTATTGTCCGCCGTTGTCGCCCTGGAAGCTTCCGGCCGAGTTGAGAGACCGTAAGATAGCTTCTGGGATTGGTGGTGGAGTTGGAAGATGAGCTCCGACGGGATGGAAACCGTTTTCGTCGGCGGTGTAGGTGATGGAATATTGAACTCCATCGGGTCCGGTGTAGGAGTATCCTCCGTGAGCGGTAACGGCTGGTCCCTCGGGTCCCGGAGCGTTTGGATGTCCTTCCTCGTTGACGGATATTCCGTTTCCGGTTTCGTAGCTGTACTTGTAATTTCCGTCACCGTTGTTGTTGTTTTCGTAACGAACAATTGGAATGAATGCACCACTGCCGGAATAGCCGCCACCGCCACCACCGGAGTATCCACCCCCGGATTGATAATTGTATCCGCTCAATTGACCGCTCAAGGCGATTCCTACCACCATGGTGAATACAATCTGAAACAAAAAAATGTTTTTAGGAAAAATTCAAACCAAAAGCACAAAACACTCACAGCGATTTTCATTTTGATTTATCTTATTTTACACTAGAAGGCGAACTGTGGATAAATTTGCTTGTTCGTAATAATTTATATACCCCGAGCGGGTGTTATGCCCCACCAAAAATAATTGATGAAGACGTCGATCGGTATTTTGCATTAGAATATTTGCAATCCAGATCTTAGGGACGAGTCATGATGTGCATTTTAGTTTTTGCTTTTAATAAAAGAGAGAGAATAATTGCGGGTGAGCCGAAGAGAAAGGTGGATGATGATGTGTAATAATCGTATAAATGCTCGTGGGTTTCAAGGATTACACAATAATTATAATAGAGACTCATCTAGCACTAAACAAAAGTGGGCCATTTTTAATAAAACAAAAGTACAACAATCAAATTCTTCGTGATTTCGGCTACCTTGATAATTCGCCACTACGCCCTTATTGTTATTGTTGAGAAATTTGCTCAAGAATTTCGTTGCTGACCCTCGAACTTCCTGTCTTGTTTCCAATTCTTTCTTTGTTCGCAATATCTTTAGAAGATTTCGTACCATTTTTTTTTGTAAAAAGGCCAAACTGTTTACGACGGAAGAAACCAATTATTGGTTGATAAATTATCTTCAACCGTGTGATGGAACGATGAATTGTTTCAAGGACTAACATTCTGACAAGATTAATGGAAGAAGCCTTTTGTGGCTTAGCCTGAAACAGTTTGAATCGACAAGTCTGTTTGGAGTGTAGGATGTAGGTGAAAATGGGCTTCTTAAGTAAAACTTGAGTTGCAGTAGCCGCGAGGTGACAACCCACATTTTTGTGTGTATCAAAATCTTCCGTAATCGTTATTATCTTCATCCTTAATCTAAGCTAATCAGTTGACTTTGCATTGCGGGATGAAATTCGGCCAACTTCTACTTTTGGCAGATTAACTTTTTATATCATCTGCATAGAAGGCTACAGTCGACTTATTGGGATGAGATTTTAGTTTAATTGAAAATTTCAAAAAAATGCAGAATCCAGAGAGGTTATTCTTCATATAAAAGAAAATCATATTAGAATTTTTGTGGTGATTTCTACGTTGTTTTCATCAGAAGGGTTCTCGGTGATTTACCATTGCCTGCCGAGGGAAGACGGTCAGAATAAAGTTTTTCTTTTGCCCGGGCTCGAACCTTAGATTTAAACGCCAAATCTCGAGTCTTTAGCGTATTATCTCCGTAATAAGAGAAAAGCAGTAATGGATAGTAATGGATAAAGGGGCAGTTTCCCCCCAAGGATGACTCGGAACCCCCCCCCCCCCCCCCCCGATAAAAAGTTTTAAAATTTAAATAACTTTAAATTATTTACTATTTTTTTAAATATTATAATCCCTGTTTTTCCTGGCGAAATCTTCTTCTCTATCTTCTCCGAGTATTCTAAAAGTGTAGAAATCCTGCGATATGTACTGGAGGGTGTTCCACACCCCCCAGACCCCCCGGTTTACAATTTTAACTTTATATTTTTGTATTATTTTTATAATTAACTTTAAAAGTAACACAGAAAGTTGCTACTAAACTCCGTGAGCAGTAAGGTAATTAAATAAATATGCTTTCCAAGTTTTAATTTTTTCTAGCCGAAGGAAAAGCTACCCTCGTTTTTGCTTAAAAATTCAAATTTCCCGGTTTTGATTACTAATATATTTTTTGGTTGGTACAAAAAATCGACTAACCAAAGTGGTTTTTTCCACCAAAAAATGACACGTAGCAGGAGCAGTAGAGGCGTGCTGGAATTTTATGTATTAGGATTAGTTACAACTGACGCGCATGAATGGATTAACGAGATTCCAAAAACCTTTTATCTCCCCCACCCTAAGCATTTTCTAAATACGCCACTGCTTGGTAATTTTGAGTAGAAAACCTCATTTAAATAACATTTTCTGATGAAAACATAAGACCTTTACGATGGAAGATTCTTCTCTTATACGTTAGTTGGATATCCCAAAAAAGCGTACGCCGCGCCATCTTCTGGACAATTATGGCCAGATTTTCACCTAATTTATGCACAAAATCACCGCCTAGGACTGCCTAGGACGCGGCACCATAGCTGTTTTGGATATCCTAAAAAAGCTTACGCCGCGTCATCTTCTGCTCAATTATGGCCAGATTCTCACCTAATTTATGCACAAAATCACCGCCTAGGTGGCGCCACCATAGCTGTCCAACTAGCGTATAAGAAGAAGATGTAATGGGATTAGCAGACGGAACATAATGTAACTTGTAGCTTTTACAACAAATTCAGCTACCAGCGAATTCTCTAATAACTTTTCTTGTAAGTCTAACTATTACTAACTGGTTACTTCAGCTTTCTATTTTATAATTTATTAATTTTGCGAATTGGAAGAGTATCGCTCCTGCTAGTTGGACAGCTATGTTGCCGCCACCTAGGCGGTGATTTTGTGCATAAATTAGGTGAGAATCTGGTCATAATTGACCAGAAGATGACGCGGCGTACGCTTTTTTGGGATATCCAACTAGCGTATAGGTTGTCTATTTTTCCTGCGTTTTACCATTCAAAGCATTTAATTTTCCAAATTAAAATCTTATTTTTTGGGAAAATTTTGATTTAGTCGAGTGGCCGTTTCGCAACCGTCTTACCATCATTGTTATCAGATAATGAAGAAAGATTTGCCCACAAGTTGGTAGTAGCAGTGGCGTATTTAGAAAATGCCTTGGGGGGGGGGGGGGAGATTAAAGATTTTCAGAATCTCGTTAATCCATTCATGCGCGTCAGTTTTAACTAACCTTAATACATAAAATCCCAGCACGCTCCTGCTACAACGTGTCATTTTTTGGTGAAGAAAACACTCTGATTGGTCGATTTTTTTTACCAACCAAAAACTATATTCAACTAAGATTAGGACTAAAAATATTTGTCCAATATTAATCCAAACCGGGAAAAAATTAAAACTTCAAAGTTTAGCAGCAACTTTCTGTGTTACATACTTTGAAAGTTAATTATAAAAATAATATAAAAATATAAAGTCAAAATTGTAAACCGGGGGGTCTGGGGGGTGTGGAACACCCTCCAGTACATATATAATAAAATTCCCACTCTTCTAAAATACCTACAGAAGACAGAATTTTTTGTTTTTGAGCAAAAGTGAGGGAAATTAAAACGTTCGGCTAAAGAAAATTAGAATTTGAGAAACTTATTTATTTTTATATTATAAAAAAAATTTTAATTGTTCCACGACACATCAAGTTTAGCAGCAAATTTTTGCGTTCCTTTGAAAATATAGAAAAACGGCAATCACCCAGTAGCGGGAAAAGAAATTAAATAATTAAATATTATACCGCTAAAAAACAGATCCACCGTCTAGCTACCCGTCCGCGGATGAGCTTTCCAGACTTTAAAGTTATTTAAATCTTAAAACTTCCTGCTAAACATTATTACAATCCGAGTCATCCTTGGGGGGGGGAGAGGGGATTGCCCTTTTGCTTCCCTCTAAATACGCCACTGGGTAGTGGGTTGTATTTTGTCTTAAAGTCAGTGGCGTACGGTCTCGAGGGCTTCTCGCATCCCGCTTTTGGGGCCGCTTCATATCCAATTTTTGGATGTGATGGTGGAGTTTGGTCTAGTTGAACAAACACTCTCCAAATAATAATGTTTTTAGGCATTTGACCTTAATGAGCCTTATTTCTAAACCAAAAATAAAAAAAAAGATCGGAAGCGAAAAATCCATTTTAAAATCTCCTCGACCCGAAAGGAATGCTCGAGCATGGAGCAATAAAAGTACACTTGTTAGTTGGCCGGTGATTGATAAACTGTGAAGTTTGACTAATCGTCATTGCATTAACATAATTTAAAAAACTTTCTGCAATAATAATAATTATTATTACGAAGCATCACATGGCAAGTGGTAAAGTTTAAATGCCGAAACCGAAAGGATTTGGTACGAGTAAGTGACAAATTCGGATGCATCACGACGAGCTGGAATAACATCTAGGCCGTAAATTACAATTTAATAAGTGGGTCCGTTACACTCCCTAACTGACCTTTCGCTACTCGGAGCATTAATAATTATTTTACTGTCGGCCGTTTGGCTTTGTTTAAACGAGAATATTATAAATTTTACTTGAAATTATGAACGTGCCCGAGGATTTCGCGCAATCACTTTCCATCTGTAAAAAATGTAAAAAATCCTTGGCTGGATGAGACGACGCGTACCTGCTCTTTGTTTGTTTACCTGTAATAATTTAATTAAATTGTAAAAACTGCTCGAGAAAAGGTCATCTCTTGAATAAGTGTCGGCAATTAAAGTGCAATATCGATCGCAATAATCGATGGACGAATATTTAAAACGAGGATAACTAGAGCAAGATTCGAAATATCAAAAGTAATGCCCCGCATTCTCTTTGTGTATTACTATTTGATAAGTGAGAGTTTAATAAGCGGCGAGCATCGTTTGACCTCGATATCTTCTTATTTGGTTCCACATAAATCAACTTATGTATTTCAGACTATTCGTAGACTTTTTGTAATAGCAAGTAACGTTATTTCGAAATTCTGCAAAATTCTCACCGCAGCACGCTGGAATCTTTGCCTGCCAAATCGCAATATCCATTTCGACCTCCGAGTCGAAAAATCGTTCGATCGAGATTTTGCAATGCATTTATTAGACAACCTTAATTGCTCAATAAAAATTGTATCTGCCGATCCCTTCCATTTAAATATCATACCGGACCGCCAAGTCGATCGAATTCTTTTCTGCAAATCATAGACTAAGCCAATGCAAATTCCCCATTCACACCTGCCCGAATTATAATAACTTGCTAATTTTTTGCATAAATTTGCATTGCTTATGATGCAACGTTCCGCCCAATTATTAAACGTCAAGTTCGAGTTTGTCGACGCTTTGATTAGCTGCCGAGATTGCTAAAATGTGTTAGTCGTGCTTGTCTGAATGCAAGTGGTCAGGTGGGTGGTCGATTGAGAGACAAGTGCCGATCCTTTTACCATCTTTCTCACGTGAGACCCATCGATTACTAGCCTTCCAAAGTCAAATTTCGATGCTCTTTTGCAATTCCTAAACTTAATTACTTTAATTTTCCGATAAATTAACCCTTACCTTTAACGTCCCAATCCCTTCGCTATTGAGCAGTAGAATAAGAAATGGGATTCCATATCCCAGAGAGCCCGGGTACGAACTTCCCTAATATTTCTTCTGAGAGAGTTAAAGATTGAAAAATTATTGACCGAAAGAGTAAACTTTTGGTTTTCCTCCACCTCTGGGTCTTGGGTCGACTATTCCCTGGACCTCAGAATCCATCGGATTCATCACGATTGCAGTTGTTCTCATTGACCTTAAGTTTGATCTCCTTTTTCATGGTTAATAACAAAAGAATTTTAATTTTATTATTTTCATTTTCGTGACAAAGCAATTTCGTTCCAAATATGTCTTTTGGATTTCCAATGTACACATCGAGAATATTCAACCCACCGCATAAGAGCTGCATTTTTTTGCATGGCGCTTAACTTATGCACCGGGCGTCACCCCCGTCAGGCGCGGCTGCGATTAGATGCACCTTTGATTTTCCAATCGAATTTTATTCAAATTGACAAGTCATTCAGAAGAATTAATGGGTGCACCTATTAATTTATGACGTAATTTACGATTGTGTAAAACTATTAGCAAAATTCTTCTCCAAACGTTTTATCTCTAATTTTTGCATTTAATGAAAAATGAACAATTTTTCCTGTATATTTAATTTTATATTCGTATCAATTCGATTTGATATGCGGTTAGATAACCACAGTTATTACGCGTTCTTGAAAAGTTGAAAA